>CAWUFW010012934.1:0-509219 GCA_963921515.1 Calotriton arnoldi
AAGTGAAACCAGTCAATGTTAGCCTATGAAGGAAATTCAAGTTACCGGTAAGTACGGTTAAAATTACTTTTGAGGATCAGTACTGGGCTGAAAGATGCAGCACTGAGGTCTCTCCTGATTACATGTGAGTAAATCGGAATTCGTATTTCGGCTGATTTTAGAGCAATATTTTAAAGTTCCAAAACTCCACACTTAGAAGAATTTCCAAGTGAAACCAGTCAATGTTAGCCTATGAAGGAAATTCAAGTTACCGGTAAGTACGGTTAAAATTACTTTTCAGGACCAGTACTGGGCTGAAAGATGCAGCACTGAGGTCTCTCCTGATAACAGGTGAGTAAATCGGAATTCGTATTTCGGCTGATTTTAGAGGAATATTTTAAAGTTCCAAAACTCCACACTTAGAAGAATTTCCAAGTGAAACTAGTCAATGTTAGCCTATGAAGGAAATTCAAGTTACCGGTAAGTACGGTTAAAATTACTTTTGAGGATCAGTACTGGGCTGAAAGATGCAGCACTGAGGTCTCTCCTGATAACAGGTGAGTAAATCGGAATTCGGATTTCGGCTGATTTTAGAGGAATATTTGTATGTTTCAAAAATCAACACTTAGAAACTTTTCAGCAAAAAGCAGGCAATGATATCCTATGGAAGGAAATTCAAGTTACTGGTAAGTACGGTTAAAATTACTTTTGAGGATCAGTACTGGGCTGAAAGATGCAGCACTGAGGTCTCTCCTGATAACAGGTGAGTAAATCGGAATTCGTATTTCGGCTGATTTTAGAGGAATATTTTAAAGTTCCAAAACTCCACACTTAGAAGAATTTCCAAGTGAAACCAGTCAATGTTAGCCTATGAAGGAAATTCAAGTTACCGGTAAGTACGGTTAAAATTACTTTTCAGGACCAGTACTGGGCTGAAAGATGCAGCACTGAGGTCTCTCCTGATAACAGGTGAGTAAATCAGAATTCGGATTTCGGCTGATTTTAGAGGAATATTTGTATGTTTCAAAAATCAACACTTAGAAACTTTTCAGCAAAAGCAGGCAATGATATCCTATGGAAGGAAATTCAAGTTACTGGTAAGTACGGTTAAAATTACTTTTGAGGATCAGTACTGGGCTGAAAGATGCAGCACTGAGGTCTCTCCTGATAACAGGTGAGTAAATCGGAATTCGTATTTCGGCTGATTTTAGAGGAATATTTTAAAGTTCCAAAACTCCACACTTAGAAGAATTTCCAAGTGAAACCAGTCAATGTTAGCCTATGAAGGAAATTCAAGTTACCGGTAAGTACGGTTAAAATTACTTTTGAGGATCAGTACTGGGCTGAAAGATGCAGCACTGAGGTCTCTCCTGATAACAGGTGAGTAAATCAGAATTCGGATTTCGGCTGATTTTAGAGGAATATTTGTATGTTTCAAAAATCAACACTTAGAAACTTTTTCAGCAAAAAGCAGGCAATGATATCCTATGGAAGGAAATTCAAGTTACTGGTAAGTACGGTTAAAATTACTTTTGAGGATCAGTACTGGGCTAAAAGATGCAGCACTGGGTTCTCTCCTGATAACAGGTGAGTAAATCGGAATTCGTATTTCGGCTGATTTTAGAGGAATATTTTAAAGTTCCAAAACTCCACACTTAGAAGAATTTCCAAGTGAAACCAGTCAATGTTAGCCTATGAAGGAAATTCAAGTTACCGGTAAGTACGGTTAAAATTACTTTTGAGGATCAGTACTGGGCTGAAAGATGCAGCACTGAGGTCTCTCCTGATAACAGGTGAGTAAATCGGAATTCGTATTTCGGCTGATTTTAGAGGAATATTTTAAAGTTCCAAAACTCCACACTTAGAAGAATTTCCAAGTGAAACCAGTCAATGTTAGCCTATGAAGGAAATTCAAGTTACCGGTAAGTACGGTTAAAATTACTTTTCAGGACCAGTACTGGGCTGAAAGATGCAGCACTGAGGTCTCTCCTGATAACAGGTGAGTAAATCAGAATTCGGATTTCGGCTGATTTTAGAGGAATATTTGTATGTTTCAAAACTCCACACTTAGAAGAATTTCCAAGTGAAACCAGTCAATGTTAGCCTATGAAGGAAATTCAAGTTACCGGTAAGTACGGTTAAAATTACTTTTCAGGACCAGTACTGGGCTGAAAGATGCAGCACTGAGGTCTCTCCTGATAACAGGTGAGTAAATCAGAATTCGGATTTCGGCTGATTTTAGAGGAATATTTGTATGTTTCAAAAATCAACACTTAGAAGACTTTTTCAGCAAAAAGCAGGCAATGTTATCCTATGGAAGGAAATTCAAGTTACTGGTAAGTACGGTTAAAATTACTTTTGAGGATCAGTACTGGGCTGAAAGATGCAGCACTGAGGTCTCTCCTGATAACAGGTGAGTAAATCGGAATTCGTAGTTCGGCTGATTTTAGAGGAATATTTTAAAGTTCCAAAACTCCACACTTAGAAGAATTTCCAAGTGAAACCAGTCAATGTTAGCCTATGAAGGAAATTCAAGTTACCGGTAAGTACGGTTAAAATTACTTTTGAGGATCAGTACTGGGCTGAAAGATGCAGCACTGAGGTCTCTCCTGATAACAGGTGAGTAAATCGGAATTCGTATTTCGGCTGATTTTAGAGGAATATTTTAAAGTTCCAAAACTCCACACTTAGAAGAATTTCCAAGTGAAACCAGTCAATGTTAGCCTATGGAAGGAAATTCAAGTTACCGGTAAGTACGGTTAAAATTACTTTTCAGGACCAGTACTGGGCTGAAAGATGCAGCACTGAGGTCTCTCCTGATAACAGGTGAGTAAATCGGAATTCGTATTTCGGCTGATTTTAGAGGAATATTTTAAAGTTCCAAAACTCCACACTTAGAAGAATTTCCAAGTGAAACCAGTCAATGTTAGCCTATGAAGGAAATTCAAGTTACCGGTAAGTACGGTTAAAATTACTTTTGAGGATCAGTACTGGGCTGAAAGATGCAGCACTGAGGTCTCTCCTGATAACAGGTGAGTAAATCGGAATTCGTATTTCGGCTGATTTTAGAGGAATATTTTAAAGTTCCAAAACTCCACACTTAGAAGAATTTCCAAGTGAAACCAGTCAATGTTAGCCTATGAAGGAAATTCAAGTTACCGGTAAGTACGGTTAAAATTACTTTTCAGGACCAGTACTGGGCTGAAAGATGCAGCACTGAGGTCTCTCCTGATAACAGGTGAGTAAATCAGAATTCGGATTTCGGCTGATTTTAGAGGAATATTTGTATGTTTCAAAAATCAACACTTAGAAGACTTTTCAGCAAAAAGCAGGCAATGATATCCTATGGAAGGAAATTCAAGTTACTGGTAAGTACGGTTAAAATTACTTTTGAGGATCAGTACTGGGCTGAAAGATGCAGCACTGAGGTTCTCTCCTGATAACAGGTGAGTAAATCGGAATTCGTATTTCGGCTGATTTTAGAGGAATATTTTAAAGTTCCAAAACTCCACACTTAGAAGAATTTCCAAGTGAAACCAGTCAATGTTAGCCTATGAAGGAAATTCAAGTTACCGGTAAGTACGGTTAAAATTACTTTTGAGGATCAGTACTGGGCTGAAAGATGCAGCACTGAGGTCTCTCCTGATAACAGGTGAGTAAATCGGAATTCGTATTTCGGCTGATTTTAGAGGAATATTTTAAAGTTCCAAAACTCCACACTTAGAAGAATTTCCAAGTGAAACCAGTCAATGTTAGCCTATGAAGGAAATTCAAGTTACCGGTAAGTACGGTTAAAATTACTTTTCAGGACCAGTACTGGGCTGAAAGATGCAGCACTGAGGTCTCTCCTGATAACAGGTGAGTAAATCAGAATTCGGATTTCGGCTGATTTTAGAGGAATATTTGTATGTTTCAAAAATCAACACTTAGAAACTTTTTCAGCAAAAAGCAGGCAATGATATCCTATGGAAGGAAATTCAAGTTACTGGTAAGTACGGTTAAAATTACTTTTGAGGATCAGTACTGGGCTGAAAGATGCAGCACTGAGGTCTCTCCTGATAACAGGTGAGTAAATCGGAATTCGTATTTCGGCTGATTTTAGAGGACTATTTTAAAGTTCCAAAACTCCACACTTAGAAGAATTTCCAAGTGAAACCAGTCAATGTTAGCCTATGGAAGGAAATTCAAGTTACTGGTAAGTACGGTTAAAATTACTTTTCAGGACCAGTACTGGGCTGAAAGACGCAGCACTGAGGTCTCTCCTGATAACAGGTGAGTAAATCAGAATTCGGATTTCGGCTGATTTTAGAGGAATATTTGTATGTTTCAAAAATCAACACTTAGAAACTTTTCAGCAAAAAGCAGGCAATGATATCCTATGGAAGGAAATTCAAGTTACTGGTAAGTACGGTTAAAATTACTTTTGAGGATCAGTACTGGGCTAAAAGATGCAGCACTGGGTTCTCTCCTGATAACAGGTGAGTAAATCGGAATTCGTATTTCGGCTGATTTTAGAGGAATATTTTAAAGTTCCAAAACTCCACACTTAGAAGAATTTCCAAGTGAAACCAGTCAATGTTAGCCTATGAAGGAAATTCAAGTTACCGGTAAGTACGGTTAAAATTACTTTTGAGGATCAGTACTGGGCTGAAAGATGCAGCACTGAGGTCTCTCCTGATAACAGGTGAGTAAATCGGAATTCGTATTTCGGCTGATTTTAGAGGAATATTTTAAAGTTCCAAAACTCCACACTTAGAAGAATTTCCAAGTGAAACCAGTCAATGTTAGCCTATGAAGGAAATTCAAGTTACCGGTAAGTACGGTTAAAATTACTTTTCAGGACCAGTACTGGGCTGAAAGATGCAGCACTGAGGTCTCTCCTGATAACAGGTGAGTAAATCAGAATTCGGATTTCGGCTGATTTTAGAGGAATATTTGTATGTTTCAAAAATCAACACTTAGAAACTTTTTCAGCAAAAAGCAGGCAATGATATCCTATGGAAGGAAATTCAAGTTACTGGTAAGTACGGTTAAAATTACTTTTGAGGATCAGTACTGGGCTAAAAGATGCAGCACTGGGTTCTCTCCTGATAACAGGTGAGTAAATCGGAATTCGTATTTCGGCTGATTTTAGAGGAATATTTTAAAGTTCCAAAACTTCACACTTTGAAGAATTTCCAAGTGAAACCAGTCAATGTTAGCCTATGAAGGAAATTCAAGTTACCGGTAAGTACGGTTAAAATTACTTTTCAGGACCAGTACTGGGCTGAAAGATGCAGCACTGAGGTCTCTCCTGATAACAGGTGAGTAAATCAGAATTCGGATTTCGGCTGATTTTAGAGGAATATTTGTAATGTTCCAAAACTCAACACTTAGAAGACTTTCTCAAGCGAAAAGCAGGCAATGTTATCCTATGGAAGGAAATTCAAGTTACTGGTAAGTACGGTTAAAATTACTTTTGAGGATCAGTACTGGGCTGAAAGATGCAGCACTGAGGTCTCTCCTGATAACAGGTGAGTAAATCAGAATTCGGATTTCGGCTGATTTTAGAGGAATATTTGTATGTTTCAAAAATCAACACTTAGAAACTTTTTCAGCAAAAAGCAGGCAATGATATCCTATGGAAGGAAATTCAAGTTACTGGTAAGTACGGTTAAAATTACTTTTGAGGATCAGTACTGGGCTGAAAGATGCAGCACTGAGGTCTCTCCTGATAACAGGTGAGTAAATCAGAATTCGTATTTCGGCTGATTTTAGAGGAATATTTTAAAGTTCCAAAACTCCACACTTTGAAGAATTTCCAAGTGAAACCAGTCAATGTTAGCCTATGAAGGAAATTCAAGTTACCGGTAAGTACGGTTAAAATTACTTTTCAGGACCAGTACTGGGCTGAAAGATGCAGCACTGAGGTCTCTCCTGATAACAGGTGAGTAAATCAGAATTCGGATTTCGGCTGATTTTAGAGGAATATTTGTATGTTTCAAAAATCAACACTTAGAAACTTTTTCAGCAAAAAGCAGGCAATGTTATCCTATGGAAGGAAATTCAAGTTACTGGTAAGTACGGTTAAAATTACTTTTGAGGATCAGTACTGGGCTGAAAGATGCAGCACTGAGGTCTCTCCTGATAACAGGTGAGTAAATCGGAATTCGTAGTTCGGCTGATTTTAGAGGAATATTTTAAAGTTCCAAAACTCCACACTTAGAAGAATTTCCAAGTGAAACCAGTCAATGTTAGCCTATGAAGGAAATTCAAGTTACCGGTAAGTACGGTTAAAATTACTTTTGAGGATCAGTACTGGGCTGAAAGATGCAGCACTGAGGTCTCTCCTGATTACATGTGAGTAAATCGGAATTCGTATTTCGGCTGATTTTAGAGCAATATTTTAAAGTTCCAAAACTCCACACTTAGAAGAATTTCCAAGTGAAACCAGTCAATGTTAGCCTATGAAGGAAATTCAAGTTACCGGTAAGTACGGTTAAAATTACTTTTCAGGACCAGTACTGGGCTGAAAGATGCAGCACTGAGGTCTCTCCTGATAACAGGTGAGTAAATCGGAATTCGTATTTCGGCTGATTTTAGAGGAATATTTTAAAGTTCCAAAACTCCACACTTAGAAGAATTTCCAAGTGAAACCAGTCAATGTTAGCCTATGAAGGAAATTCAAGTTACCGGTAAGTACGGTTAAAATTACTTTTGAGGATCAGTACTGGGCTGAAAGATGCAGCACTGAGGTCTCTCCTGATAACAGGTGAGTAAATCGGAATTCGTATTTCGGCTGATTTTAGAGGAATATTTTAAAGTTCCAAAACTCCACACTTAGAAGAATTTCCAAGTGAAACCAGTCAATGTTAGCCTATGAAGGAAATTCAAGTTACCGGTAAGTACGGTTAAAATTACTTTTCAGGACCAGTACTGGGCTGAAAGATGCAGCACTGAGGTCTCTCCTGATAACAGGTGAGTAAATCAGAATTCGGATTTCGGCTGATTTTAGAGGAATATTTGTATGTTTCAAAAATCAACACTTAGAAACTTTTTCAGCAAAAAGCAGGCAATGATATCCTATGGAAGGAAATTCAAGTTACTGGTAAGTACGGTTAAAATTACTTTTGAGGATCAGTACTGGGCTAAAAGATGCAGCACTGGGTTCTCTCCTGATAACAGGTGAGTAAATCGGAATTCGTATTTCGGCTGATTTTAGAGGAATATTTTAAAGTTCCAAAACTCCACACTTAGAAGAATTTCCAAGTGAAACCAGTCAATGTTAGCCTATGAAGGAAATTCAAGTTACCGGTAAGTACGGTTAAAATTACTTTTGAGGATCAGTACTGGGCTGAAAGATGCAGCACTGAGGTCTCTCCTGATTACATGTGAGTAAATCGGAATTCGTATTTCGGCTGATTTTAGAGCAATATTTTAAAGTTCCAAAACTCCACACTTAGAAGAATTTCCAAGTGAAACCAGTCAATGTTAGCCTATGAAGGAAATTCAAGTTACCGGTAAGTACGGTTAAAATTACTTTTCAGGACCAGTACTGGGCTGAAAGATGCAGCACTGAGGTCTCTCCTGATAACAGGTGAGTAAATCGGAATTCGTATTTCGGCTGATTTTAGAGGAATATTTTAAAGTTCCAAAACTCCACACTTAGAAGAATTTCCAAGTGAAACTAGTCAATGTTAGCCTATGAAGGAAATTCAAGTTACCGGTAAGTACGGTTAAAATTACTTTTGAGGATCAGTACTGGGCTGAAAGATGCAGCACTGAGGTCTCTCCTGATAACAGGTGAGTAAATCGGAATTCGGATTTCGGCTGATTTTAGAGGAATATTTGTATGTTTCAAAAATCAACACTTAGAAACTTTTTCAGCAAAAAGCAGGCAATGATATCCTATGGAAGGAAATTCAAGTTACTGGTAAGTACGGTTAAAATTACTTTTGAGGATCAGTACTGGGCTGAAAGATGCAGCACTGAGGTCTCTCCTGATAACAGGTGAGTAAATCGGAATTCGTATTTCGGCTGATTTTAGAGGAATATTTTAAAGTTCCAAAACTCCACACTTAGAAGAATTTCCAAGTGAAACCAGTCAATGTTAGCCTATGAAGGAAATTCAAGTTACCGGTAAGTACGGTTAAAATTACTTTTCAGGACCAGTACTGGGCTGAAAGATGCAGCACTGAGGTCTCTCCTGATAACAGGTGAGTAAATCAGAATTCGGATTTCGGCTGATTTTAGAGGAATATTTGTATGTTTCAAAAATCAACACTTAGAAACTTTTTCAGCAAAAGCAGGCAATGATATCCTATGGAAGGAAATTCAAGTTACTGGTAAGTACGGTTAAAATTACTTTTGAGGATCAGTACTGGGCTGAAAGATGCAGCACTGAGGTCTCTCCTGATAACAGGTGAGTAAATCGGAATTCGTATTTCGGCTGATTTTAGAGGAATATTTTAAAGTTCCAAAACTCCACACTTAGAAGAATTTCCAAGTGAAACCAGTCAATGTTAGCCTATGAAGGAAATTCAAGTTACCGGTAAGTACGGTTAAAATTACTTTTGAGGATCAGTACTGGGCTGAAAGATGCAGCACTGAGGTCTCTCCTGATAACAGGTGAGTAAATCAGAATTCGGATTTCGGCTGATTTTAGAGGAATATTTGTATGTTTCAAAAATCAACACTTAGAAACTTTTTCAGCAAAAAGCAGGCAATGATATCCTATGGAAGGAAATTCAAGTTACTGGTAAGTACGGTTAAAATTACTTTTGAGGATCAGTACTGGGCTAAAAGATGCAGCACTGGGTTCTCTCCTGATAACAGGTGAGTAAATCGGAATTCGTATTTCGGCTGATTTTAGAGGAATATTTTAAAGTTCCAAAACTCCACACTTAGAAGAATTTCCAAGTGAAACCAGTCAATGTTAGCCTATGAAGGAAATTCAAGTTACCGGTAAGTACGGTTAAAATTACTTTTGAGGATCAGTACTGGGCTGAAAGATGCAGCACTGAGGTCTCTCCTGATAACAGGTGAGTAAATCGGAATTCGTATTTCGGCTGATTTTAGAGGAATATTTTAAAGTTCCAAAACTCCACACTTAGAAGAATTTCCAAGTGAAACCAGTCAATGTTAGCCTATGAAGGAAATTCAAGTTACCGGTAAGTACGGTTAAAATTACTTTTCAGGACCAGTACTGGGCTGAAAGATGCAGCACTGAGGTCTCTCCTGATAACAGGTGAGTAAATCAGAATTCGGATTTCGGCTGATTTTAGAGGAATATTTGTATGTTTCAAAACTCCACACTTTGAAGAATTTCCAAGTGAAACCAGTCAATGTTAGCCTATGAAGGAAATTCAAGTTACCGGTAAGTACGGTTAAAATTACTTTTCAGGACCAGTACTGGGCTGAAAGATGCAGCACTGAGGTCTCTCCTGATAACAGGTGAGTAAATCAGAATTCGGATTTCGGCTGATTTTAGAGGAATATTTGTATGTTTCAAAAATCAACACTTAGAAACTTTTTCAGCAAAAAGCAGGCAATGTTATCCTATGGAAGGAAATTCAAGTTACTGGTAAGTACGGTTAAAATTACTTTTGAGGATCAGTACTGGGCTGAAAGATGCAGCACTGAGGTCTCTCCTGATAACAGGTGAGTAAATCGGAATTCGTAGTTCGGCTGATTTTAGAGGAATATTTTAAAGTTCCAAAACTCCACACTTAGAAGAATTTCCAAGTGAAACCAGTCAATGTTAGCCTATGAAGGAAATTCAAGTTACCGGTAAGTACGGTTAAAATTACTTTTGAGGATCAGTACTGGGCTGAAAGATGCAGCACTGAGGTCTCTCCTGATTACATGTGAGTAAATCGGAATTCGTATTTCGGCTGATTTTAGAGCAATATTTTAAAGTTCCAAAACTCCACACTTAGAAGAATTTCCAAGTGAAACCAGTCAATGTTAGCCTATGAAGGAAATTCAAGTTACCGGTAAGTACGGTTAAAATTACTTTTCAGGACCAGTACTGGGCTGAAAGATGCAGCACTGAGGTCTCTCCTGATAACAGGTGAGTAAATCGGAATTCGTATTTCGGCTGATTTTAGAGGAATATTTTAAAGTTCCAAAACTCCACACTTAGAAGAATTTCCAAGTGAAACCAGTCAATGTTAGCCTATGAAGGAAATTCAAGTTACCGGTAAGTACGGTTAAAATTACTTTTGAGGATCAGTACTGGGCTGAAAGATGCAGCACTGAGGTCTCTCCTGATAACAGGTGAGTAAATCGGAATTCGTATTTCGGCTGATTTTAGAGGAATATTTTAAAGTTCCAAAACTCCACACTTAGAAGAATTTCCAAGTGAAACCAGTCAATGTTAGCCTATGAAGGAAATTCAAGTTACCGGTAAGTACGGTTAAAATTACTTTTCAGGACCAGTACTGGGCTGAAAGATGCAGCACTGAGGTCTCTCCTGATAACAGGTGAGTAAATCAGAATTCGGATTTCGGCTGATTTTAGAGGAATATTTGTATGTTTCAAAAATCAACACTTAGAAACTTTTTCAGCAAAAAGCAGGCAATGATATCCTATGGAAGGAAATTCAAGTTACTGGTAAGTACGGTTAAAATTACTTTTGAGGATCAGTACTGGGCTAAAAGATGCAGCACTGGGTTCTCTCCTGATAACAGGTGAGTAAATCGGAATTCGTATTTCGGCTGATTTTAGAGGAATATTTTAAAGTTCCAAAACTCCACACTTAGAAGAATTTCCAAGTGAAACCAGTCAATGTTAGCCTATGAAGGAAATTCAAGTTACCGGTAAGTACGGTTAAAATTACTTTTGAGGATCAGTACTGGGCTGAAAGATGCAGCACTGAGGTCTCTCCTGATAACAGGTGAGTAAATCGGAATTCGTATTTCGGCTGATTTTAGAGGAATATTTTAAAGTTCCAAAACTCCACACTTAGAAGAATTTCCAAGTGAAACCAGTCAATGTTAGCCTATGAAGGAAATTCAAGTTACCGGTAAGTACGGTTAAAATTACTTTTCAGGACCAGTACTGGGCTGAAAGATGCAGCACTGAGGTCTCTCCTGATAACAGGTGAGTAAATCAGAATTCGGATTTCGGCTGATTTTAGAGGAATATTTGTATGTTTCAAAAATCAACACTTAGAAACTTTTTCAGCAAAAAGCAGGCAATGATATCCTATGGAAGGAAATTCAAGTTACTGGTAAGTACGGTTAAAATTACTTTTGAGGATCAGTACTGGGCTGAAAGATGCAGCACTGAGGTCTCTCCTGATAACAGGTGAGTAAATCGGAATTCGTATTTCGGCTGATTTTAGAGGACTATTTTAAAGTTCCAAAACTCCACACTTAGAAGAATTTCCAAGTGAAACCAGTCAATGTTAGCCTATGGAAGGAAATTCAAGTTACTGGTAAGTACGGTTAAAATTACTTTTCAGGACCAGTACTGGGCTGAAAGACGCAGCACTGAGGTCTCTCCTGATAACAGGTGAGTAAATCAGAATTCGGATTTCGGCTGATTTTAGAGGAATATTTGTATGTTTCAAAAATCAACACTTAGAAACTTTTTCAGCAAAAAGCAGGCAATGATATCCTATGGAAGGAAATTCAAGTTACTGGTAAGTACGGTTAAAATTACTTTTGAGGATCAGTACTGGGCTAAAAGATGCAGCACTGGGTTCTCTCCTGATAACAGGTGAGTAAATCGGAATTCGTATTTCGGCTGATTTTAGAGGAATATTTTAAAGTTCCAAAACTCCACACTTAGAAGAATTTCCAAGTGAAACCAGTCAATGTTAGCCTATGAAGGAAATTCAAGTTACCGGTAAGTACGGTTAAAATTACTTTTGAGGATCAGTACTGGGCTGAAAGATGCAGCACTGAGGTCTCTCCTGATAACAGGTGAGTAAATCGGAATTCGTATTTCGGCTGATTTTAGAGGAATATTTTAAAGTTCCAAAACTCCACACTTAGAAGAATTTCCAAGTGAAACCAGTCAATGTTAGCCTATGAAGGAAATTCAAGTTACCGGTAAGTACGGTTAAAATTACTTTTCAGGACCAGTACTGGGCTGAAAGATGCAGCACTGAGGTCTCTCCTGATAACAGGTGAGTAAATCAGAATTCGGATTTCGGCTGATTTTAGAGGAATATTTGTATGTTTCAAAAATCAACACTTAGAAACTTTTTCAGCAAAAAGCAGGCAATGATATCCTATGGAAGGAAATTCAAGTTACTGGTAAGTACGGTTAAAATTACTTTTGAGGATCAGTACTGGGCTAAAAGATGCAGCACTGGGTTCTCTCCTGATAACAGGTGAGTAAATCGGAATTCGTATTTCGGCTGATTTTAGAGGAATATTTTAAAGTTCCAAAACTCCACACTTTGAAGAATTTCCAAGTGAAACCAGTCAATGTTAGCCTATGAAGGAAATTCAAGTTACCGGTAAGTACGGTTAAAATTACTTTTCAGGACCAGTACTGGGCTGAAAGATGCAGCACTGAGGTCTCTCCTGATAACAGGTGAGTAAATCAGAATTCGGATTTCGGCTGATTTTAGAGGAATATTTGTATGTTTCAAAAATCAACACTTAGAAACTTTTTCAGCAAAAAGCAGGCAATGTTATCCTATGGAAGGAAATTCAAGTTACTGGTAAGTACGGTTAAAATTACTTTTGAGGATCAGTACTGGGCTGAAAGATGCAGCACTGAGGTCTCTCCTGATAACAGGTGAGTAAATCGGAATTCGTAGTTCGGCTGATTTTAGAGGAATATTTTAAAGTTCCAAAACTCCACACTTAGAAGAATTTCCAAGTGAAACCAGTCAATGTTAGCCTATGAAGGAAATTCAAGTTACCGGTAAGTATGGTTAAAATTACTTTTGAGGATCAGTACTGGGCTGAAAGATGCAGCACTGAGGTCTCTCCTGATTACATGTGAGTAAATCGGAATTCGTATTTCGGCTGATTTTAGAGCAATATTTTAAAGTTCCAAAACTCCACACTTAGAAGAATTTCCAAGTGAAACCAGTCAATGTTAGCCTATGAAGGAAATTCAAGTTACCGGTAAGTACGGTTAAAATTACTTTTCAGGACCAGTACTGGGCTGAAAGATGCAGCACTGAGGTCTCTCCTGATAACAGGTGAGTAAATCGGAATTCGTATTTCGGCTGATTTTAGAGGAATATTTTAAAGTTCCAAAACTCCACACTTAGAAGAATTTCCAAGTGAAACCAGTCAATGTTAGCCTATGAAGGAAATTCAAGTTACCGGTAAGTACGGTTAAAATTACTTTTCAGGACCAGTACTGGGCTGAAAGATGCAGCACTGAGGTCTCTCCTGATAACAGGTGAGTAAATCAGAATTCGGATTTCGGCTGATTTTAGAGGAATATTTGTATGTTTCAAAAATCAACACTTAGAAACTTTTTCAGCAAAAAGCAGGCAATGTTATCCTATGGAAGGAAATTCAAGTTACTGGTAAGTACGGTTAAAATTACTTTTGAGGATCAGTACTGGGCTGAAAGATGCAGCACTGAGGTCTCTCCTGATAACAGGTGAGTAAATCGGAATTCGTAGTTCGGCTGATTTTAGAGGAATATTTTAAAGTTCCAAAACTCCACACTTAGAAGAATTTCCAAGTGAAACCAGTCAATGTTAGCCTATGAAGGAAATTCAAGTTACCGGTAAGTACGGTTAAAATTACTTTTGAGGATCAGTACTGGGCTGAAAGATGCAGCACTGAGGTCTCTCCTGATTACATGTGAGTAAATCGGAATTCGTATTTCGGCTGATTTTAGAGCAATATTTTAAAGTTCCAAAACTCCACACTTAGAAGAATTTCCAAGTGAAACCAGTCAATGTTAGCCTATGAAGGAAATTCAAGTTACCGGTAAGTACGGTTAAAATTACTTTTCAGGACCAGTACTGGGCTGAAAGATGCAGCACTGAGGTCTCTCCTGATAACAGGTGAGTAAATCGGAATTCGTATTTCGGCTGATTTTAGAGGAATATTTTAAAGTTCCAAAACTCCAATTTTTTTTTTGCCCAGGGGGTCCTTGTGGGACCCCCTGAGCCGACCTAGGGGGTCAGGGTGTTTCTACCCTGCCCCCTTTGTGCGCTTTGCGCACTTGTTTCTGTCCTCGGTTCTACCGAGGGACAAAATAACTGCCAACACTTCCTGATTTGGAGTGTTGACAGCCAATTAACATAAAGCTCGTGCTCGGGAGGATCCGCGGCCCTAGATATACCTATCTTTTTTCTTTTGATTTTCTCAGCAACTACTGAACGGATTTACACCATTTAACAAAAGGGTTCTTTCTGAACCAAGAACTACCTCTTTGCCAAATTTGGTGTAATTCCGTTCAGCAGTTCAGGCTGTAGCCGTGTCTAAAGTTTCCTATGGAAAATTGCATGGGAAAACGCGTTTTGGGACCCCCTTTTTCTCGGCCCCCGCTTGGCGAATCCCCCGAGACTTTCAGGGTAGGAGCGGACCGGAGCGGGCCACAAAGTTTGAAAATTTTGCGAAGATACGTCAACCGGCAAGAGAGTTATTTCAAATAGAATGTCGCGGATTTCCTATGGATAATAGGTTGTAACTATAACTATCTACTGGCGACCGCCAGTAGATAATATATATATATATATATATATATATTGATGCAATACTTGGATCCTAATTTAAAAAAAGAAAATAATTTAAAAAAAAGTGCAAAGGCCGGCCCCGGGGATGGGGTCCCGGGGCCTTAAATGGCCTGAGGAGGGGGCCACGCAGCCCCCTCCAAATAAAAAAACAGGCCATGCCCGGGGGATGGGGTCCCCGGGGCCAATACAGACCCTGGGTGATGGGGTCCCCAGGGCCTAAAAATAGGAAAAGGAAGGGGGCCACACAGCCCCCTTCAGAAAAAAACAAAAAAAAACGATCGGGCCCGCAGGGGACCACCACCTCCCGGGGCTTTCTCGATGTAGGGAGGGGGCCGCGCGGCCCCCTCCTGGAGCCCTTGATGGCCCTGGGGACCGCCACCCCCAGGGCCGGCTCCTGCAGTGTCCGGGGTGCCTACCCCGGGACAGTGCTGTTTGCAATGACAGGACGGGAGCCTCGCGGCTCCCGTCCTGTCATTGCAAACCTGCTCTGGATATTGGAAGAGAGAGCAGGAAACCTGCTCTCTCTTCCAATATCCAAAGCCGACTGCTTTTCCACATGGGGAGCTGCATCTTAGCAGCTCCCCATGTGTCAAGCAATGCCGGCTCCCGTAGGACACGGGGAGCCGGCGGGACTGTGGGGGATTGGGGACCCCCACAGTCCCCAACGAGAGGCCAGGCCCCGGGGGATGGGGTCCCCGGGGCCATAAGTGGCGCGTTTGCACAGTGGTGAAGGGAGGGGGCGGGGCTTCAGGTGACATGTGTGCAAACAGGCCCCGTGGCGCGTTTTAAGATGGGGAATTAAATCCTCTTCAATCCTGAGGGTCCCTGGGGGCCAACTAGCCCAACAGGTACGTCCAGAAAGCGCCACAGAGCTGCGTTGCAGAGAGGTGTAAAAAGGGTGTGGCCTCTGTACATGTCTCTGCAACGCAGCCCCTGGCGCATACTGGAGGTTCCTGGTGGGCTAGTTGGCCCGTAGGGACCCTCATGATTCAAGGGGACTTAATCCCCCAACTTAAAACGCACCACGGGCGCGTTTGCACAGATGTCACCTCAGGCCCCGCCCCCTCCCTTCACCATTGTGCAAATATTCCTCTAAAATCAGCCGAAATCCGAATTCCGATTTACTCACCTGTTATCAGGAGAGACCTCAGTGCTGCATCTTTCAGCCCAGTACTGATCCTCAAAAGTAATTTTAACCGTACTTACCGGTAACTTGAATTTCCTTCATAGGCTAACATTGACTGGTTTCACTTGGAAATTCTTCTAAGTGTGGAGTTTTGGAACTTTAAAATATTCCTCTAAAATCAGCCGAAATACGAATTCCGATTTACTCACCTGTTATCAGGAGAGACCTCAGTGCTGCATCTTTCAGCCCAGTACTGATCCTCAAAAGTAATTTTAACCGTACTTACCGGTAACTTGAATTTCCTTCATAGGCTAACATTGACTGGTTTCACTTGGAAATTCTTCTAAGTGTGGAGTTTTGGAACTTTAAAATATTCCTCTAAAATCAGCCGAAATACGAATTCCGATTTACTCACCTGTTATCAGGAGAGACCTCAGTGCTGCTCCTCAAAAGTAATTTTAACCGTACTTACCAGTAACTTGAATTTCCTTCCATAGGATATCATTGCCTGCTTTTTGCTGAAAAAGTTTCTAAGTGTTGATTTTTGAAACATACAAATATTACTCTAAAATCAGCCGAAATCCGAATTCTGATTTACTCACCTGTTATCAGGAGAGACCTCAGTGCTGCATCTTTCAGCCCAGTACTGGTCCTGAAAAGTAATTTTAACCGTACTTACCGGTAACTTGAATTTCCTTCATAGGCTAACATTGACTGGTTTCACTTGGAAATTCTTCTAAGTGTGGAGTTTTGGAACTTTAAAATATTCCTCTAAAATCAGCCGAAATACGAATTCCGATTTACTCACCTGTTATCAGGAGAGACCTCAGTGCTGCATCTTTCAGCCCAGTACTGATCCTCAAAGTAATTTTAACCGTACTTACCAGTAACTTGAATTTCCTTCCATAGGATATCATTGCCTGCTTTTTGCTGAAAATGTTTCTAAGTGTTGATTTTTGAAACATACAAATATTCCTCTAAAATCAGCCGAAATCCGAATTCTGATTTACTCACCTGTTATCAGGAGAGACCTCAGTGCTGCATCTTTCAGCCAAGTACTGGTCCTGAAAAGTAATTTTAACCGTACTTACCGGTAACTTGAATTTCCTTCATAGGCTAACATTGACTGGTTTCACTTGGAAATTCTTCTAAGTGTGGAGTTTTGGAACTTTAAAATATTCCTCTAAAATCAGCCGAAATCCGAATTCTGATTTACTCACCTGTTATCAGGAGAGACCTCAGTGCTGCATCTTTCAGCCCAGTACTGATCCTGAAAAGTAATTTTAACCGTACTTACCAGTAACTTGAATTTCCTTCCTCAGGCTAACATTGACTGGTTTCACTTGGAAATTCTTCTAAGTGTGGAGTTTTGGAACTTTAAAATATTCCTCTAAAATCAGCCGAAATACGAATTCCGATTTACTCACCTGTTATCAGGAGAGACCTCAGTGCTGCATCTTTCAGCCCAGTACTGGTCCTGAAAAGTAATTTTAACCGTACTTACCGGTAACTTGAATTTTCTTCCTAGGCTAACATTGACTGGTTTCACTTGGAAATTCTTCTAAGTGTGGAGTTTTGGAACTTTAAAATAGTCCTCTAAAATCAGCCGAAATACGAATTCCGATTTACTCACCTGTTATCAGGAGAGACCTCAGTGCTGCATCTTTCAGCCCAGTACTGGTCCTGAAAAGTAATTTTAACCGTACTTACCGGTAACTTGAATTTCCTTCATAGGCTAACATTGACTGTTTTCACTTGGAAATTCTTCTGTGTGGAGTTTTGGAACTTTAAAATATTCCTCTAAAATCAGCCGAAATACGAATTCCGATTTACTCACCTGTTATCAGGAGAGACCTCAGTGCTGCATCTTTCAGCCCAGTACTGATCCTCAAAAGTAATTTTAACCGTACTTACCGGTAACTTGAATTTCCTTCATAGGCTAACATTGACTGGTTTCACTTGGAAATTCTTCTAAGTGTGGAGTTTTGGAACTTTATAAAATTCCTCTAAAATCAACCAAAGTACGAATTCCAATTTACTCACCTGTTATCAGGAGAGAACCCAGTGCTGCATCTTTTAGCCCAGCACTGACCCTGAAAAGTAATTTTAACCGTACTTACCAGTAACTTATATTTTCTTCCTTAGGAATCCATTGTCTGGTTTTCAGCAGAAAACTTTCAAAGTGTCGATTTTCACAAACTACAAATATTCCTTAAAAATCGCCTGTATGACTTAAACACATTCTTTCAACTGTTTACAGGAGATGCACCAGTGCTGGATCCAGGATCCAACACTGAGTAAGAAAAAGTAACGATAACAGTTTTTACCTGCTAAGTGAATTTCCTTCCATAGGATAACATTGGTGATTCTATGAGGAAAAGTTTCTAAGTGTCAACTTTTAAAATACAATAATATTCCTTAAAAATCACTACTGTAACCAAAACGCTTTTACTCAACTGTTTACAGGAGATGTCCCAGGACTGAATCTAGGATCCAGTCCTGTGGTTAGAAAAGTAATCCATAAAGTAACTAATTGCATTTAACTAGAAATTCACATTGAGCTGAATGTTGCATTGTGTTTGAAAATGTGTTGCCCATTGCAACAACTGTAACTACTGTACTTAAAAGTCTATTGCCTATGTGCAAAGTATTTAAACTAAAGTAATTCATTCTGAGAAAGTATTTTTTGTAATGTAATGTATAATGTAATTACAATGTAATTTAAAAAATAAAATATGTAAATAAAAATTGTTTCTAAACAATTTGGAAATCAGTATGAAAAAAATTTATATAACAAATAATACATTTAAAAATTGTCATTTACAAAACCTTTGAAATTCACTGAAAAAACCGTAGGTTTCAGACATGTTATAGTTACAAATTAGCATTTAAAAAACCTTTGAAATTCACTGAAAAAACCATAGGTTTCAGGGACGTTATAGTTACAAATTAGCATTTAAAAAACCTTTGAAATTCACTGAAAAAACCATAGGTTTTAGGGACAGTTATAGTTATTTGGACATTGCACTCGTACAAAACCTGTGAAATTCCCCGTTATAGTTAGTCCAGCTAACTATAACTCGCGCCCCGCAATGCACTGCTGATGACGTCACATATTACATCACTCATGACATGGTCAGTGACATCACTGATGACATCACTGATGACATCTCAAATGACATCACTGATGACATCATCCACGTGATAATTTCATGCATCTTCTCACACCCTAATATAACCTTTGATACACCCACTCTAAATTACAGACTGCCATTCGCAAAACCATAGACACTCCAACACCAATAACTACATACCCACTCACTGATTCTTAGGTCTACGCACACATCCACTCACTCACCCGTATAGTCACTCATACTTACGGTCACTCAGTACAGGACTATCATATGCACTCATACTCCTATATAGACACTCAAACACCGCCACTCATCCATAGAGGTACTCACACACCTAGTCAGTCATGCAAATAATTAAACACACTACCATTTACTCACCTATACAGTTATACACACACCAGCTCACTTACTCATACAAATACTAGCACATTCTTACGCTCTTATACAATCACTGATACAAGCACACACTCATCCATACAGCCACTATCACAATCACTCACTCTTGCTTATAGCTATTTATATACTCCAACACACATATATACTGCCTTTCACATATGTAGTTACTCACACATGTACCACTGGGACATACATTCACTCACTAACACACTCTTACACACACTTACCCACCCATACAGTCTATCACAGATGCACTCTTTAAACCATCCACCCAGTGAATCACCCACTCACACATCTATGCACAGAGTCGCACACACCCCTCCCACACAAACACTCAGGCACCCATACAGATACTCACACAAGCATTCAATAACTCATATAGACACTCATGTAGCTATTCACAAACACATGCAGCCACTTACACCGCAACAGACAGCCGGATACAGACATTCACCCAGTTTAGTCACTAACCCATGCATTCAGTAAGATACGTTAAATCACTCACTTATAGAGTCAGTCACGCACCTACTAAATCATCCATACAGACACTTACACACCCACTCATTCTTCAATACGTCTTTTCCTATATATATTACAAATATTTAAACTTTACAGAAACACAAAGTCACTGGATGATGTCATCAGTGATGTCAGCAGTGATGTCATTTGAGATGTCATCAGTGATGTCATCAGTGATGTCACTGACCATGTCATGAGTGATGTAATATGTGACGTCATCAGCAGTGCATTGCGGGGCGCGAGTTATAGTTAGCTGGACTAACTATAACGGGGGAATTTCACGGGTTTTGTACGAGTGCAATGTCCAAATAACTATAACTGTCCCTAAAACCTATGGTTTTTTCAGTGAATTTCAAAGGTTTTTTAAATGCTAATTTGTAACTATAACGTCCCTGAAACCTATGGTTTTTTCAGTGAATATATATATATATATATATATATATATATATATATATATATTGATGCAATACTTGGATCCTAATTTAAAAAAAGAAATTAAAGTGATGTGCCTTTTTTTAAGGGACCGGCAAAGGATTTTTACATTCTTCTGTTTGAAGATGTGGTACAGCTTTTTTGGGTCCATCTTCAGCACAGTGTGCTTGTTCCGGGCTATCCTCAACCTTCTCTTTTGGCACTTGGAGAGAGGCGTATCATCTGCATATAGTGAAATGAGCTGTGTCCCATCTGCCAGTGGCATTCCTGTGTCCCTCTTCTTGGCCCGCACGTATTCCACAAAAGCTCCTATCGTTAATGTGAAGTGCATAGGGGACAGGGGGCTGACATGCCTTGTGCCTTCGAATAACTAATAGGTTGACAAAATTATCTTCTCAATTCAGACCCAGGCTGTGGAACATTTATAATAAAGATTGATCCATTTAGTGTAAATCCATTTAGTGCAGGTTCCACCCATATTCTTATGCCTGAGCACTTTATTCAATAAATCACAACTGAGAGTGTCAAAAATCTATTCCAAATATGCGTACGGGCTTCACTTTTAACATGCAGGTTGTGTTTTACATTACGTGAGTGAGAATAAATCCATTTTGGATGTGATGGATTAATGTTGTTTGATGGGTTAAGTGTGAACTGACCAACACCTTACTAAAAATCTTATAATCTGTATTTGTCATATAGAGTGGTCTAAATGAGGCTCTGTGAGCAGGGTCCCCGCGTTTTCTGGGTATGGGAATAATTAGTGCCTCTCTTGTGGAGGCAGGGACAGCTCCCACCTACCAAGCTGCTGTGTATTTCTTCAGCGGTTGGGGCAACTATAATTCAGCATGTGTAATGAAAAACTAAGATGGTAATCCATTTGTGCCAGGCGTTTTCTCATTGTGCAACATCTCTTGCACCTGTTGAATCTCCTGGCTGAGATTGAGGAACCTAGCTGGTCTGCCACATCTAGTCAGATTTAGGTCATCTAGATAAGCCATCAATTTGCAGGGTCCGGTCACCATCTTGGCATTATAAAGATCTTGATAGTAATTGAAAAAGGCAAAATTAAAGACAACCTGATCCTGAACTACCTGTCCTCAAGCCATGTATATTTGAGCAATAGGTTCATTTCCAGTGCCTGATCTAATCAGCCATGCCAGTACGTGTACCCAATTAGTGAGCTAATTCCCCAAACCCTTCACCACCTTCACAAATCGTGCAAGTCTGCACACCTCCATTTCAGATAACTATGTATATTGTACCTTTAGGAGTCAGATCCCATGCCTCTAACATTCCATGTTATGAAAATATAATTAATTAATTCAATCACCTTTCAGTTGTAGTGCTAGCGGGGTGCCTTAAGTGATAATGGACTCTGTCTAATGTCAGGGGGACATGTCTATGCTGCCCGCATCATGTTATTCACAATACTAGATTCATTCATGTTGCACTTCCGGATGTCAGAACCACTGATATTAAAAACGGTAAACAGCCATTACAACGCATGGCATTACAATGCATTTGCATTTACCACGCATGCCTTTACAACGAATTTCGTTGTAAAGGTATGAATTGTAAAGGCATATGTATTTTACATGTAAGTATAAGGTAAGGATAGGGTTTAGGGTGGGTTTGGGTTTTGGGGTGTATGGGTATAGGTTTTGGGGTGCAGGGGTATTTTTAGGGTTGAGGGTGGGTTTGGGTTTTGGGGTGCCCAGGGTAATTTTAGGGTTCAGGGTGGGTTTGGGTTTTGGGTTCAGGGGTATTTTTAGGGTTCAGGGTGGGTTTGGGTTTTGGGGTGCCCAGGGTAATTTTAGGGTTCATGGTTTGTTTGGGTTTTGGGGTGCAGGGGTATTTTTAGGGTTCTGGGTGGGTTTGGGTTTTGGGGTGCCCAGGGTAATTTTAGGGTTCAGGGTTTGTTTGGGGTTTTGGGGTATATATACTTACCTTAATCACTTACAAAGTATATACCTTTACCACGCATGCCTTTGCGTTATAATGGCATGCGTGGTAAAGACATATGCGATGTAAAAGTATGCATTGTGATGGTAACGCGTTGTAACAGCACTTGCGTTGTTGCAAATACGTTGTAATGGTATGCGTGGTGTTGGCATGCGGGGTAACATCATATATTCATTAAAAACATACATCCCAACTCCCACTCCCCAGGACCTAGGCACAAATGTGTTCTGTCCAAACCATGCAAAAAAAACAATTACCAATATGAAGACTTACTGGTGTCGTGCCGCAAAGAAAAAGAAGCACTTGCAATGCAAATTGGTCTCGCATTTGTGAGAGTTAGAGGATATGTAAATGACAATGTCTTTTAGCCATGTGTTTTGGATTGGAGTGTAGTGGATGTATGTGGTGTGGAGTGGAATTATGTGGGTTGGATTGGAATTTTTAGTTGTGGAATTGTGTGTGGTGAAATTGTGTGGAGTGGATTTGTGTAGTGAAATTATGTGGCATGGAGTGCAGTGGAAATATGTGGAAAGTCATTATGTGGTATTGAGTGTACTGGAGTTATGTGGAGTGGGATTGTGCGTTATAGAGTGGAATTATGTGGAATGGCATTTTGTGTTGTGGAGTGGTATGTTGTGGAGTTAAATTATGTGGTGTGCTGCTGTTGAATTGTGTGGCATGATGTGGATGTATGTGGTGTGTTGCGTACTGAGTTGAAATATGTGGTTTGTAGTCGAACTATGTGGTGTGGAGTGGAAATGTATAGAGATGAATTGTATGGCTTGACAGTGTGTGGCGTTGAGTGAAATTATGCTGACTGAAATTATGTGGCATGGTGTGGCGTGCCCAAACTTAGGTAGCATGGTGGGAAAAAGAAGAACAGGTTGAAATACTATCCCGAGCAATTGGCATTGGTTAGACTTATTGCAAGCAGACCTCCTATCACAGTTTGCATGTTTGAAATCTTTTCTGTGTCCCATATCTACATTTGCCTGCAGTCAGTGGCACCTCACGCAATAAACCTTTGCAATGAAACATGATATATAACTTCCTCTATGCGACCTCGAAATTGCTTCGTTTTTTTGGTCAGTAAGTCTAATGATTTTAGTACTGAAGCACATAGCATATTACAGCAAATGTCTACCAAACTTTTTCTCTGTTTTCATTTCACCATACCCAACTACTCTGTTGCTCTTCTATCTGTCTTACCCCCATTCTTCCGGTCTCGCCTCAGCTTTAACTTGAACCCATGTGTGCTCAACCGCTGATCCCCTATCTGTCACCCCTCCCCATAGCGTTTTTTTCTGCATTTTTTATCTTCAATTTCATTTTTGGAGGTCCCAGCTCCTGTTATTTGTGGAAGGGTGCTCCTTTCTAAATAAGGTACTTTTGCACATTTTTATAGTTTTTAAATTTACCGCTGAAAGATGTGGTTCGACCATCTTGAAACGGATATTTTTTTTTAAAAGTTGCCATACCGGCATAACGTATAAGTGCAAATGTCCATATGTCATGAAACATGTGTGATGGTCTGATTATGTATGTATGTATATATATTGTCATGCTGCTTTTTTTGCTGATGCAGTTTAGCGTCAACAAAAAACACTTTTTGTTTATTCCATGATTTCTGGTTTGCTTCCTTACAATACAGTGTGAAAACTGTACATGGCTAACAAAAGAGACAGGAAATATGTTACCCTTGAACCTGAGAGCACTAAACTCATGGTGAAGCACAATAAAAAAAACACGGATATCTTTGCAGCTCTTTTGAAACTCTGCAGGCTGCCCGGGGTCCACGAAGGAGACCCACTAAGAGGGCGGCCGCCTTAGTGCCACAGGAGGGCACAGGAGGCAGCCTCCCAGCGTTTGGGACCCTCGGGTCCAGTGTGCCGCGTCACTTCCGGGGAGGGGGCGAGGTACATATACCTCTCCCCGCCCCTTGGGCGCCCTCTTGGCCCATTCCCCTGACGCCGTTTGACGTGCGCCGAGTTCGCCGGGAGCTGTTTCGCGCAGTGAGTTAACGATCCACCTCCCCTCCCCTAAGAAACCCCTTAATGAGCTGGGGGTGAAGCCCGGCCATCGCCGAGGCTGTGGTACGATTGGAGGGGTTTGAGCAGCTCCCGGTGGGCTCAGGCCAGCAAGCTAGGCGTGTTGTGGGGGCAGCCCTGGCCAGGAGGCGCCCGTGGACGAGATGGGCAGTTTGTGCAGCCAGACTAGCGCTGCTGAGCGACGGGGGCCAGGAGCATTATCGTAAGTTTGGGGAGGGCGTTCGGAACCCCGCTCTCCGCCCTCACCTCCGGTAGCCTTGGTCAGTCAGGGCCTGTTCCGCCTGTTTGCTAGGCAGAGAGCCGGCCTGCCTCACCCCGGGGTGGCACTTCCACGCCAGCCGCACTACCCATCGACATGAAGGCTTGGTCGTTGCAGGGGGGGGCCATCCGCGTGTTTCCCCGCGGCGGCTGGGTGGGGGCCAGAGCTTGGGAGTAGCCATGAGGCCGGATTGGCACAGAGGATCGGAGCCTTAAGGCTTGACGGTGCTCGTGTTCTGCGCACCAATATCTCCGGTGAGAGGAGGGGGTCCGGCGTCTCCAATGCCGACGTGGGTGCCGGAAACCAGGGCGTGTGCTGCGGGGTCGCGTTCACATCCGGTGAGGCGGGCCAAACCATTGTTACTCCCAGTGCCGGAATGCCAAAGTATTACGGTGCTCGTGTGCATCGCACCAATACTTCAGGTCTAGGAGGCTGGGGTCCGGCGGCTAGACCACCGACCTGGGCCTCATACCAGGTCTCGAGCCTCGGGGTCAGGTCCACATACGGGGAGTCGGGGCCAATGACTTAATCCCCCCCGTGTCTGCATGTGTGTGTAAATACGGTGATTAAGGAAAGTGCGCCATGAGCTGTGGGTCAAGTTCGCGCTATAAGAACATGCAACAGCAGCAACATCTAAGTCGATATATGCAGTCGGGGCTAACCACATAATCGCTAGGCATGTGTAATGTAAATGCGGTGCTCAGGGAAAGCACACCAACAGCTGCGGGTCGAGTCCTCCCGGGGTAAACATGCAAATTCAGCAACTTCAGTCATTTAAACATGCAGTCGGAGGCTAATCTTTTGATCTCCTCGTGTCTGATGGCGTAAGGTGAATACGGTGCTCATGGAAATCGCACCAACAGCTGCGGTTTGAGTTTGCGCGATATAAACATGCAATTTCAGCCTTTTAAATATGCAGTCGGGGATAATCTCTTATCTCCCCGTGGCTGAAGGTGTAAGGCAAATACGGGCTCGGGGAAAGCGCGTCAACATCTGAGGGCTGAGTTCGCGCTATATAAAAATGCAACTGCAGCAACATCAGCCTATTAAATATGCAAATAGGCGAAGAAAAAGAAAAAAAAACCAAAAAAACAATTCACAAAATCAAGCATGTTACCGGTGCCCGTAGCGACAATGCTTGCGGGGGTTAGCAGTTGCAGGTCTCTTGTTTCATAGACATATGTGCGAACCTTTTACTCACAACGAGGGCGATCACTTTCCGATTCAGGTGGCCCGCGCCCAGCATGTGCTGTTGCCCTGCGCATGGATCAGGGGGATGGGTCACGTACGGATTGATTGCAGGCCATGCCTTGGTCTCAAGTTATATTAGGCGCTGGGCGAGCAGTTTCTGAAGGAGAAGGGCCGCGCACGGGATGCGCAGTTGGCCCCGTGCCTGGGGACCGACCGACAAGAACCCAGCATATCCCAGGGATCGTTTCACCTAACTAGACATGCCTCTAGTAACGCCTACAAGTGGTGGGCACCACTACCCACCGAACTACATCCAGAAAAGGGAACAGGGGTTCACCTGAGGAGACTAAGACGTTGCCAATGGGGGTTCGCAACTCTGCTCTGGGTAGCAGAACATGCGATGAAATGTTGTGGGACATAGCTCAAATGCATGTGGTTATCACAGGAAAGAGGTGTTTACAAGCAGGGTGACAGGTAAGGGGTGTGTCCCTGGGGCACTCAACTGGTGGTCACGTGTAGAAACAAGGCGTAGGATAGGGGATCATTCACATTGGCTGCGGCAGTAGTCCTTGCTGTCTATGCAGCGAGAGGCAAATAGAAGCGGGGGTGCAACTGGATTCACATGGTCAGCTTGGGCCCTGGGGCCGATCCCTGCAGGCTGCATTTAGCAACAGGGTTGCTCTTGGTTGGCATTCAGTCAGTACAAAGGTAGCTCTGCAAACTAGGCATGCATAGTGTTCAATATAGCGTCACAGCTATGCTGGTGCAGAGCATATGGACCGAAACCAGTGAAGGAAGCCAGCAATTTGTTGCTGCTAGATTCCCCCCTTTGGACTAGGGGCATGACGCTATGTCAATTATGAACAAATTTCCAAATGTGGCTATCGGTCCAAGCGGTTAGTTTCATGACTTTGTACTGCATCTCCTTTGACACACAAAGAATATCTATCACACACCAAGTCTGGGAGTAGGACACAGTGCCAGCAGGGAGGTGTTTTTAGGCTGGGCCATTGCCTCCACACCTGAAAGACCCCATAGAAAAGTGTAATTGTTAAAATTTTGTTTCTTACAGGGAGTCTACAGTTACCTTTTTACAGAACCTAGATACAGTGTGTCCGTGAGAACAGAGACCGATTTATAGTGAAGCGAACCTGGCCCTTTCAGGGAGACCTAAATTAACCTAGTGGAAACGGTATTACCATTTCAATGGTGCAGGGCGTCTCTCTAGGCTAGGCACTGCACCACGCATATGGATTTGGCGCGACATTGGGCCTGCCCGCATGAAGTAAATAGTGGGGCTACATCGATGCTGGTAAAGAATTTGACAGTGTCTAGAACACTGCTCCTGGTACTAAGTATGATTGGTTTTGGTCAAGGTCGTCAGGCAGAGTGGGCGCCACATTGCATGCACGAGGAAGGGTGTCCCACTCAGTTAACGCAGGGCGACAGGGTCGATGGCAGCATCGGTGGTAGTCTGGTGGTATGCTAGTGGTTGTCAGCGTTGGTGTTAGTCAGGTTGTAGGCTTGTGGTCAGAGACAGCCACATTTCAGGTAACAAGTTGGCTTATAGGGTGGCCTACAGGTGGCACTGCTCCTGTCAACCGGCATACATTATTGGCAGTAATATTAGTGAGCTGCTGCTGAGTTCCAATGTCGAAATCACGAGTCACTACCCCTGAATATTGACGCAAACACAATTAGAACTTGGCCAGAGTACTCGCGCAGTACCAGCAACCTGGCAAAGGAAATCTAATTAGAGGGGGTGATGGAGCATTACTAGTAAGTCAGCATTCCTAAGCCTCTCTGGGGATCTGTGGGTGGCTCAGCGAGACTGGCCGTGCCTCACCTCTTGACGTATGGCGGATGGTGAACACAGTTGCGGGGAAGAGACAGCGCGTATGGTCGAGCTTCCTGCATATTCCGCGAGCGGCCTGTTCATTTCTACCATCAGATTTCCATTTTGTTTGTGGCCAAACTGTGGGCGTTGCAATGACACATCGCGTCGTCGTTCATTCAAGTTGGTGCAGTCTGGTGTGTAACCTATGGCTGGTTTTCCTGGTTGTGACCATGATGGTGTTGTCACTTCCAGAGGTGGGTGCCAGCTCGGCCCGCACGGAGGGAACATTTACATAGGCATCTGGGACTGGGTAGATGATCACACCTATGCCCTAGTTAGATGACAGTGCACCATACATGCATGGTTGAATTTTATTAAAGGGTCTCGATATTTTAGTCACCAATGAAAGGCCGTAGTCAGATAGTTTTTCCTTGCACATCAGCCGGTGCTGCACTTCGGGGAAGCATTCAGACCTGATGACCATGGGGTCAGATTTGCACTAAGTTTGAAATGAAGATGCATATGCTGGCATAGTTGTGCCCCACATAGCCAAGAAGTTTGTACCGCAAGAGTATAGCAGCAACCTAGGTTAGATTCAGCATCCGCGCTTGAAAAGTTTATATTCAATTCTCCCATGGGCACAGGCTGTGGTTCTGGTGGCATAAGTCTGATTAATGTGCCTGGATACAAAGTTTGTTATGGTCGTCCTGCTTTACCATAACTGCTGTGAGGAAGGTTTATATCAACACAGTACGCATCAGTTTCGTGTAGAAGGAGTGCGGTGCCACGGGGTGGCTCAGAACAGGCAACGTCACATGATGTATGTTGGTGGGGCGTGTGCGGTTAGAAACATGCTTAGGCGGCCGGATCATGGGTCGCAGAGCCATTATTTGGATGTACTGGGAGTATTCTGTTTACAGGACATGTGCTCAGTCCTAGTAAGGGTTCAGGCGCCAGAAGCGGCCCTGGGATACAATTTGAGCACAGCAGTTCTACATCACAGGCGGAAGGGAGAACCTTTTTACTGTCTCTGGCTGACAACTAGCCCATTACCAAGGTACAGGTTGAGCAGGTATGGTGGCATGCCTTCTATGCCAGGCAATGGGGGTCATGGCAAGCGCTTTGGCAGTCGCTCTTTCAAGAGCCAGCAACAGCAGCTTACAGGGTGGGCATACAATCGGAATCGCATCATGCAGGTGGGGACGATGCCCTGTTTTCAGCTACCTACAGCCGGCTTCCTTCGGGGCCCTGAGAACCAGTGGCGGAGGGAAAGGTCCAAAACAGACTCTTCAGGGGGTGGCATTAAAGGGACAGTATGAGCGCATCAAGCAGGCTGGACATTGGGTATCCCAATGTTTTAAAGGTACCCGGAGCCACCCAGGGGAGTGGCCGGAAGGCAGGTTAAGGGCAGTATGTACAGGCAAACTTGGAATATACCACTGGCGCCCGGTGATGCACCAGAGGTAATGGGGAGGGTGCAGGTACATTCCCACTGCTGGTGCAGTACATGGTTATCAGCTTGAACCCCCGAAGCTGGGGGAATAGTCAAGAAAGGGTGTTGAAGCACAGGCTTAGTCAACCTTTAAGGTGACGCACAGGTTGCACGCGGTGCACAATGGTATGTGGTCTGCCAGAATTGATTCTTCAAGGTAGGCAGACTAACTGGTCAAGCTAACAGACGGTAGATGCCAAGCGCCGGCATTCTCGCCATCGCGGCACGTGGGGATTAAGTTATACAACTCAAGGTGTTGGGGCTACACAGCTCAGCGATATACTGATTTGCAGCACAGAGGCTCTTTTCTGGGACACCCGGCATCCCAACAAGTCTAGAAAGGGCAGGTGATCTGCATCTATCATTTTCACCATTCCTGGAGCGTTTCCACCTCTGGTCCACTACCTGGTACCCTCCAGAGTAGGTCTGGCAAAGGGCAGGGTCAAGGGTATGGATGATGGGCCATCCAGGTGGGCTGATAGTGGCGCGATGGGCGGAAAGCAGGAGGTGGAGGCATGGTTTTCCTGACATGTAATTTGGACGGGTTTCCAAGGCATGCACTGGACCAGCTTGCTAGGATGCTGCAGCACAGACTGTCCCCTCCTCAATTGCTGGTCTTCAACAGGAAGGCTATCAATGGGCAGTGGGGGGCAGTGCACGGGTACATTAGGTGCAAGCTTGATTAGTGTATAGGATGGGTGCAGTGGGCATTAAAGGTTAGCAACTTGGCATTTCGTTATGTCACCAGGAGCAAGGTGAATGGCCTTCCGTGCGTCTCGAGGGGCGGAATTCAAGAAATGGAGGCATGTGGTTCCTCCAATAAGTTTTCTTGGTTGGGGGTCCCAGCCATGTGCCGGGACAGCTGGCTTAAGCAGCTGCGGCACAGACTAAGGGGGTTGGTGTTTGGTTGAGATTAGGGACCTCCGGGCGGGGTGCGCAAAGAATGGTCTACCTGTCCAGAGTGGGCATGGACTTGTCTTGTGTTGCCTGGCCCAGGCAAGGAGCAGACTCTGGGGGAAGAGGCACCTGTTGCAAGAGAAAGAGTCCTCCAATTGTAGGATGCAACCTTTGGGGGCTTGGGAGTTATGGTGGTCAGATAGCCCCCCCCCGTTTAGTGTGTGAAGGCGCTCGGTCAGGGGAGGCCGGGGAAACCCCGCGCAGGAGAATTGACCGTGCCATATAGGTATACCACATAGGTATGGTTTGCATGCCAAATCCACAGGGAGTTTGGCACAAGATGGGGCCTCACCTGTCTAGAGTGAGCATGGACTTGCTTTGCTGTACTGGGGAGAAGCCCGGGAATCAGCAGGGTTTAGGGAAAGATGTTGTTATGGTGCAAAGAGGTGCAACCGGCCACAACCAAAGCGTTCTGGGCGGGTTTGGCAGCAGAGCGCATCGAGCAGGTGGGATAATAGGAATTCCTTTCAAAGGTACAGCCGTCCATAGCCACCCAGGGGAGTGGCCGGAAGACAGGTTAAGTGTATCAGGTACAGGCGAACTTTAAGTTGCCCAGAGGCACCCCCTCCGGCACCCGAGGTTTGATGGGGTGCAGTGTTATTGTACAACTAGGTGCAAGATGGATTAGTTGTATAATATGGGGTGCAGTGCTCATTAAAGGATGTTAGTATCAAGCATGTCGTTATTTGGCAGGATCATAGGTCTGGGTCAAGGGCCGTCCGTGCGTCCTGGGAGCGGCACGATGGGAGAAATCCAATATATGGAGGCGTGGGTTTTCCATCACCGACTTACCTTGGTTGGGGGGCCGGCCCAGGCATGCGCTAGCACAGTTGGAGGTAGAAGCGCGACACACTACTGAGAAAATTGGGTAGGGGGCTCCAGGTATGCGCTGGAACAGCTGGTGTAGAAGCCCCTCCGGGGTAGGAGGGCATTGCGGCAAGATATGAAATACTCCTGGTATAAGTTAAACAACCAGTTGTAGGCTGGGGTTTTATGATGGGCTGAGATAACCCCACTGTCAGTGTGGCGAGGGGCTCGGTCAGAGGATGCCGGGGATTCCTCACGCAGGAGAGTTTACAGTGCCAGGCACAGATACACTGAACAGGGGGTTTGGTTCATCAGGCTTGGCCTGTTGCATGCTAAGTCCACTGGGATTTTGAAAGAGGATGGGGGCGCGCCTGCCAGAGTGGGCAGGGACTTGTCTTGCTGGGCCTGGGAGAGGCCCTGGAATTAGAAAGATGGAGGTGAAGAGGCCTACCTTGGTGGGGGGCCCTGGCTGTGACGGTGGCCACACCCAGAGCTGTGGCGGAGTTACAGGGCGATCCAGAGGCTGTAGGTACATACGGGTACCATGTACAGAAGCACAACAAGGGTGCAAAGGCCAAATATCCACAGGGAGGTCCTTGCGTTGGACCCTGGAGGAGCGACGGCGCCCCGTTAGTCCTACGGGCGGTTGTGGACCTGAGCAACCGGGGTTGCCTGGCAGGCTCCGCCCCGTATGGGGCGTGAGCAGGGGCGTGGGCTGTTGGTCCACTGGTGGGAGGGGTCTTCCCTCCCCCAAAATATGGCAAACACCGCTGGGGAAGGCCACGGTGTAATTTGGCTCATCAGGTGGCAGGCGGCGAGGGGCTGCCTGCCTTGGGATCGCCCGTAAGATAACCCACCATGTTGGCATATTTGTAATGCTAATAAACCTGCAGCAGTTTTCTCCACAAAGAAGGTGTCTTGTCTGGTTATTTCTCTAGGAGAGTGCTGTATGGTGGGGTGGCGAGTGTTGCCGATATTGGCACTATGCAGGCTGCCCGGGGTCCACGAAGGAGACCCACTAAGAGGGCGGCCGCCTTAGTGCCACAGGAGGGCACAGGAGGCAGCCTCCCAGCGTTTGGGACCCTCGGGTCCAGTGTGCCGCGTCACTTCCGGGGAGGGGGCGAGGTACATATACCTCTCCCCGCCCCTTGGGCGCCCTCTTGGCCCATTCCCCATACGCCGTTTCCCTCCCTACCACATACCCGGCGTTCAGGCAGTGGGTGTAGGTTTTTTTTTTTGTCTAATGTATTATTTTGTGTTGCAGGCGGAGTTACAGGGCGATCCAGAGGCTGTAGGTACATACGGGTACCATGTACAGAAGCACAACAAGGGTGCAAAGGCCAAATATCCACAGGGAGGTCCTTGCGTTGGACCCTGGAGGAGCGACGGCGCCCCGTTAGTCCTACGGGCGGTTGTGGACCTGAGCAACCGGGGGTTGCCTGGCAGGCTCCGCCCCCGTATGGGGCGTGAGCAGGGGCGTGGGCTGTTGGTCCACTGGTGGGAGGGGTCTTCCCTCCCCCAAAATATGGCAAACACCGCTGGGGAAGGCCACGGTGTAATTTGGCTCATCAGGTGGCAGGCGGCGAGGGGCTGCCTGCCTTGGGATCGCCCGTAAGATAACCCACCATGTTGGCATATTTGTAATGCTAATAAACCTGCAGCAGTTTTCTCCACAAAGAAGGTGTCTTGTCTGGTTATTTCTCTAGGAGAGTGCTGTATGGTGGGGTGGCGAGTGTTGCCGATATTGGCACTAAGCCCTTGCCCTGTTAAAGCATGGATCAGTTGAATTTTAGCTCAACCACCAGATCATAAAGATTTATGGGCTTGCAGGTGAAGTGCCATACTGCATTAGGGAAATGTGCAAGAGTTACAGTGCAAGCAGCGATGGTAGTTTGTGCTCTGTGGCTACACTTTCCTAAACTGTTACTAGCTCACAGTGTGATATTGCAGTTGAATAGCTTCCACCTAACAACATGGGGAAATCATGCATCAAATGTACTGCGGCCAGCGTGATAGTGCTTTAACTTCCTGTGTGAAATACGATTGGTGAAATGTGTGCGAAGTGACCATGCAACAGATGCTTTGGCAACAGTTGTGTGCACAGTAAATGCATTTTGGATGCAATTATCCGAAACATACCAGCTATGCAATGTTATGGGCATTTACAGTGTCTTGCAATTCTGGTGTGAATTTCTTGTGCCCTGTAGTATGAATAGTGATTGCACACTGGGTATAGTGTGAATAGGCTAAGGCTGCAGTGGGTGCTTTGACAGGAATAATTGCAGTGTAATTCAACCTGGAGTTACGTGTGCAGTGTGAACAATGTGGGGCATTCAGCTGAAATGCTACTACACAGTGTGCAATGGATGAAGTGTGGAAACTGTGTGAAACACTGTATGGAGCTTGAGGTGTGCAGTACTTGCCCGGTGCACTTTCGACATCATGGCAATTAGTGTGGTAGCAAACGGCATGCCGTGTGAGTGTGCAACGTAACAATATTCATCATAGCCTGCTTTGCCCCGCAGTGAATGCACTCTGGGAGCATGCAGTGTAGCGGTGTCCTTGATCCATAACCATCTGAAGCCCTTCTACCAGGTGTATGAAGTGAGTGCCTCTTGATCTTTGGGGCGTCCTAGCTGTGGGATGTCATACCTGATGGGAAAGGGGTATCACTGGCAGCTAGTAGCCACCTCTGGTATCTGCTGGCCTCGCCTTGCCATCCAGCAATCACCACATCATATGGTGGGCATTCTTTACATTGGCCGTCCAAGTCTAGACCTTGCATGGTAAACTAGGAGTGTGCAAAACAGCATGATGACTTATCTGAAAGCACTCTAGTCTGTGTCCAAGGAGCCTGTTGTACTCTGGTATAGGCTAGAAATATTTTTATGATGTGGGTAGCGGGGTGTCTGTCTCATAGGGTGGACTCACTTCCTGAGTGCATTAGACCTGGGACGAGGGACACTGGACTATAGTCATTAAAACAGAGATGGCACACTGACAAACACATACAGACACAAACATTCTAACCACAGAATACCAACAAACAAAAATGCATATGGACATACCCATGCATACAAAATCACACACACCACAATCACAAACCTCCATACCCCACACACCAAAAAAAAGACATACCCACGCACACAAAAACATATCCATGTGGACACACATACACAGATACACATGCATAGACTTCATTGTAGTAGTACAATCCTGATAAGTTTACCAATTAGGGAATCTCATTTCATTTAAACACGTATTAGCGTTCCATTATCAATGAGTAATCTCTTGAAACCATGACGTTTCTCTTTCATTCAAGCTCTTTGCAGATGCCTAACCTCAGTTGGAGCTAGCTTGCAATGCTTCACACACTGTTTAAATGAACGGAGATTACATTACTTTATTTAAAATCGATGATCATTTTAATAATAAGATGAAGATTATAAATGAAAAACTGCAAGGAATAGATCTACCACAATGCACCGGGGCCTTTTTAAGGTACACACCTGTGAAATGTTCTTTGCTGCGTCCCCTGAGATGAGCTAGTTGGAAATCTGGGATGATAATCTGGCACTGGCCAAACTCAGAATAAGTCTTTATCCACTTATGCGATTTTTAGACGGCTCGCGTCGGTATCCAATTACTGCCCTCGTTATGTAACTGGTACTTTATATTTGAGGCTAAGGTTGAAAGACTTTTTAATGCTTTATATATAGGGATTTTTTGAAACTTTTTCAAAATTGAAAAGAAAATGGTATTGTTTCGTGTGGCCACTAGTAACGTTACACAATAAATATATTGATCAATATTTAAAGTGTGTGCCTTACTGCAGCAATCATGTATTTATGGATAGGTGATGAAAATAAAACAAATCATAATGGCTGTTTTTTTTAAAGAACGTTTTGAAAATAGTGTCCCAGTTTAGAGGTTGAAATGTGCTTGAACTCTTTACGACTTTTTTAAATTAAAGGTTGTTTTGCATTGCATTTCATTTTGTAATGTTTGTAAAAGTACAATAAACGTAATTGAATTACATAAAGTGCCTGGTGATAACATTTGTGTGTGTACTGCTGGCCACAGTTGAGAATCCTGGCAGGACCAACTCAAGCTGCTGTGTTTCTGATGTCGACAAATTGAGCAGCAGTAACTTGGGGGTGCAAGCAACAATGATAGGAGGTGGCTGGGTGTTCAAGCAACGATGAAAGGAAAAGGGGGTTCGGGGGACAAACAATCATGCCCAACAAATATACTATTCAACATTAAAAAAGAGCTGCAGAACTTCGGGCTTCAGTCGTTTCTCCTCTCCAGAGCCGCTGCTTCAGCCATGCGCTTCTCGCCATAAGAAAGATAATAGGCTGGGAAGGAGACTGGAATCTGTGACCTATAGGCTGCTCTGGTAGCTCTGCCACAGGAACATTAACCCATCTGAATGAACCATCGCTTTTCCAAACGCTGGTTGTCTGTGTGCAAAGGGATGCAGCACTCCCTCGGTCTCTCATGTCTGGCATCTCACCTGGCTGGTTTCAGCTAAACACTGCTTTCACTACAGGCTTGCGTCATGGTTGCAGCTTACCTTGAAGGGATAAAAGAACAAGCACTGACAAGTGGCGGCAACGGTGGAAAGTAAACATTTAAAACAAGCCACTGTGAGTGGTTTGTTGGTGTTGCTCTGCAGAGATTCAATGCCCAGAGGGGATGATGAGCTATTGTGCGCTCTGTGAGGAGGAGGATGGCCAACAAAAAAAATCCCTTAATGAAATCCCCTCAGCTGAAACAGGCACCCAAAGGAGGGACATTTGAGAGGAATGGACCAATTGAAAACCAGCATTGCAGATTGGCACAAGAAAAAAACAATGGCAATTGATGGGTTTGCCAGATGCCATAGAAGAGGATACAACAGGTCGATTGAGGCTCGACCTAAAAATGAGGGGTAATACTAAGCGGCAACTGCTTCAGTATAATCCCTGCTTACAGTCATAGTAAAAAAAAAATAGTAGCAGTGTATCAGTAGACAACACCCTCCCTCCCTCCCTGTAAAATATATCCAATAATCCCATTGTTAGACAACCATATATTAAGCAAAGAATTTAAGTGATGGTTAGAATTAGTCAGTAGTGGTGAAGACTGGTGGACCTTAAATTTCAAAAAGGTCCATGGGAATAAGAGGATGAAGGTCAGTCACTTGATTGCATCCTTCCCAATTGAACTGCAACCAAACGAATAGCAAACAAGTGACAAAATCTTGAGAAAGACTGCTCAATTAATGGGAATTTCCCTTGTCTACAGGTCCCTAATACTAAATCGCCAGACGAGTAGGACACACAAGGCTACAGCAAATTCAAAATGTGCCCCCCCCCCCATTTCCTGGGTGTCATGCTTCATCATTGGCCACACCTCATTCACCAAACAACCTAAGAGTGGTGAATGGGCTCCTCACAATGATGAGGAGCACTTTTTAAGATGATGGGTGAAAGTGGAAGCAGGACTAGACTAGACTAGACTCATTAAAAATTCCTGTATCTAATCCCAAGGGTTGTTCTTTAAAGTGGGTAGATTTAGGGGATGATTAAAAACTGAGTTGATGCACAGGATTAGTTAGTATCCCTGCATCTGTGGGGGTTGACATGCTTCAGCCGATAAACCAGCCCTCAAGTGGGTCCCAGGCTTTCTTCAAGACAACAGATTCCAATTTTCCTGGCTCCTAATTCTGAACCTACATTAACACTCATACATCACCAGGCACACCATACATATTAGTAAGGTCCTGTGAATCAGCTTGTGCTGGAATCGCATATTGTTTATGGGTCCTGCAAAATTGAAAGCATATAAAATAGAAAACCATAATTGAAACCTCATAGCTGGAAAGATAGACAGACCAAACATATAAATAATAAATAAAAGATGTTTTTTTTTGCGTGTCTTGTGATATTCTTTTCGTAGTTCTATGTTTAATCGTGTTTGGTGCACACTGCAAACCTGTGTGGGTTGTGCAGTACATGCATAACAGCACTCATACAGCTCGTCGTTTCCTTACCCTAGCCCCATGGAGTGGTTCATGGGGGAATCCTTATAGTTACACACTACAAAAATAGACACTTGTAAAGGGATTGAAGTTCTCACTGGAATAAACGGTCCACCTTATCAGGTGCCCAGCACTTACTTCATCAAAGACATTGCCCCTCTGTTTCACCTACATCTATACAGTGAACCCTCTGAATGTTATCTCTCAGATTCACACGTAACTGCAACGTGGGGTGAGGCTCCCCCCACACGTGCAGAAATGCGAGGGATGCAGTGATGTCAGGGAATCAAAATGCACCTTGTGTGGCACGGAATGATGGGAGTTGAAGTACTCCTAGTACGCTAATGTGTACGGGTGAGCCTGGAGATCCGGTATCTCATGCATTAATGGGAAAAATTCCCTTAGTGTGCATACTTAACCAACAGTCTCACCCTTATCTACTATCAAAACTGGATCAGGACTATTAGGATTAAGAACAATATGTAAGTCACCTTGGTCTCTCCACTCGAGAATGGAGGGACCTTTTTTGCCACTTACAACTTTCCTATAGACTCTCTGTTCTTAAACCTAAATATCAAAGATCTGTACCGCACCATGTCTATCTTCTCCCCAGAATACCCTTCTGGACTGATATCTGGTCTCAATAATTTATTCCCCAGTTTCCTTTGAAATTTGGAATTCCATACCTCCTCACTTACAATAGAGTAAGGTGAACCAGAATCAACATACATTTGTACCGACAAACCCCAAATGGTCATTGAGCACACAGGTTTCTTTTTTACCTCACACTTTTTGCCTTTGATGTTTAACACAAATTGATCTTTGCCCATTTCACCATCCATCACATCCTCGACTGTGCAATGCATCACCATTTTTACCAAACATTCATCCTCACTAGAGGTACCTTCATCAACACACTTCACTTTAGAGCCTTTCTTTTTCTTGCAAACTCTTGCATAGTGTTCTATAACCCCACACGCATAACACTTTTGTTTCTCTGCAGGGAAAAATTTATTTGACACCAGATGTACGCTATTACCACAACGGTAACACTTTAGACCCTCTCTTTTTGACAAATCATGAGAGATTACACTCTTTTTTGTTTACTCACAACCTTACTTTTGATTTTCCCAACTACATCTTCAGTAGCTTCCTTAGATTCTGCTTTAAGAGCTTTGGTACTGTGACTGGATAATTCTGCCTTCCTTACTATAGCTAGAATATCTTTAAGTTCCGCAACCCCATTGATCCATAATCCTTCTTAAATAGCCGGATCACGGGTATGCGTCACAACCTGATCACAGATGAGTTGTTCTTGGAGATGATCAAACTTGCAATCCCCTGCCAATTTTTTACGTTGCTACATACACACCAACAGTTTCTCCCAACTCTTGCTTCCTTTGGAAAAAACTTGTACCTTATTATTCCTAAGCATTCTTTAGGGGCAAAATGGTTATTAAAATCTCTTAACTGATCTAAAAAAGCGTTTGAATCACCACCCCCATTAGATTTTGTCATTTCTTCATACACCATTATACCCTCTGGACTCACTCAGTGTAAAAAAAAATCTTCTTTTTCCTCTCAGGTTTCATTTGCCTTCCTCATCAATTGTCTCCAAAAAGTTTAGAAAATACCCCTTTCACTCAACCCATTTCATGCATGGGTTACCTCCTGCAGGCCAGAATGCTTGTGGTGGCTGCAGAGCAAAATTCTGCGTCGCCATGGTAAGGTACAACACAGATCACACAACCCACAGTGTCCCTTCTTCACCCCCCCGGGGAACTAGTTCACCGAGGTGTAGATCTTACAAAATAACACAAGATTATACTTTCACTCAAATATGGACTCTTCACACAGCCTACAGTGTCCCTTCTTCACCCCAAAGGGACTAGTTCACTGAGGTGTAGGTATTTAGAAATGATACAGTGTACAATCTTCACCCAGCTATGGACTCAACCACTGTGCTACAACAGCTTAAAACGAAATGAATCTTTACTTGCAGGCTGGGTCCATAATGTACACTTCCCTCCACACACTGCAACCATAAGAAGAATAAAAATCCAATGTGAGCTGTTTTGGCCAACCGCTTTTGGCAGAAAAAGGTAGCTCAACTAGACTGCAACCTTCTCTTTCCATGCACAGCCCAGAAATTACTAGAAGGGAAAGAAAGATGCTGCCAGACTCCGAAGATGATCTCCCCGCTCAAAGCTTGAATGCGTGCTATTCCCTTCAATATGGCTGCATGTGTCGAACGTAGTGCGTCCAGTCGTTTCAGCATAGCCCCAATTGATGAGAAGCGTGTTAAGAACATGTACATGCTTCCGCGTAGCATGTCCACTATGATTATTGTGGTACGTGAACAAAGATGTGCTCCAGAATGTCACGGTTCCACGCTCTCTTTTACTTCCACAAGAGCAGGCTCCTTTGAAAAATGCTGAGATCGCTGCTAATCGCAACTGCCCAGATGCCAGTCATCCAGTAAATTCCTTACAGCTCTGTGAATTTTGTATCCTCAATTAAATGTTCAGATGTATCTCCTCCAGATCCAGAAAAACGGTCACACACTCCCTCATCACTAGCAAACTGGACTGCGGCAAAGCCCTCTACGCCGGAATCAACAAAAAAACTCCTTAGAAAGCTCCAGACCGTCCAAAACACCGCAGCCAGACTGATCATAGACATCTCCCACCGCAACCACATCACCCAACACCTACACGACCTCCACTGGCTTCCCATCAAAAGAAGAATAACCTTCAAGCTCCTCACGCACGCATACAAGGCCCTCCACAACATCGGACCAGCATACCTAAACAACTGCCTCTTATTCCACGTACCCAAGAGAAACCTCCAATCAGCCGTCCTCTCTCTAGCCACCATGCCACACATCTACAAGACCAGAACGGGGGGAAGGTCCTTCTCCTACCTCGCAGCCAAGACCTGGAACGACCTACCCCACCACCTCCGGCAAAGCCCTACACTGATCCAGTTCAGGAGAGCTCAAGACCTGGCTCTTCAGATAGGCACAGCACCCTACAGAGCCGCCCTCCTCCCCCCCAGCGCCTTAAGACCCTCGCGGGAGAGTAGTTGCGCTATATAAACCCCTGATTGATTGATTGATTGATTGATTCACCAGTAAATTAACTTCACTTCTAGGCTGATGAAAATGTTCCCCCCAACGCCACACACGAACATGCCATGCAAAACTGCTTTAAATTCAGCAAAAGATCCAAAAATCAGAATGCTGCCAAATGCGGGTTTTTCCACCATGGTGTTTCAACACTGAAGATCTTTGCCAAAATTGTAACGTTGGAAACATCGGTTTTCAAAGTAGACGTTTATTAAGTTGAAACATCAAATGCAGCTTTACAAGAAACTTACTGCCTAGGTCTCCTCAAGCCAGCAACTTCCCCAGAGGTTCCAGAAGAAATAACCTGGAACCAAAGATGCATGCGCTGGGAAGAGTGAGGACAATATATTTCAAAAGTAAACACAACATATATAAAGCACAATACATACAAAAGTCAATATAATACGTAACACCAGGCTTCAGGCTCGAGCTCGGCTCAAGCTTTTTAGTGGCTCGTCCATCTCTAAGTGAAAAAGGTAAAGGATAAAGTTATATTTACGTTCTCCGCAATGAAGTGCAGGTATTCTGAATTCCTCTTTTGAATAGAATGTCAATGAATCAAAAATTTAGTAGAATGACTTGGCATAATTTAATCGTGCACTGATTCTATCATTTGGAAGGAGAAGCTGCCATGTTGCCATGTACTTGCTCATCATTCACACAGTCCAGATTTGCTTATTGCTACTTGTAATTAGTAATTTAAAGTAGCAAGCTAGAATTGCAAATGATTAAATGTTAATGCGGATTAGTGAAACACGAGTTAAGTGAAATAAATACAAAGCAATAAGTAGTTACTTTCTTCAGTAGGTTGAGGGGAGCGCAGTGGCGTAGCTTTGGCCTTATGGAAGAGCTGGTGGTGGGGGGGGGGTGGGGGGGGAGATTCTTACGGTCGCAGGTAAGAGCGGGGGAGGGGGCCCGGCCGCCGCCCCCAAAACTCGCGCCTTCTGGGGCGGTCTGCCGCCACCGCCCCCCTTAGCTACGCCACTGGGGGAGCGGGCACAGATAAATGTTAGAGGTGCCAAGACTGATTTGTCAGGTGAAAGGTGAGCCATGACGCCATTGCAGCATGAAGCCTGGCTGGCAGACGAGAAAATGACCTTGAAAATTTGAAATGTGGCCAAATATCGTTGCAAAAGCCTGAAAATTACTGCAAATGCAGACAAAAACGCAATTGTATCCTCAGGAACATTGACCTCTGCATGATCATTGCTGCCAAGGGCCAGTCACGCAGGGTCGGCTTTAGGGCGGTGGGACTGGTGCGGCCGCACCGTGCCCTGACCTGGAGGGGCGCAAAATCAGAGACGTTTTAAGGCATGGGCAAAGTGGGCTCTGGCTCAGGGCCCCAGCCTTTCCGCCCCCCCTGATAGAGCCAGCTGTGTTCTACTTCGAGTCTTGCCCTGATGACCTTGAATAATTCTCAAACAAATTGTTTTAAATATTGTTTTCCTTAAAAATATTTTTCATGTGGCTGATGCGTGAAAATCTATTACAGAAATTTGGTAGAGAAATGTTGTGTTTACGTTTCATGCAACGTTCATAGTGATCAAAACAGGACCTCACATGTGAGAAAAGGTAGGGTGTCTCAGAGATTGTTTTCAGCAATATTAATGAGCTTCTGCTGTGTTACAATATTGAAAACAGACCTCACTCTCCCTGAATATGTAAAAATATTTAGAATTTGGAGGTGTGTGTCTGTGCACTGTCAGTGACCTCACCAAAGAGGGCATGAAAGTCATGACACTGGATCATAAATTCAAAGCTATTCCGAACAGGGGCCCCCAAAATATGTTTGGCACAGCGCCCCCAAAATTCTTACATTGTCCCTGGGCGCAATGACCTCAGGGGGAGGGGGTGTTTAGCAATAACCTACGATTTAAAAGCACCTACAGCAGAGTTCCTTGTACGTCCAGCTTTCAGGCAGCAATAAAAATGTCACTATAACTCTTATGTTTAATGTTACTGCTAGAGAGAGAGAAATCGGAATTTTGTCTATTGGCAGTTTCGACTCACCATAAAGAAGTGCAGAGGGTTAATATGCCTGCTGAAAAGAACAGATCTGTATTTCATGTGGGTAGCTGAGTGGATTAGTGAAGCCAACCTTTACCAGCTTTTAAAACAAATTTAGGGGCATATTCTCAAGGACTCATCGCCGATTTATCGGCACTTTAGCGCCGCAAAAGTGGCAATAGATTTATCGCCCTATTCTCAAGCTGGTGCAAACTGCTGATATCGCCAGTTTACCAGCGATAGCTGCCGCAAAAAACATCGCCACGGATGAGTGCGACAACTAACGCTAATGATATGCAGAGTAGGCGTTCCCGTGCAAAAACACACGAGCACACCACTTCGCGAGATTCTCAACGACCAGTCAGATCTGCGATGCGAACCAAGAACAGGCGATAAGGCGTGTTAGCAGCAGGGATTTACCACCTGCCTTTTACTGGTGTTAAGCAGGACAACCAACTGCAGTAGAAAGGGAGCCCAGCCCAGAGCCACATCTGAAGACCCACAGATGCCATGGAGACACTGATCATGCAGCTCGGAGACCCAAGAGGGCCACAACACCCACCGCCACCACCCCCAGGCACCCCCCCTGGACCACCCCCCCCGGATTACCACCTAGGCAGTGCAGGACAGCGGACGACCCTAAAATGCACCAGCACCAGAGACTCAATGCCAGAGGAAGCCATTGGCCAACACAGGCTCAAAAGGACAACCATCCTCTGCATCCTGACCCACATTGCCCACAGGCTGACAGTACCAACACAGCGGACAACCTACATCCCCCCGCAGACAAAGCTGCTGGCTGTGCTGCACCTGTTGGCCCCTGGTACCTTCCAACCAACAACTGCCCGAGTCGGAGGAGTCACACTGCCAGCCCCATCAAACTCCCTCACACATGTCATGGGTGCATGTCCACAAAAGCAACGGCGGGCCCCTGTATCTGCACCACACGATAGTTCCAATTCGTAGTGTACCTGCACAACCAACCCAAACGCCAGCCGTGCTAGACGCCTCCGTGCACAGACCCAAGATCGTAGTAGCCGAAAAGTGGGTGCGCCAGGTCATGAAGTCCAGTAGTCAACAGTAGTGTAAAAACAGAACTTTATTACAAATACATAAATCAACAAAACGAAAAGCTCAGCCAACGCGTTCCATTCCCAACGGGGAACCTCAAAAGGGCAACGTGTCTTCAGAAACCTGTGGGAGAAATGGTGACAATGGTCAAACTTCCGTATAATCACATGCCTAATCTGGTACAGTGTACTGCACTTGGACAAACCGGAATGCTCACAGGCCTGATAAACCATGCATGAGAAGACCGTAACAGAACTACGTGTGGCCGTAACCATCGTAGGAATGAAGAGGAAGGTGACGACCACCCGAACTGCTGTTATGGTCACATCATGCAGGACTCATCATACCTGAAAGCATCACGGTGTGTGTCAGCTCGATACCCCTGCCCCTCACTCCCCCCACACTGCGCAGGAACATCTTGAGACCATGCAAGGGAACTACGCCATAGCTGGCGTCACGCACGTGTTGGGGGCAATTCACAGCACACGTGTATGACTTGTGCCCCCTGCCGACACTGCACACAATCACCGCAACAGCAACCACACGCATGCCATCACTGTGCATACAAAAGTGGACCACCGTGGCCTGTCCACCAATGTCGTTGCAAACTCCCCAGGCAGCGTGCATGATCCCCACATGTCCACAAGTCCGCCACCAACCAGTGCTTTGAGGATGGCCCACATGGAAATGCACTGCCCATTGGCAAGTACCAACTGAACACACCACACACCCCAAATCTACAATCCCCCAACTCACAACTGTGGGAATGCACACGTCACCAATCCACCACCAAAGTGACTACTGCGTGTGTCTCAGTCTCCACTACAACCTGCCCATAGGCCTACACACAAGTGGCCGACCACCTTCAATGGGCACATTCACACTGGAGATGAGGTGGCTACGTCCCAAACCAACCGGCGCACATCACGATCATCGCATGCAGGGTTGTGTCAGCAAGGACGGCGCCCCCCACCCAGCCACGAGTCTGCCACCGTGACTGGTGGTGCCTGCGCGATCCTGTGTGCCTGATGCACCCCAGCCCTGGTCCCCAGACCGGTCCTCTGCCCAGCGATGACTGGCCGCCCCTGCGCACCCAGGCCTCAATGCTCACCTGCCGCCACCGGCGTGTCTCCAAGAGGGCCCACCACGTGCCGGTGCATCCTCCTCAGCCGATCGCTGGATTCCACGCCACAGGCCCCCAGCGCACCCTGCGGCACCGCACCACGGAGTCATGTGTGTGCTGACTGCTGCCTTCGGCGTGCACTACGGTCCAGCAGGACTCACAATTCAAATCGAACCACAGTTAGCAGGACGGCTCATCGAGGCCTACGCTACATCGCAGGCTGCACACCCGCTCAGCTCTTCAGGTGCCACTAACCCTGTGCAACGCAAGTCATCATCACGTGGCGGTAGGCCCGTGCCGGCCGCAGTGCAGCGGGTGCCACCAACTCAGTGCACCACAAGTCATGGACCCTTCATGATTGGGTCGCGTGGTGCGGACGCCATCATGTCATCTCCGGCAGTGGGGAGTGTGACGTGCTAGGCCCCTTTTATTGGCAGGGTCACATGTCCTGTGATGCCCGTGCTGGATGGGTGTGGTGTGGGTGTGAACCAGCCCTCAGGGAGTGGCTGTGGCATGCTGACAACTAGACCAGTGATCAGCAGATCACTACAGGGAAGACCTGGGACATGTAGCTTTGTCGTCCCCCCTTCTGAGCGTAAGCGGAGTGGACTGGCCTGGCGTATGGAAGGCCAGCGTAGGGGTGGGAACAATGAGCCCGGGGCTCTGGGCGTGCTTCAGTTCTGGGCTGGACATGGAAGTAACTGATGCTTGTGTCTCTGTTGTAGTGTCTGCGCCACCCGGACCGCAATCAGCAATGTTGCACCCTGTGACTCAAGTCCCACGACATGAGCAACATGGACGTAAGGGGGAATCACTGACCCTACATTCATCCATACTCTCATACTTGAATGATCAAAGGCATGACACATCTGTGCGATTCTGAATGTTTAACCGCTTCCGTGCGTCAGACGGCCCCCGGCCGTCTGACGTCACGGTGGGCATGTGCGGAGGACGGCCGGGGGCCGTCCGAACCGCGCACGCGTAGATTTCTCCCGCACCGCGGGGGAATTCCGGCCGCAGCGAAGCGGCTAATTCACATCCAGTGGAGTGTTGCAGCTGGAGCAGTACAGGGCCATGCAAACCCCACTTCACATTATTGGCCCGTGGAGGACCAGCCAGAGTCCTTCAAGGAATGACAAGTACATCGGAAGAGGAAGAGTTCAGACCGCAGCCTGATCGCTGTGTCATTGGTAACCAAACAGAAAATGGCAGTCCATGTCGAGGTCCAAGGTGAGTGTCGTAGAGTGTATCGGGGGACAGTGGAAGGTGATGATGCAAAGGGCAGAACCAAGCAGAAACAGGCCATATGGCGGAGATGAATGCTACTGCCTCCTCCTTACTAGTAAGGTTGATTCACCCGCATCTTCGTCCTCTGATGTCACATGTGCCTCACACGTGGGTGGTGGTGGATTGCCTGCCGCACTGTGAGGCACTGACCCATCAGGGGGCGGAGATGTGGATGTAGAAGCAGCAGCAGCATTCATCTGCGCAAGGCCATGAGGCAGCAATGCCATGACGATGTGCTGCAGGGCATAGAAGGTCCCAGCCACATCTCGCTGGTGTGCAGCCGTGGCAGCCTTTCTTTCCGCCGTCATCCGCTCCATGTTCTCCATGAGCCCCCGCATCTGTCCCAACTTCCGGCTGACATCGCTGGAGCCACTCTGACTGGACAGTTGTTCTTGTCTCAGTATCATGACTCCAGCGATGTCAGCCATGGATCGTTGGAGAGCATGGAACGGACTGTGGGTGTCCGTTAGGGACTGTAAGTGGTCCCTGATGGTACTCAGACACCCATGTATGGCATCAAGTTTTGCTGCCATGAGGTCGAACCCCACCCGCACCTGATCAGCTAACTTCTCCTGGACCTCTAACACACGGCGTTGGAAGGCCATGTGTTGTTCGTGGGGGTCCTGGGAGACAGCCGGGTGGTAGGTGCTTCCTGCTGTGTGGTCTGTGCAGGGGGTGGGGTCTCCTCGATGCAGCTGGGCTGCCCTGCTCCAGGAGGTGGGGTGCCGAAGCTGTCGAAGAGGGTTTGGAGGGCTTCGGGGTCGATGTCGGGGATGTCCTCATCGTCATCAGAGAGGAGTTGTTGGGGCTGCTCTGCAGGAGGTGTTGATGCTCCCTCTGCAATGTGAAGGGGAGATGCAGTATTACATTGTGTTCACATGTATGTTGTCGCATTGTACAAGTTCACATGCAGACTGCATGACAATGTACATTGTGACTGTTTAGGAGGAGCTGCCTATTTGATGCGGGGCAGTGGACATTTCGTCGACATCACGTATAAGTGTTTGTACTAGTACATTGACATCTCACATTTCCCTGCTATGCCAAATGTGATTGGCCAGTTTCTACACACAAGCGGCACCTGTTGTGTCCTCTGTCCTGTTGTAAACGTGTTGTAGTTTGTACCACATTGTTGTCAATGCTGATGTGCTCTGAATGTCATGTGTGTGTGCTGCATTTTGGGAGAGTCGCCCCTGCAGCTCTGATTTTGCTGCCCCTTGTCCCTTTCAGGCGGTGTGCCTTTGACTTCTGTGCCCATACAGTACTGAGATGTTGCAGACTTGGGTGAATTTGGGTCTTGGTGGGAGTTGGGACTCTGGGGCATGGTTTGTCTGCAGATGTGTTGTTGACGTCAGGGGTTGTTTGTGCAGGTGGATGTGTCAGAGTGTGACCTGCTCCTTTACGGAAGTGGTCCACACTCAGCCACCTCAGTGTGGTGGCGTACACCATGTCATGATGATCGGACTGCAGCCATGCTAATCGTCATGCAGTGTCACTTGCATTGTCAGTGTGGCTCACGGACCCGCAGCTTTGCTGGGTTCAGCACATGTGCATGGGTTGGTTGTGAGATTGGTGATGTGTGGGAAGGGTCCCCTCTGGCCATATAGTCGACGGGGGCCGACTTGCTGTTTCTAGGTGTGCTGCAGTGTGCCAAGGGGATCAGGGACATGATCCAGAGTCATTGTGGGTGTGCACTGTGCTGTACTTAATTGTGCATGTGTGCCATTGTGCCCATCTCCCCCCGTCCCCCCAGTCCCTGGTCGTTACTCACCCTGTTGCTGTTGTGTCAGGTCATGTTGAGCAGTGTCCGGTCCCCCAACTCCTGCCACAGTCTCCCCACTGATGACTGTGGACACCATTTCCTCCATCTCATCCAGCTCCTCCTGTGGCGCTGGACTCCCACCTCCAGTCTGCATTGCTGCCTTCTGGTTGTTGGCGAGTTTCTGCTTGGTCTTGCGCTTCACATCATTCCAGCGCCTTTTGAACTCTTCCATTGTCCTCCTCAGCACTCCGACTGCATTCACCTTGTTCAGGATGGACTGCCATGTTGCATTTTTTGTTGCCAATGACACAGTGGAGGTGACGAACAGTTGTTGATGGTGTTCTATCACCTCCGTGATCAGGATCCTGTTTTCCTGCGGACTGAACCGCGTCTTCCTCTTCTTCTTGTCCTTGCCCTTCCCTGTCCCCGAGGTCCCAGGCTGCTCCTCCGGGGGGTTTGTGGGGTTCTGGCCGTCCTCTGTACCTGCTCCGGCTGCCTCCATTGTGCTTCGCTGTAGTTCGGTTTTTGTTTGTGTTTTTTTTTTTCTGCTTTTGTAGTGATTTTTCCCGCCTGACGTGTGTGATTTGCAGGCCTGGCGCTGCTTTTTGTTGTTTGTCTTATCGCGGTTGGGCCCATCGCAACTTTTTCCGCGTTCGGGTTTGGATTTTCATCGCCGTCCCAGTGATGTTATCGCAGACATTTGAGGCGTTGTCGGAGGACTATCGCATGTTACCGCCGTGTTGAGAATACGATGTTAACATGGAGTTATTTTCCCGCGATAGACGGCGATAGACGGCGATATGAAAACTTGCGTTAAGCTATTTTGGCAATGTTTATCGCACGTTCTTGAGAATATCCCCCTTAATAATGTTTTATAGAAAGGGGCTATGGAGCAATGAGGGTGCACGTTTTCCGGGTGGTAGTGAGGGAATCCGAGGACAGGATCACATGAGGGCAGGGCACCAACACAGATTGTGCAACAGGCTACACCAGCTCTGAAGCCGGTCCTGGTGCCAATGTGGAAGCCAACGACTCTCTTATCGTCAGAATGACCTTCAATGAGAAGCCAAGAATTTCTGCCCATTCAAAGGCACTGACTTCTTGCTGTGTTCCCTTTATCAAAGCCCTCAATGTCAATACGTGGCAGCATCCCAAATTGCCACTAACTAGGAGAGCGGTTACAAAAGCGTTCCATGTTTGTTGTGGGAGAAACCTAGTGCCACGTGACTGTGGAGAAGAAATAAGGCGATAAAATGGGGTGCTAGATGTGAAATCTTTAAATTTTTTGCAATAATGGAAAAACAATAAAGTTGAGCTGAAAAGAGGCTAGTAAAGATCGCTGCCTTCGAGCTATTATAATCAATTATTGGGAAGCCTGTGTTGACTGACGCATGTATATCTATATTCCTGCCTTCAGTCTTTCAGTTATGTACTAAAAAACAACTAATCTCTACTATTTGATGCCGATGCTGATATTACACTGCTGGTCACATCCAAATCGGACAGTTTTCCGTTGGTTCTGGTGAAATGTTCACACTGTCATTTGCACAGAAAACAGAAAAAAATTTGTGCAAGTAATTTTTCCACTGGTAAATGATTGTTAATGTTTGTACCAATATACCAGTGAAAACTTGCTTGACACCAGTGTAACATGTTAAATCTGGCAATCATCTGAAGTCTGTGAAGCGGTTTTTGTTTTCTCATCTAAATATTTTAACTCAAACTGAATGGCGGGCCATTGTGGGATATCTCCCACAAAAAAAAACAGTTTATGGTGGGGTTTTCTGATGAGAATTGTATTGCAACACTTTTTTCTCCTTTTTTTTTATCACAAACTTCGAGAAGAAGTGATGTCCCGCAGTTTAATAGAGCCCTACCTTAAACCTACTTGTGAACAGCGTAGAAGTAATACTTGCACTGTTCAATGTACTCATTTTATTGAGGTAGGTCTATGTTTTGACTTTCTTTTTTTTTGCTCGTTCCCTTGCACTTTTTAATTAATGGATGGGAAGATTTATCAAGCAGTTGCGTTGCTCTTGCGCCATGCAATGGGACGCAAGGGCAACACACCTACTAAGATTTATCAAGCCACGCAAGGCCAACTTGTGTGGCCCTGCGTGGCTTCATAAATCTAGAGTAACGTAATGCTGTGCAAATCACTGCATTGCGTTACTCTGCCCCAGGGAGGTGTTCCATGTGTGGAGCGTGGGTGTTCGCACGCACCTACCCATGGATTTTGGTGCATTACCGGATTTACCAATACTGGTAAACCTGGGAATGCGTTAAAATACTATGCCTCCCCAGGTGAGGCGTAATGAGGAAATATATCTTTATATTTCCTGATTTTTAGGTCGAAGCCTACCGGACAGCGCATGCTAAAGACATCTTGAGGACTTGAGAAAGTTGACCTAGGAATGTATTCCGCCCGTTGCTTGTCATTAGCTTTTTAACTCGCTTTTTCTAGCTTTCTATTTGCTTCAGTCTGTCCAGCTTGAGTTGGTCCCTCCTCTTACCCAACCCTTGTTTATTGTATTCTTCCACGAACTCGCTTTCTGTAAGCAGGCCTTTAAATCTTGTTCTTATCCTGCCACATTTGCTGTGCAAGCAAAGACAGAGGTCAAATGTCAGGCTCTCTCTTCAAGGGAGCTTGGTGTTTATTTTTCATTGTCTGATTTCAAAGTGAGAAAATGTATGTGACAATCCTGCTGATTACCTATGTAAGAGAAGAGGGTGTAGTGTGTTTTTTCTTCCTAGCACACAACAAAAAAAAGAACGGTACTGATGTTTCAGAATGTTTCAGAATTAGTACAAATGAAGCACATTTTTTTATAATTCTGAAGTGTGGTGGAAACAAATATTTGAAGACAATCAAAACAATCTAGCCCACTCCACTCTACCCTAATCTACCCATTTCAATCCACCCAATCTACCCCACTCTACCCCAAACTACCATACTCCATTTGACGCTACCCAATCTACCCTACCCTACTCCACTTCACTCCATACTACCACATGCCACTCATATCTACCCCAGTCCAGTCCAATCTAACTCACTTCTCTCCAATCCAATGCACCCCACTCCAATCTACTCTACCCCACTCCACCCCAAACTACCCTACTCCAATATACCTCATCCAATCCACCCACTCCAATCTACCCCAATCGACTCTAATCTACCACACCCTAACCCAACCTACCCATTCCAATCTACCACACTCCAATATACCCCACACCACTCTATCCAGCTCCACTCCAACCTAGTCCACTCCAATCTACCATACTCCAATCCATCCCAGTCCACCCCACTCCACTCCATCCCAATCTACCCCGCTCAAAACTACCCCACTTCAATCTATCTCACTCCAATCCTCTAATATACACCACTTCACTCCCATCTAATCTAACCAACATAACTCCGATCTACCCTACCATACTCCGCACAACCTACCCCACTTCACCCAAATCTACCCCACTCCACTTCAATTTTTTCTTCTCCACTCCCATCTACTCCACTCCACTCCACTCCACTCTACCCCACTCCACTCCAATCTACTGCACTCCACTCTTCCACAATCTACCATACTCCCCTCAAATCTACTCCAATATATCCCACTCTAATCTACCCCAATCCACTCCAATCTACCCCACTCCACTCTAGTTTGCCCCACTCCACTTTAATCTATCCCAATCTCCCACTCCAATCTACCCCACTCCTATCTATCCCACTCTACTCCACTCTACTCCACTCTACCCCAGTCTACCCCACTCCACCACACTCCAATCTACCCCACCCCATGCCAATCTACCCCACACTACTCCAATCTACCCTATGCCCCTTCACTCTAATCTAGCCCAATCTACCCCATCTCCATTCCATTCTACCATACTATAATCTACCCAATCTACCCCACTCCAGTCTACCCCACTCCACTCCAATCTACCCCAATCCACCCCAGTCCATTCTTCCCAATCTACCCACTCCACTCAAATCTATCAAAATATATCCAATTCCACCCTACCCCAATCTACCTAGATCTACCCTACTTCTATCTACCCCACTCCAATCTACCCCACTCTAATCTACCCCAATCTACTCCACTTCAGTCTACCCACTCCACACCAATCTACCCCACTCTACCCCAATCTACCCACTCTACTCCAATCTCCCCCAGCTCAAACTACCCCATTCCAGTCTACCATGCTAATCTACGCAACTCCCCCACTCCAATTTACCCCACTTCACAACACTCCAATCGACCCCAATCCACCCTACTCCATTCTACCCCACTCTGCCCCCACTCCACTCTATGCCAGTTTACCCCACCCCACTCTACCCCAATCTACCCCATTCCACTCTATCCTAATCTACCCCACTCCAATTTACTTCACTCCTCCACACCCCTCTCCACGCAACTAACTTTTAGCCATGCTGAACAGCAGCTACACTGGTTAACAACATGGCTAAAACACATTGCCAAAGTCAAATACAACAAGGAAAGAGGGTAGAGGCTGTTCGAGACCGCACCTAACAAATGAAAAAAGTGTCTTAAAATTTCTTATAGTGCAAAGAACCAAAGAGTACTCCCCTCTGTACTCCTTAACTAGGAAAAAATCCTGTAACAACTTTAAACACAAAAGGGTTCAGCACTATTCAACAGATTTATAACAGTTCAATATCGATAATTTGAGAAAGCAATGAGCACACAAAAAGAAGTCCAGATCACCGATGTGCATATCTTAACAGGATTTTCTCTTTATTTCATTGTTTCTTAAAAACAGAAGATCATAGCCATAGCCGACGCGTTTCGTCTCGAAAAGAGACTTCTTCAGGGCTATTAAGAAAACATACAAGTGCAATTTTTAAAAAAAGGTGAGTGCTTTACATACAAACGATTAAAACACAAACATTACAATTTAAAAAAAACTAATATTTACAACAATTACCATAGAACTTGTAACCTTATGATAATAAGGGATATATCCCTTAAGACTGTATGGAGGCCTATATATAATAAGCTAAAACAGGGACAATTTATATAAAAAAATGCTACAGTTCAATTAACACTATAATAGAGAGCTCACAAAGCAGTCCAGAAGATACAATAATGGATAAATAAACAATAATTATTAATATCGTACCTTCATAGAGTAGCAAAAGTGGATGTTCACTCTGACATTTATACAATTCAACCGGAAGACTTCTTATGCAGTAAACATTATCTAAAATAGTAGACGTTTAAATAATAAGACAATATCTATTTCAGTATCACATATAACAAAACAAATAAGAAATCAATAAGAGCGAGAGCAGAGACAAGAAAAACCATTGCAAAGTGCTATAAAACTTTATGCAATAAATCAATGATTGTATTATCACCAACAAGATTATGTTTCTTATTCACACATAAAAACTATCCAAAGTAAAAGCAACTAATCTCAACACACAGGAAACATTCAATGCACTATTGACCACATTTGATGAGTGTCCATAACAGTTCATTTAATGTGAGAGTGGATGGTATGACCACACGTGATTTGAACAAAATGATATGGGAGTATCCTATATATAGATTTTAATACCTCCAAGTATAGTTTGTAGAGTAACACCAATTAGTACTGTACAAACAACAATCCCGATAATTAAGATGAATAGAATCATGTGTATATTCAAAGTCATGGTAGTGCATAGACCATCTTCACAACAATGAAAACTAATTATATCTTTATTCGGACACGACTATAAATCAATTTATATGTGTTTGCCTCATGCACTAAGTACCCAATTGTGTGCCTTACATTGATGTTTAAAGGATAACAGTTATGGCACAGAAATGACACAAAAAGTAGTCCCTTTAGAGTTAGCAGAACTTTATAAAGACACTAGCAATCAAAATGCAAGAAAACAATTGTACCACTTTTGCCGTTTATAGCAATAAAACATTATTCCAAAACAATTCACGATCGCTGAACACACAGCCTCGTGTGTAAAAGTTATTACGAATGAAACATGGGACTTATAATTGCGAACAACTTCAAATATTCGATATCAAATCGTACATCAACCAACATAATGTATTGGAGTGCACGAGCAGCGGCCATCTTAACCTCCCCATCTCTCACGCTGTATAATGTGATATATCAATAGTATTAAAATTATAGACTTGTTTATACATGCCTTAGCTCATAAGTGACTCGATCTATGCGACCATGTCGTTTTTATTAAAAAACAAAGAGCAAGCATGTATTAAAACCCGCTCATTTATAAAGGACTGACACATCAATGTGATATCTAAAGGATGTGTAACACAATAAAACAGCCCAATGAAACTCACCAATAAGGCATGATAGCCCATAGCTCAAATATATCTGTTTCTTAATTCGAAACCGAACAACCGGAAGCGGGCATTTTTAAAGCCACCGCCCGGAAATATACAACACCTAGTTTCAGTTAGCGAACAGCGACATCTGCAACCGCCGCAAATGGACTGGTAAAGATAGCGGCCATCTTAGAACAATAAAATAACAAACCGATGCGCTTGTCCTAACATATTGATTCATGGGGTACAGGTCGATAAATGTGAGAAGGCCAAAGAAATTAAATTATGATGCCAATTTTAATTTCAATAAAGATGCAGCAATGTCGAAATTGTAAATACGACAATTTTTTAAATACACTATGTGTAGACTTGCTAATACATGCCTTAACTCATAAGTAACTAGATCTATGCGACCATGTCGTTTTTTAAAAAAAACAAAGAGCGAGCATGTATTAAAACCCGCTCGTTTATAAAGGACTGACACATCAATAGGATATCTAAAGGATGTGTAACACAATAAAACAGCCCAAAGAAACTCACCAGTAAGGCATGGTGGCCCGTAGCTCAAATGTACCTGTTTCTTGATTCGAAACCGAACAACCGGAAGCGGGCATTTTTAAAGCCACCACCCGGAAATATACAACACCTGGTTTCAGTTAACGAACAGCGACGTCTGCAATCGCCGCAAATGGACTAGTAAAGATAGCGGCCATCTTAGAACAATAAAGTAACAAACCGATGCGCGTGTCCTAACATATTGATTCATGGGGTACAGGTCGATAAATGTGAGAAGGCCAAAGAAATTAAGTAAATTATGATACCAATTTTAATTTCAATAAAGATGCAACAATTTCGAAATTGTAAATACGACAATTTTTTAAATACGCTATGTGTGCGAAAAAATAAAATTATTAGTCCATATACCTACAACACAGGCAATAGAGTCATACCTAACAGGCTACATTTGCCCCTATTATATTTAAAAACTCTATAGTTAATTATATGTTTAAACCTAAACCGATGCAAAAGACTGTCGGCCATTATTAAAAGGTGATTAGTATAGATGAAACAAGCTCTGTGTAGCAGTCCTGCTAATTCATTAAACATGATGTAATCCTAACAGGCTAGACATTTACATGAAATAATCTATTGCAGTTGGATTTGAAAGTTAAATAATAACTCAGAAGACACATGACAATGTAAAGAAAAACAAAATGTACAATATACTAGGACTTTACATTGTATCACAAAAAACATATAGCACTGCAAAAAAGAATAAAGTGCATGGTACAGTGTTTTTTCCCCTTTTTTTAACCATTGCCTGTGCAACATATGCACAGATATCACAATCAAAATCCAAGTATTTTTCACATTTGAAAAAGAGCTGTGTATTTAATCAGTTCAAAGAAAAGAAGGATTATCTTACATTAATACATAATATCTACACTGCCCCAGCTATATATAAGGGGCTCCTATTTTAAACATGGCAAATAATGTTCAATCATCATGACAACATATTAACAAAAGTTGTATTCAATGTGCAATATATAGTCCATGTGAAAATATTGTGTCCAATATTTATGATAGACACATTATATTTCAAACTCATACCCAGATGGTAAGTAGATACATTTTAGACAAGACGAGCATGTACAGTCAAACGCAATCAACTAATTCTTAAGTGGGCAATCTATCTTGCTATATAGTTGCCCATTAGCAACATGACCCAATAACAACAACATGTTTCCATTTCTAGTCAATGTGTTATGTTAACAAGCATTCTCTCTAATGTCTCACAAAAAATAATGTAACTCATCATTAGTATTGAGTCCAAACTTATTAGTCCTGAGCCGACAAATCCAAGATGCCTCACGCTGTCTGAGAGTCAGCTCCCTATCACCTCCTCTCGCTGGCATCTTAACATGATCAATACCACAAAAGGTGATATTCTTATCATTTGGATGATCATGGTATATGTGCATAGCAACTGGATATTTAACATCACAGTTTCTTATGGCTCTCACATGCTCTTGAATTCGCAATTTGAGACTACGAATACTACTGCCAATATACATCTTTTTACAAGCACATATGATCATGTAAACAGTAAATGTTGTATTACAGTTAATAAAGCAATTTATAAAAAATTCCCTCGATTGACTGCTACTGAATTTTTTGTATTTGCTTAAGCCAAGTTTACATATGCAGCAATTTCCACATGTATAAAAACCCAAAGGTCTTTCTGGTAGCCATGTCCTATTCAAAATTTGAGTACTAGTAACATAACTAGGACTTAATATGTCTTTTAATGTCCTACTCTTCCTGTAAACAACTCTGGGTTTATTAGATGTTATATTAACAGGAAGGCCTTCAATATCAAGCATATGCCAGTTTTTTCTCAAAATATTATAGATGTGATTGCTAAAGACATTATGCTCTGTAATAAATAGAACCTCTGAATCATATTTTTTAGTATGCCAATTTCTTCTGACATTGGACATTAGTGTCTCCTTCCTATCTAGAGACAAAACTCTTTTCTCTGCAGTGTCTAGGCATGTTTTATCATAGCCCCTTTTGGAGAAATTAGTTTTAATTTGATCGATGTTTCTAGTAAAATCTTTATCCATACTGCAATTGCGTCTTGCGCAAACCATTTCACCATAAGGTATGGCTTTAATGATGGACTGAGGGTGGGCACTAGTAGCGTGCAGATAACTATTACACGACGTCTTTTTCTTATACATATCGCTATGTATACTAGTCCCATTTATAAATAGTCTTAGATCAAGAAACTCAATGCTGGTCTCAGAGTATTGAATAGTCAGTTTAACATTATGATTGTTCTTATTTAAATAAGCATGATACATGTCTAAACTTTCAACCGTACCATGCCATATCATAATGATGTCGTCAATGTAGCGACCGTAAAAAATTACGTTGTCGCTCCACATGTTGGCCCCTGTGCCCCAGACATGCTCCACCTCATACAGCCCCATAAAGAGGTTAGCATAAGATGGAGCAAATCTGGAGCCCATGGCCGTGCCCTGTCTTTGCAAAAACCAGATGTTATTATGCAAAAATGCATTTTGTGTCAAGATCAACTCTGCCATATCTAGCAGCATATCAGTGTGTTCCAAATGTTGTGCCCCCCGCTTGAAGAGAAAATGTTTGAGAGCTCTCATCCCTTCCTGGATTTGAATACAAGTATATAGACTTTCCACGTCCATGGACACAAAAAGTAAATTATCCTGATCCCATTTAAAGTCTTCTAATTTACATAGAAGATCTGAGCTATCCCTCAAATACGATGGTAAATTTTTCACAATAGGTTGAAGAAAATAGTCTACATATTGGGCAATATGTTCCGTAGGCCCACCATTCCCAGAAATTATAGGCCTCCCAGGTGGAAAGGAGCCTCCTTTATGGATCTTTGGTAAAATATAAATACAATGTGATCTGGAATGGTGGGCCTGCAGGAATTTATATTCATGGTTTGACAGCAAACAAGATTCATGCCAATCCCATAATTTAGAATTGATTTTATTTTCTATCTGGACAGTGGGATTGGTCATTAATTTCTCATAGCATTGGACATCGTTTAACTGTCTATCAATCTCTTTTAGATAATCATTTGAGTTCATAAGGACGATGTTACCGCCTTTGTCGGCCTCTCTAATGACCAGACTTGCATCATCTTTTAATAACTGTAGGAGTCTGTATTCCTCTACACTAAGATTGTTATTGTGTATACAACCCCTCCTCTTCTGATGCAAGTCCTCTAGATCATGAAGGTCAGTTGTGACCTTTTTATAGAAGGCATCTATAGCTGACTCATGTATTTGTGGGGGCATAAATTTGGAATTTGAGCGTAACCCACTGTCAATTGTATAATCTTGATGAATGCCCATAATATTGGCCACCTGCATGACATCTCCAACATCATCCTCATCATACAGAGATGCAAGCAAGTGCGTATTGTGTATGTCTATAATAGATGGAACAGGATCTATATTAACACTGGATAAAGGGACACGTTGAACAACGGGATGGTCTTCAAAGTATTTTTTAATTTTTAGTTTACGAATAAACTTAAATAGATCTGTGTGTACATCTACAAAATCACATTTACTTGTAGGGCAATAATTAAGGCCCTTACTTAAGACAAACTCTTCTTGAGAAGACAAACATTTTGACGACAGATTAACAATCGTTAATGCATTACAATCAGGGGAAGTATCTGAACATTCTATTTCATTCAGTACACAACATTTTATTTCTTGTTGCCCACATTCTGCTCTCTGGCCTTTGTGCCTGATCTTGTGTTTTTTGCCACCCCTCCTCCTGCCTCTCCATTGGGAATCTTTATACGGTTCCCTAATCGATATCTCCGAACCTCCTGTAAAAAAACCGAAGGAGAATCTGTGGGTGGAGCACTACTTGTTCCTTCGCCTAAGTCACTTTCTAAAGAGGAGAGTGAGACACTACTAGATGAAATACTGACTGGTTTATCTCGAGTCCTCTCTTTTTCTTGGGGTTTTGTAACCAAATCATCGTATTTTCTCGCGAATGTGAAAATACGTCCTCTTTTGTAATCTCCTTCGTCTCTTAGTATTTTTTTCTGTTTCTTTTCTTTAAGATACAATTGATAACTGTTTAACTCTTTTTTCAGGATCTCCATATTCTTTTGTATCACATCTTTTAAACTGCTCTCGTTTATCTCTTTCTCTAGGGTCTTGATTTCCTCCTTGATCTTAGAGACTTTTCTCTCTGAATTGGCAATTAATGTCCCCATCATCTTATATGATGCCTCATATAGGCCCTCTTCCCATTCTTTGAGGAGATCTGGATCTAAATCCTCAAAGTTAGGGAAAATAAGGATCCTTAGTCCTCTAGGAATACGTCTATTCTCAATATATTTTCTAAGGGTGGCACCATCCGACCATTTAGCCAGCTCAAATTTTTTAAGTTTTTCTAAACGCGTAAATTTGCTTTTTAGACCCTCATTCTTATCTGATGGTAGGTCTTTATGTGCTACATTGATTTGTGATCTATCATTGAAGAGATCACCCAACAGTTCTTCTCGTTTGTCATCATAATCCATAACTTAAGCAGACCATACAAGTATTTAAATATTAGACTTCAAATGTCAGTGCTGGAAGCCCACATAAACTGAAATACAACAAGGAAAGAGGGTAGAGGCTGTTCGAGACCGCACCTAACAAATGAAAAAAGTGTCTTAAAATTTCTTATAGTGCAAAGAACCAAAGAGTACTCCCCTCTGTACTCCTTAACTAGGAAAAATCCTGTAACAACTTTAAACACAAAAGGGTTCAGCACTATTCAACAGATTTATAACAGTTCAATATCGATAATTTGAGAAAGCAATGAGCACACAAAAAGAAGTCCAGATCACCGATGTGCATATCTTAACAGGATTTTCTCTTTATTTCATTGTTTCTTAAAAACAGAAGATCATAGCCATAGCCGACGCGTTTCGTCTCGAAAAGAGACTTCTTCAGGGCTATTAAGAAAACATACAAGTGCAATTTTTAAAAAAGGTGAGTGCTTTACATACAAACGATTAAAACACAAACATTACAATTTAAAAAAACTAATATTTACAACAATTACCATAGAACTTATAACCTTATGATAATAAGGGATATATCCCTTAAGACTGTATGGAGGCCTATATATAATAAGCTAAAACAGGGACAATTTATATAAAAAAATGCTACAGTTCAATTAACACTATAATAGAGAGCTCACAAAGCAGTCCAGAAGATACAATAATGGATAAATAAACAATAATTATTAATATCGTACCTTCATAGAGTAGCAAAAGTGGATGTTCACTCTGACATTTATACAATTCAACCGGAAGACTTCTTATGCAGTAAACATTATCTAAAATAGTAGACGTTTAAATAATAAGACAATATCTATTTCAGTATCACATATAACAAAACAAATAAAGTTCTGCTAACTCTAAAGGGACTACTTTTTGTGTCATTTCTGTGCCATAACTGTTATCCTTTAAACATCAATGTAAGGCACACAATTGGGTACTTAGTGCATGAGGCAAACACATATAAATTGATTTATAGTCGTGTCCGAATAAAGATATAATTAGTTTTCATTGTTGTGAAGATGGTCTATGCACTACCATGACTTTGAATATACACATGATTCTATTCATCTTAATTATCGGGATTGTTGTTTGTACAGTACTAATTGGTGTTACTCTACAAACTATACTTGGAGGTATTAAAATCTATATATAGGATACTCCCATATCATTTTGTTCAAATCACGTGTGGTCATACCATCCACTCTCACATTAAATGAACTGTTATGGACACTCATCAAATGTGGTCAATAGTGCATTGAATGTTTCCTGTGTGTTGAGATTAGTTGCTTTTACTTTGGATAGTTTTTATGTGTGAATAAGAAACATAATCTTGTTGGTGATAATACAATCATTGATTTATTGCATAAAGTTTTATAGCACTTTGCAATGGTTTTTCTTGTCTCTGCTCTCGCTCTTATTGATTTCTTATTTGTTTTGTTATATGTGATACTGAAATAGATATTGTCTTATTATTTAAACGTCTACTATTTTAGATAATGTTTACTGCATAAGAAGTCTTCCGGTTGAATTGTATAAATGTCAGAGTGAACATCCACTTTTGCTACTCTATGAAGGTACGATATTAATAATTATTGTTTATTTATCCATTATTGTATCTTCTGGACTGCTTTGTGAGCTCTCTATTATAGTGTTAATTGAACTGTAGCATTTTTTTATATAAATTGTCCCTGTTTTAGCTTATTATATATAGGCCTCCATACAGTCTTAAGGGATATATCCCTTATTATCATAAGGTTACAAGTTCTATGGTAATTGTTGTAAATATTAGTTTTTTTAAATTGTAATGTTTGTGTTTTAATCGTTTGTATGTAAAGCACTCACCTTTTTTAAAAATTGCACTTGTATGTTTTCTTAATAGCCCTGAAGAAGTCTCTTTTCGAGACGAAACGCGTCGGCTATGGCTATGATCTTCTGTTTTTAAGAAACAATGAAATAAAGAGAAAATCCTGTTAAGATATGCACATCGGTGATCTGGACTTCTTTTTGTGTGCTCATTGCTTTCTCAAATTATCGATATTGAACTGTTATAAATCTGTTGAATAGTGCTGAACCCTTTTGTGTTTAAAGTTGTTACAGGATTTTTTCCTAGTTAAGGAGTACAGAGGGGAGTACTCTTTGGTTCTTTGCACTATAAGAAATTTTAAGACACTTTTTTCATTTGTTAGGTGCGGTCTCGAACAGCCTCTACCCTCTTTCCTTGTTGTATTTCAGTTTATGTGGGCTTCCAGCACTGACATTTGAAGTCTAATATTTAAATACTTGTATGGTCTGCTTAAGTTATGGATTATGATGACAAACGAGAAGAACTGTTGGGTGATCTCTTCAATGATAGATCACAAATCAATGTAGCACATAAAGACCTACCATCAGATAAGAATGAGGGTCTAAAAGCAAATTTACGCGTTTAGAAAAACTTAAAAATTTGAGCTGGCTAAATGGTGGGATGGTGCCACCCTTAGAAAATATATTGAGAATAGACGTATTCCTAGAGGACTAAGGATCCTTATTTTCCCTAACTTTGAGGATTTAGATCCAGATCTCCTCAAAGAATGGGAAGAGGGCCTATATGAGGCATCATATAAGATGATGGGGACATTAATTGCCAATTCAGAGAGAAAAGTCTCTAAGATCAAGGAGGAAATCAAGACCCTAGAGAAAGAGATAAACGAGAGCAGTTTAAAAGATGTGATACAAAAGAATATGGAGATCCTGAAAAAGAGTTAAACAGTTATCAATTGTATCTTAAAGAAAAGAAACAGAAAAAAATACTAAGAGACGAAGGAGATTACAAAGAGGACGTATTTTCACATTCGCGAGAAAATACGATGATTTGGTTACAAAACCCCAAGAAAAAGAGAGGACTCGAGATAAACCAGTCAGTATTTCATCTAGTAGTGTCTCACTCTCCTCTTTAGAAAGTGACTTAGGCGAAGGAACAAGTAGTGCTCCACCCACAGATTCTCCTTCGGTTTTTTTACAGGAGGTTCGGAGATATCGATTAGGGAACCGTATAAAGATTCCCAATGGAGAGGCAGGAGGAGGGGTGGCAAAAAACACAAGATCAGGCACAAAGGCCAGAGAGCAGAATGTGGGCAACAAGAAATAAAATGTTGTGTACTGAATGAAATAGAATGTTCAGATACTTCCCCTGATTGTAATGCATTAACGATTGTTAATCTGTCGTCAAAATGTTTGTCTTCTCAAGAAGAGTTTGTCTTAAGTAAGGGCCTTAATTATTGCCCTACAAGTAAATGTGATTTTGTAGATGTACACACAGATCTATTTAAGTTTATTCGTAAACTAAAAATTAAAAAATACTTTGAAGACCATCCCGTTGTTCAACGTGTCCCTTTATCCAGTGTTAATATAGATCCTGTTCCATCTATTATAGACATACACAATACGCACTTGCTTGCATCTCTGTATGATGAGGATGATGTTGGAGATGTCATGCAGGTGGCCAATATTATGGGCATTCATCAAGATTATACAATTGACAGTGGGTTACGCTCAAATTCCAAATTTATGCCCCCACAAATACATGAGTCAGCTATAGATGCCTTCTATAAAAAGGTCACAACTGACCTTCATGATCTAGAGGACTTGCATCATAAGAGGAGGGGTTGTATACACAATAACAATCTTAGTGTAGAGGAATACAGACTCCTACAGTTATTAAAAGATGATGCAAGTCTGGTCATTAGAGAGGCCGACAAAGGCGGTAACATCGTCCTTATGAACTCAAATGATTATCTAAAAGAGATTGATAGACAGTTAAACGATGTCCAATGCTATGAGAAATTAATGACCAATCCCACTGTCCAGATAGAAAATAAAATCAATTCTAAATTATGAGATTGGCATGAATCTTGTTTGCTGTCAAACCATGAATATAAATTCCTGCAGGCCCACCATTCCAGATCACCTTGTATTTATATTTTACCAAAGATCCATAAAGGAGGCTCCTTTCCACCTGGGAGGCCTATAATTTCTGGGAATGGTGGGCCTACGGAACATATTGCCCAATATGTAGACTATTTTCTTCAACCCATTGTGAAAAATTTACCATCGTATTTGAGGTATAGCTCAGATCTTCTATGTAAATTAGAAGACTTTAAATGGGATCAGGATAATTTACTTTTTGTGTCCATGGACGTGGAAAGTCTATATACTTGTATTCAAATCCAGGAAGGGATGAGAGCTCTCAAACATTTTCTCTTCAAGCGGGGGCACAACATTTGGAACACACTGATATGCTGCTAGATATGGCAGAGTTGATCTTGACACAAAATGCATTTTTGCATAATAACATCTGGTTTTTGCAAAGACAGGGCACGGCCATGGGCTCCAGATTTGCTCCATCTTATGCTAACCTCTTTATGGGGCTGTATGAGGTGGAGCATGTCTGGGGCACAGAGGCCAACATGTGGAGCGACAACGTAATTTTTACGGTCGCTACATTGACGACATCATTATGATATGGCATGGTACGGTTGAAAGTTTAGACATGTATCATGCTTATTTAAATAAGAACAATCATAATGTTAAACTGACTTTTCAATACTCTGAGACCAGCATTGAGTTTCTTGATCTAAGACTATTTATAAATGGGACTAGTATACATAGCGATATGTATAAGAAAAAGACGTCGTGTAATAGTTATCTGCACGCTACTAGTGCCCACCCTCAGTCCATCATTAAAGCCATACCTTATGGTGAAATGGTTTGCGCAAGACTCAATTGCAGTATGGATAAAGATTTTACTAGAAACATCGATCAAATTAAAACTAATTTCTCCAAAAGGGGCTATGATAAAAAATGCCTAGACACTGCAGAGAAAAGAGTTTTGTCTCTAGATAGGAAGGAGACACTAATGTCCAATGTCAGAAGAAATTGGCATACTAAAAAATATGATTCAGAGGTTCTATTTATTACAGAGCATAATGTCTTTAGCAATCACATCTATAATATTTTGAGAAAAACTGGCATATGCTTGATATTGAAGGCCTTCCTGTTAATATAACATCTAATAAACCCAGAGTTGTTTACAGGAAGAGTAGGACATTAAAAGACATATTAAGTCCTAGTTATGTTACTAGTACTCAAATTTTGAATAGGACATGGCTACCAGAAAGACCTTTGGGTTTTTATACATGTGGAAATTGCTGCATATGTAAACTTGGCTTAAGCAAATACAAAAATTCAGTAGCAGTCAATCGAGGGAATTTTTATAAATTGCTTTATTAACTGTAATACAACATTTACTGTTTACATGATCATATGTGCTTGTAAAAAGATGTATATTGGCAGTAGTATTCGTAGTCTCAAATTGCGAATTCAAGAGCATGTGAGAGCCATAAGAAACTGTGATGTTAAATATCCAGTTGCTATGCACATATACCATGATCATCCAAATGATAAGAATATCACCTTTTGTGGTATTGATCATGTTAAGATGCCAGCGAGAGGAGGTGATAGGGAGCTGACTCTCAGACAGCGTGAGGCATCTTGGATTTGTCGGCTCAGGACTAATAAGTTTGGACTCAATACTAATGATGAGTTACATTATTTTTTGTGAGACATTAGAGAGAATGCTTGTTAACATAACACATTGACTAGAAATGGAAACATGTTGTTGTTATTGGGTCATGTTGCTAATGGGCAACTATATAGCAAGATAGATTGCCCACTTAAGAATTAGTTGATTGCGTTTGACTGTACATGCTCCTCTTGTCTAAAATGTATCTACTTACCATCTGGGTATGAGTTTGAAATATAATGTGTCTATCATAAATATTGGACACAATATTTTCACATGGACTATATATTGCACATTGAATACAACTTTTGTTAATATGTTGTCATGATGATTGAACATTATTTGCCATGTTTAAAATAGGAGCCCCTTATATATAGCTGGGGCGGTGTAGATATTATGTATTAATGTAAGATAATCCTTCTTTTCTTTGAACTGATTAAATACACAGCTCTTTTTCAAATGTGAAAAATACTTGGATTTTGATTGTGATATCTGTGCATATGTTGCACAGGCAATGGTTAAAAAAAAGGGGAAAAAAACACTGTACCATGCACTTTATTCTTTTTGCAGTGCTATATGTTTTTTGTGATACAATGTAAAGTCCTAGTATATTGTACATTTTGTTTTTCTTTACATTGTCATGTGTCTTCTGAGTTATTATTTAACTTTCAAATCCAACTGCAATAGATTATTTCATGTAAATGTCTAGCCTGTTAGGATTACATCATGTTTAATGAATTAGCAGGACTGCTACACAGAGCTTGTTTCATCTATACTAATCACCTTTTAATAATGGCCGACAGTCTTTTGCATCGGTTTAGGTTTAAACATATAATTAACTATAGAGTTTTTAAATATAATAGGGGCAAATGTAGCCTGTTAGGTATGACTCTATTGCCTGTGTTGTAGGTATATGGACTAATAATTTTATTTTTTCGCACACATAGCGTATTTAAAAAATTGTCGTATTTACAATTTCGAAATTGTTGCATCTTTATTGAAATTAAAATTGGTATCATAATTTACTTAATTTCTTTGGCCTTCTCACATTTATCGACCTGTACCCCATGAATCAATATGTTAGGACACGCGCATCGGTTTGTTACTTTATTGTTCTAAGATGGCCGCTATCTTTACTAGTCCATTTGCGGCGATTGCAGACGTCGCTGTTCGTTAACTGAAACCAGGTGTTGTATATTTCCGGGTGGTGGCTTTAAAAATGCCCGCTTCCGGTTGTTCGGTTTCGAATCAAGAAACAGGTACATTTGAGCTACGGGCCACCATGCCTTACTGGTGAGTTTCTTTGGGCTGTTTTATTGTGTTACACATCCTTTAGATATCCTATTGATGTGTCAGTCCTTTATAAACGAGCAAGTTTTAATACATGCTCGCTCTTTGTTTTTTAAAAAAAACGACATGGTCGCATAGATCGAGTTACTTATGAGTTAAGGCATGTATTAGCAAGTCTACACATAGTGTATTTAAAAAATTGTCGTATTTACAATTTCGACATTGCTGCATCTTTATTGAAATTAAAATTGGCATCATAATTTAATTTCTTTGGCCTTCTCACATTTATCGACCTGTACCCCATGAATCAATATGTTAGGACAAGCGCATCGGTTTGTTATTTTATTGTTCTAAGATGGCCGCTATCTTTACCAGTCCATTTGCGGCGGTTGCAGACGTCGCTGTTCGCTAACTGAAACTAGGTGTTGTATATTTCCGGGCGGTGGCTTTAAAAATGCCCGCTTCCGGTTGTTCGGTTTCGAATTAAGAAACAGATATATTTGAGCTATGGGCTATCATGCCTTATTGGTGAGTTTCATTGGGCTGTTTTATTGTGTTACACATCCTTTAGATATCACATTGATGTGTCAGTCCTTCATAAATGAGCGGGTTTTAATACATGCTTGCTCTTTGTTTTTTAATAAAAACGACATGGTCGCATAGATCGAGTCACTTATGAACTAAGGCATGTATAAACAAGTCTATAATTTTAATACTATTGATATATCACATTATACAGGTTGAGAGATGGGGAGGTTAAGATGGCCGCTGCTCGTGCACTCCAATACATTATGTTGGTTGATGTACGATTTGATATCGAATATTTGAAGTTGTTCGCAATTATAAGTCCCATGTTTCATTCGTAATAACTTTTACACACGAGGCTGTGTGTTCAGCGATCGTGAATTGTTTTGGAATAATGTTTTATTGCTATAAACGGCAAAAGTGGTACAATTGTTTTCTTGCATTTTGATTGCTAGTGTCTTTATAAAGTTCTGCTAACTCTAAAGGGACTACTTTTTGTGTCATTTCTGTGCCATAACTGTTATCCTTTAAACATCAATGTAAGGCACACAATTGGGTACTTAGTGCATGAGGCAAACACATATAAATTGATTTATAGTCGTGTCCGAATAAAGATATAATTAGTTTTCATTGTTGTGAAGATGGTCTATGCACTACCATGACTTTGAATATACACATGATTCTATTCATCTTAATTATCGGGATTGTTGTTTGTACAGTACTAATTGGTGTTACTCTACAAACTATACTTGGAGGTATTAAAATCTATATATAGGATACTCCCATATCATTTTGTTCAAATCACGTGTGGTCATACCATCCACTCTCACATTAAATGAACTGTTATGGACACTCATCAAATGTCGTCAATAGAGCATTGAATGTTTCCTGTGTGTTGAGATTAGTTGCTTTTACTTTGGATAGTTTTTATGTGTGAATAAGAAACATAATCTTGTTGGTGATAATACAATCATTGATTTATTGCATAAAGTTTTATAGCACTTTGCAATGGTTTTTCTTGTCTCTGCTCTCGCTCTTATTGATTTCTTATTTGTTTTGTTATATGTGATACTGAAATAGATATTGTCTTATTATTTAAACGTCTACTATTTTAGATAATGTTTACTGCATAAGAAGTCTTCCGGTTGAATTGTATAAATGTCAGAGTGAACATCCACTTTTGCTACTCTATGAAGGTACGATATTAATAATTATTGTTTATTTATCCATTATTGTATCTTCTGGACTGCTTTGTGAGCTCTCTATTATAGTGTTAATTGAACTGTAGCATTTTTTTATATAAATTGTCCCTGTTTTAGCTTATTATATATAGGCCTCCATACAGTCTTAAGGGATATATCCCTTATTATCATAAGGTTACAAGTTCTATGGTAATTGTTGTAAATATTAGTTTTTTTAAATTGTAATGTTTGTGTTTTAATCGTTTGTATGTAAAGCACTCACCTTTTTTTAAAAATTGCACTTGTATGTTTTCTTAATAGCCCTGAAGAAGTCTCTTTTCGAGACGAAACGCGTCGGCTATGGCTATGATCTTCTGTTTTTAAGAAACAATGAAATAAAGAGAAAATCCTGTTAAGATATGCACATCGGTGATCTGGACTTCTTTTTGTGTGCTCATTGCTTTCTCAAATTATCGATATTGAACTGTTATAAATCTGTTGAATAGTGCTGAACCCTTTTGTGTTTAACATTGCCAAAGTCAGTAGCTCTCGGATAGGCAAGACCTATTGGCTTTGTCAATGCTTGTTTCCTCTTTCAATGTGTGCTGCTCTCTGCAGCACACATAGAAAGAGTAAATGCCTCAGAGGATTGGTTTTGTGCAGGAAGGAGCACCTTCCCTCACAAAAACAATCCTTCTTACAATTCAGGCCCCCATGCACCATGGTGCAAGGGTGCCTGCATTGGCACTAGGCAGCACATTGTGCTCTAGTGCAAGGAAAAGACAGGAATGAGCTGTATAATGTTAAATACTGTGCATTGCGGCCCTTTCCCTATCAGGCAGCACAGCAAGGTGGCTTGCTGCACAGCATATTTTTTGATACATTTTCCCCTTACTGTTTTAACTGAATTACTACAATGTGGCTGAATTATTCTGTTTCCAGACTTTCTATCTCTGTTCATTCTTTTGAGGTAGAGGAAAAACTGTGCTAAATGATAATTGCCAGTTGTGTTTTTATACATATAACTTCTATTTTACACAGGAAACATGGTCTCTACTACGTTTTCTGACGCATCATAGAGCCCAGGCTTGCTTTATGCACCTTCAGGGGTAAAGTTAATTGATTTAACATGATATTCTCTGAGTTAGTGCTTTATTTTCAGATAGTCGAATAGGTAATGGTGCGGACAAGAGATTAGTTCTCGTAGAAATATTTAAACTACTATGGGGCATATTCTCAAGGACTTATCGCCGATTTATCGGCACTTTAGCTTACCGCAAAAGTGGCGATAGATTAATCGCCCTATTCTCAAGCTGGTGCAAACTGCTGATATCACCAGTTTACCAGCGATAGCTGGCGCAAAAAACATCGCCACGGATGAAAGCGACAACTAACACTAATGATATGCAGAGTAGGCGTTCCCGTGCAAAAACACACGAAAACATCACTTCGCGATATTCTCAATGACCAGCCAGATCTGCGATGCGACCCGAAAACAGGTGATAAGGCGCGTTAGCAGCAGGGATTCAACACCTGCCTTCTACTGGTGTTAAGCAGGACGACAACCTGCAGTATGAAAGGGAGCCCAGCCTAGAGCCACATCTGAAGACCAACAGATGCCATGGAGACAATGATCATGCAGCCTGGAGACCCAAGAGGGCCACAACACCCACCACAACCACCCCCGGACCCTCCCCCAGGTCATGAAGCCCAGTAGTCAACGGTAGTGGAAAAACAGAACTTTATTACAAATACATAAACAACAAGACGAAAAGCTCAGCCAACGCGTTCCATTCCCAACGGGGAACATCACCAGGGCAACGTGTGGATCCAATAAACTGCAAATGCTGCGGGAACTCCCCAATACCATTCCATATCCCGAAATCAGTAGTCAGAAACCTGTTGGAGAAATGGTGACAATGGTCAAGCGTCCTCATAGTCACAAACGTAATCTGGTACAGTGCATTGCACTTGGACAAACCAGAATGCATACAGGCATGATGAATCCAGTCCAAATATACTGTAACAGAAGTCCGTGTGCTCGTAAGGAAAGAAAAGGAAGGTTACGACCACACAAACATCTGTTACGGTCTCATTATGCAGGATTCACCATACCTGTAAACATCACGGTTTGTATCATCTTGATACCCCTGCACTTTCACTTCCCCCACGCTGTGCATGAACAGCTGGAGACCATGCAAGGGAATTACGCCATAGCTGCCTTACCGCACGTGTCGGGGGCAATTGACTGTACACATGTACCACTTGTGCCCCCTGCCGACCCTGCACACAATTACCGCTACAGAAAGCACACGCATTCCATCAATGTGCAGGCAATAGTGGACCACCGGGGACAGTTCACCAATGTCGTCGCCAACTTCACAGGCAGTGTGCATGATACATACATCGTCCGACAGTCAATCATCAACCAGCGCTTCCAGGATGGCACCTATGGCAATGCACTGCTCATTGGTAAGTACTGACTGAACACACCACACACCTCAACTCCACAATCACACAACTCACAACTGTGGGAGAGCACACGTAACATAATCACATACAACATGCCAACCAACATGCCCAACTACCGGACATGACAACACAAGTAACCGTGGTAACAGGGCCCAGACATGTAGACAAACCATCCACAAAGGCAGAGCCCCTCTGCCACACAATTGCAGAATGTGGGGAGAGGTGGGAACCAAGAATGGACGAAGGAGGCAAGTGACCCAGCAACAAGAAAGGACACAATGCCAAGTGTGGCGGAGATGTGCTGGACAGACTGCAGTATGCAGAGCACAGACATGTCCATGTGGACATCTACTGCTGGTGTTTGCAGTGTAGTGGACAGTGGACGCAAACAGGTTACCCCAGGCAGTGTGGAAGACCTTGGACATGTAGCCATGTGGTCCCCCCTTGTAAGCCTGAGCGGAGCGGCCTTGGCCTGCGTATGTCGAGAATGAATAGCCCGGGGCCCTGGGCGTGGTCCAGTTCTGGGATGGCCACCACAGTAACTACTGCGTGTGTCTCTGTATCCGCCATATCGTGACCATAGGCCTACACACACGTGCCTGACCACATTCAACGGCCGTATTCACACTGGAGACGAGGTGACTACGTCCCAAGCCAACCCGCACACATCTTGTCAGTGCATGCAGGGTCGTGTCTGCCAGGGCGACGCCCCCCACGCAGTCACGAGGCTGCCGCTGTGACCGGTGGTGCCTGCGTGATCCTGTGCGCCTGCTGCACCCCAGCCCTGGTCCCCAGACCGGTCCGCCGCCCAGCGATGACTGCCCCCCCGCGCACCCAGGCCTCAATGCTCACCTGCCGCCACTGGTGTGTCTCCAAGAGGGCCCTCCACGTGCCGGTGCAACCTCCTCAGCCGATCGCTAGATTCCGCGCCACAGGCCCCCAGCGCACCCTGCGGCACCGCACCGTGGAGTCATCTGTGTGCTGACTGCTGCCTGCGCGTACACTGCGGTCCAGCAGGGCTCACAAATCAAACCAAATCTTGATTTGCTGGACGCCGTATCGAGGCCAACGCATCATCGCAGGCTGCACACCCGCTCAGCTCTTCAGGTGGGCCTAACTCAGTGCAACGCAAGTCATCGCCACGTGGCAGTAGGCCCATGCTGGACGCAGGCCATCGGGTGCCACTAACTCTGTGCAACGCAAGTCATTGCCACGTGGCGGTAGGCCCAGGCCATCGGGTGCCACTAACTCTTTGCAACGCAAGTCACAGACCCTTTATGATTGAGTTCCGTGGATGCGGACGTCATCATGTCACCTCCGGCAGTGGGGGATGTGCTGTGGTGGGCCCCTTTTATTGGCAGGGTCACATGTCCCGTGACGCCTGTGCTGGATGGGTGTGGTGTGGGTGTAAACCAGCCCTCAGGGAATGGCTGTGGCATGCTGACAACTAGACCAGTGACCAGCAGATCACTACAGGGAAGACCTGGGACATGTAGCTGTGTCGTCACCCCCTGTGAGCGTAAGCGGAGTGGGCTGGGCTGGCGTATGCCAGACCAGCGTAGGGGTGTGAACAATGAGCCTGGGGCTCTGGGCGTGGTTCAGTTCTGGCCTAGACAAGGAAGTAACCAATGCGTGTGTCTCCATTGTAGTGTCTGCACCACCTGGACCGCAATCGGCAATGTTGCACCCTGTGACCCAAGCCCCACAACATGTGCAAAATGGACGTGAGGGGGAATCAGTGACCCTACATTCATCCATACTGTCATACTTGAAGGATCATAGACATGACACATCTGTGTGAATTTGAATATTCTATTCACTTTCAGTGGAGTGTTGCAGCTGGAGCAGTACAGGGCCATGCACACCCCACTTGACATTGTTGCCCCGTGGAGGGCCAGCCAGAGTCCATTGGGAAGGACAAATTCATTGGAAGAGGAAGAGTTCAGTCCGCAGTCTGATTGCTGTGTCATTGGTAGCCAAACAGAATATGGCAGTCCATGTCGAGGTCCAAGGTGAGTGCCGCAGAGTGTATCGGGGGACAGTGAAAGGTGATGATGCAAAGGGCCGAACCAAGCTGAAACAGGCCATATGGCGGAGATGAATGCTACCGCTTCCTCATTACCACAACGGCAGTCTCATCCATATCATCGTCCTCTGATGTGTGATGTGCCTCACCTGTGGGTGGTGGTGTTTCGGCTGCAGCACTGTGTGGCACTGACACATCAGGGGCTGGAGGTGAATTGTCGGCCGCACTGTGTGGCAGTGACACATCAGGTGCCGGAGGTGGAATGTCTGCCGCACTGTGGGGCACTGACACATCAGGGGGCAGAGATGTGGATGGTGTAGGAGCAGCAGCATTCATCTGCACCAGGCCTTGTGGCAGCAATGCCATCATGAGGATCTGCATGGCATGGAAGATCCCAGCTACATCTCACTGAAGTGCAGCCGTGGCAGCCATCCTTTCGACCTCCATCCGCACCATGTCCTCCATGAGCCTCCGCATGTGTCCCAACTCCCAGCTGAGATCGCTGGAGCCACTCTGACTAGACATGTGTTCTTGTCTCCGAGTCATGACTCCAGCGATGTCAGCCATGGCTCATTGGAGACCATGGAGTGGACTGTGGGTGTCCATTAGGGACTGTAAGTGGTCCCTGATGGGACGTAGACACCCATGGATGGCATCGCGTTTGGCTGCCATGAGGTCGAACCCCACCCACACCTGCTCAGCCATCTCCTTCTGGCCCTCCAACACACGGCGTTGAAATGCCATGTGTTGGTCGTGGGGATCCTGGGAGACAGCCGGGGTGGTGGGTGCTTCCTGCTGTGTGGTCTGTGCAGGGGGTGGGGTCTCCTCGATTCAGCTGGGCTGCCCTGCTCCTGGGGGTGGGGTGCGGAGCTCTTGGAGGGCGTCGGTGTCGAAGGTGGGGAGGTCCTCCTCATCATCAGTGAGGAGGTGTTCGGTCTGCTCTGCAGGAGGTGATGATTCTCCCTCTGCAATGTAAAGGGGAGATGCAGTTTAACAGTGTGTTCCATGTATGTTCACGCATTGGCCAAGTTTCCAAACAGACTGCATGACAATGTACATTGTGACTGTTTAGGAGGATCTGCCTATTTGAAGCGGGACAGTGGACATTTGTGCACCATCAGGGATGTGGGGTTGTACTTGTCCATTATCATGTCACAGTTTCATGCTATGCCAAATGTGATCAGCCAGTTTCTACACACAAGCGGCAGCAGTTGTGTCCTCTGTTCTGTTGTGAATGTGTTGCAGTTTGTACCACATTGTTGTCAATGTTGATGTGCTCTGATTCTTGTGTGTGTGCTGCATTGGGGGAGAGTCGCCCCTGCAGCTAGGACTTTGCTTGGCCTTCTCCCTTTCAGGCGGTGTGCCTTTGACTTCTGTGCTTATGCAGTGCTGAGATGTTGCATACTTGGGTAAATTGGGCTCTTGGTGGGAGTTGGGACTCTTGGGCATGGTTTGTCCGCAGATGTCTTGTTGCCGTCAGGGGTTGTTTGTGCACGTGGATGTGTCAGTGTGTGACCTGCTCCTTTCTGGATGTGGACCACACTCAGCCACCTCGGTGTTGTGGCGTGCAACATGTCATGATGAGTGGCCTGCAGACATGCTCATCGTCATGCAGTGTCACTTGCATTGTCAGTGGGGCTCACGGATCCACAGCTTTGCTGGGTTCAGCACATGTGCATGGGTTTGTTGTGAGATTGGTGATGTGTGGGGAGGGCCTCCTCGGGGCACATTGTGGACGGGGGACTACTTTCTGTTTCTATGTGTGCTGCAGTATGGCAAGGAGATCAGGGTCATGATCCAGAGTCATTGTGGTTGTGCAGTGTGCTATACTTAATTGTGCATGTGTGCCATTGTGCCCATCTCCCCCCGTCCCCCCAGTCCCTGGTTGTTACTCACCCTGTTGCTGATGTGTCAGGTCATGTTGAGCAGTGTCCGGTCCCCCGACTCCTGCCACCGTCTCCACACTGATGACTGTGGACACCATTTCCTCCATCTCATCCAGCTCCTCCTGTGGCGCAGGACTCCCACCCCCAGTCTGCATTGCTGCTTTGCGGTTGTTTGCGAGTTTCAGCTTGGTTTTGCGCTTCACATCATTCCAGCGCCTCTTGAGCTCTTCCATTGTCCTCCTCAGCACTCCGACTGCATTCACCTTGTCCAGGATGGACTGCCATATACCGTTTTTTGTTGCCAATGACACAGTGGAGGTGACGAACAGTAGTTGATGGTGTTCTACCACCTCCGTTATCAGGATCCGGTTTTCCTGCGGACTGAAGCGCGTCTTCCTCTTCTTCTTCTCCTTGCCCTTCCCAGACCCCGAGGTCCCAGGCTGGTCCTCCGTGGGGCTTGTGGGGTTCGAGTTGTCCTCTGTACTTGCTCCGGCTACCTCCATTGTGCTTCGCAGTTGTTATGTTCTTTTTAAAAAAAAAAATTTTTTTGCAGCTTTTATGGTGATTTTTCCCGCCTGACGTGGGAATTGCAAGCCTGGCGCTGCTTGTCGCCGATTTTTCTATCGCGGTTGGGCCCATCGCAACTTTTTTCACGTTCGAGTTTCCTTTTTTATCGCCGTCGCGGTAGTTGTATCGCGGACATTTGAGGCGTTATCGGGAAACTATCGCATGTTACCGCCCTGTTGAGAATGCGACGTTGACACGTCAGAATCATAAAAATAGGGGTTCACTAAACAATCTCCACATACATTGACAAAAGACACAACAATCACTTTTTATCCTGGTTTACTGATCATCAATGCATGTAAGAACCCACTTTCCAAATAAAAATTCATACATCTGTCTCTCTCATGAGAACTAGACATTTGATATCAATTTAACAATGATTAAAGGGAAAGTTGGATTATGCGTTGACGTTTCGATCTCTGTTGTCAGTCAGTCAGTCAATAAAGCTTTATTCGATTGAATACATTGCAATCATAAAAGCAGACATGAGTAATTTTATCATAACAGAATCCTTATTAAAAATCCTTATTAAAAAAAATATATTTATATCGTATCTTCATTAGGATAATATAAAAACACAAATAAAAACCTGTTTAAAAATATGCATAAAATATTCAATTAACTATAGATTTTCTCAGAGAGACTATTTTTTCAGTAAAATTGCAACTCTCCACGTTACATGCACATTATCAAGTGTTTGTAGGGCAATAAACGCAGGACGACATTGTCTAATCCCTGTTGTCATTTATCTGTGAGACCATCTTCAGGACAGTGTAATCGTGTGAAGATCTAAGAACCCCTAGTTGGTGAGTGAACTAGTGACTCTGAATAATCAATTGTTCCTTGGCAAAGAATCAGGCACAGTAAAGATACTCTACCTTTAATAAGTGATCTCCCTTTAGTTAGTAAGGTAGATTCAATGTGTTGAAAATTGTCTCTATGGATCAAAGCCGCGGCATAAGTAGTCTGTCTCCATCGGCAGTCAACATGAGTTTGAAGCTTATTTACAGAAAGAACATTTCAGAAACAGAAAGTGGCAAACCGTGCTCGCTGTGCCCGAGATGAACTATCTGAGAATAAAGCACTAATCAACATCTTTTTTATTCCTCATCATCATCATCCTCTTTATTCGACTTAAAAAAGTCACAAATGTACAGATTCAAAATCAAATACAATACTCGTTAAAAAGTTATAATTTGACAGATTTTGCAAATAAGTTTAAAATTCATAAACCTTTTCCACTAGAAACCTCCTCACAATAAATTACAATTAAAACAAAGACATAAGATTTCAATATATTTCATCCTGTTTTCAGTTGTCTGTTTTGCCATAAAACTTCCTTGTTTCCATTGCACTTTGAATACAATGTATTGCAGCTAAACAGCAATTATCTGTTGGAAGCTGCATAAGTGCCTTTAGTGCTGACCTGCATTGTTTATTGTTAAACATCTTCAAACCGGAAGTAGATAACATTTCCTAGCAACAGAATATAAGGTACTAACCAAAACAAAGTGCAATGTGCTTTTGCTCTGAAGTGTTATGGAATGGACATAATAGATGTTTCCTAGAGGTGTAAGCACTATGAGGAAACAAAACAAGATCGTGCATGAAGTTCAGTCTGAGATCTGTCAAATTAAAACCTATGCTAAGGCTTTTTTACAAGACGGAGATAGGTGTCTTGTCCCTTAGATGTCAGTAAATCACATGTGGGAGAGCACCGAGGTTTTGCACAGTTCAGCTACCCGCCTAATATTTTCAAAATGATTGAGATACATCTATTTAACCTTCTCTTTTGTTTTAGGCACCATAGACTCTGGGTCTGAAAAGAGCTCCAGAACTACCAAGATATCAAAAGACTCTTGTTTATAACCCAACCTGGGGATGGATGGATAGATAGATAGATAGATAGATAGATAGACAGACAGACAGACAGACAGACAGACAGACAGACAGATAGATAGCCTTAGCACAGTCCCCAAAAAGGTTTGTCTCCTGTTAAGGCCATATGGAGATCCGCAATAAAAGTGGTTGGATTTTAATATGATCCATGACATAAAGGAGCCCCAGCTCACTATGGAAGACAAAGGTGGAGCACCTGGGAGGCACCAAGAGCAACCTTCCCAGAAAATTGTTCTCCGCTCTCTCCCTGACTGCCCCCACAGCCCTGATCCATACGAGACCGCAGACATGCATTAACTATTATAAACGGTCAGCCTCTCTTTTATAGGCTTGTTTCCGACTTTGGAAGCAAAGCACCTCAATCAATATACAAAATTGCTGATGCCTTATGGAGTGTAAATGGCCTCATCCAAGCGAAGAACGGAATGAGATGCAAACATGAGTCTTGTCAAAATAATGGGCGTGTATTCTTTTGTTTTTCGGTCCACATATCATTCTATATGGCTTAGGTAGATTAGTGTTTAAATCTAGGTCCCTCATAAAACCAGAAAAACATCCAGAATGCCCTGGAATCCTATGGTAACCTTGGCCAGCAGGACTGCACCATCCTCATATAGTAGGACGGGAATTGGGTTATTGCCCAGTTGGGGTACATCTTTTCCAATACTCACCAGGTATTTCTCAAGCTGGCTACTGTGCAGTGTGAATAAGTGTTAGGGCACAGCCTTAGTGTACCCCTCTTTCAGACCTAATAGGTCCTGTACACTCACTGTGTAGGCCATGACGTACCCTTGCTGTGACATCAGTGTGCATGGCTCTAATTAGGGAAAATTATGATTCCTCCACCCCATTTCTGCCCTGATGGACCAATGAAAACAATAACTCAAAGAAATGTTGGTTTAAATGAATTCACTTAACTCCCTGCAGGCACATAAAACAGGACCTTGACTCTGCTATGCGCCAGAAAAGCCTATCATGATATGGCCCAGGGCCCGTATTATGTATATTGTGCGTTTTGATCCTTTGCACCGGGCACACCTTTTAAAAGGTGCGCCAAGTGCAAACAATGATATTTTGGGGAATGCACTGTCCCGAGGGCAGCCGCAAACTCGCGCAGTTCATCAGGGCTGTGCATTCCAGTGAAAAATAGAGCGGCTGCTTTAAAGCCGCTCTGTGTTTTCACTCTCCATGCAGCAACCCGCCTGCACTTTTAAAGGGGATTAGAGATACCCTTGCAGGCAGGTGCAGTCAGGTGCAGTCAGTGACTGCACCCGCCTGTAAGCCGATGTCTGGGGCATCCATTGGACCCCCTTTACCCCCTACAGAGGGCTGCCCTCAGGGGGCACACTCACAGTGCGCCACCTTCTGGATGGCGCACTGTGAATGCGCCTCCCGACAGCTTCTTTGTCTCTGCGTCCGCACCTGTAATATGGCACGGGCACAGAGGCAAAAGGATTCCCTCATTTGCATGGACACACCCCCATGCCAAGGAGAGAACACCCCCTGCAGATAGGGCTGGCGCTTTATGTACACCAGCACCATCGGTATTACAGAAGGGACCGCACAAGCGTCTGCGGCCCCTTCTGTAATACCAAAGTGCCCCGGGGGCACACAAAGCAGGCACAAACACCCGTTGCTCCACAGGGCACTTTCTGTGGGATAGGGGACTGTCCTCCTCTGTGTCCTATATCGGTGATCTGGGGGCGGATGCCCAGGGGCTGCAATACACCTTGGAAAAAATGGTAGACCGGTGGCATATAGGGAACCTTATATAATCTCTGATCAAAGTGCATATTAGGGAACACAGAGATGGAATTGGCTGTCTGGTGACTTAAATAATGCCTGTATGACTAATCGTCCTTTTCTGCCCCATAATTAGCAATGAGATAAGGATTGTCTCCTGGAATGCACTGGGAGTAAAGAATAGTAGGTAGAAGTTACAATTCCTATGCCCACTAAAAGAGGATGTGATCTGCCTCCGGGAGACATGGTGTGATTTGGAGCTCCAGTGTGATGACTATTTTTCTATTGACTGTATAGCTAGGCCCTCTAAAAGGGGATTTGCTAGGGGGGAATATAATTTCTCCTGTCTAATTGGTATAGGTGGAAGTATGATTACTATAGTGATCCCTCTGATTTATTTATGGCAGTAACTTTGTTTATCCTGGACGGAGAGGAGGGTGTACCACCCCTCTTATTGGTAAATGCGTATATTCCGGATGAGCCCACATATGATGTACTCGTGCATAAGGTCTTCTCTTTTATCAAAAGATATCTCATTAAGTATTAGGCTCCTCATGTAATTCTGGTAGGGGACCTAAATTATAAATTATCTAATCATGTTTTGAATCAATTATGTGATGCTGAAAAAGAGGAAGCCCTGCGAATCCCTCCAAATACCTTTCCACCAAAGATAAGAACTGATAAGAGAGGTTTGCTACTATTGGATCATTTGAAAAGTAATGATTGTATTATTGCAAATGGGAGAATACTCTCGGATTCGCCCGTACAATATACACATAAATCTTTAAGGGGAGGTACAATCCTAGATTATGTGGTGGTTGGTTACGCTTCCTTTCATCTACTGGGCGATTTAAAGGTAGTGGATGTACCCATTAGTGATCATAGCTTGTTGATCTTTTCTCTGGGCTTAAGTATGTCTCCTACCTGTTCCTGGAGATTCGATGGGACTTCATCTAAATTCGACAAAAACAGGAAGAACACAGTGTAACCATACTCGCTAACCATCTCATTGGCCACTGGAGCTGCGCGGCAGCGTAATAGTCCTCATAATTTGGTGCCCCCATCAGTGAGTGGAAGATATAGCTTACGAAGTGCCACTCGAGACCTAGATCTACCCCATATAAGTGCCACCAGTATTACTTCCAATTCCTTAAATATGGTTCGAGGCAGCCGGTGAGGGAGAACAGTGAAGAAATAGAGTAGCCTTGGAAGAAGTAACATTTTAGCGATGGCCACTCTTCCCCTAGAAGACAGGGGGAGACCGCGCCAAAATCGCAGCGTCACACGCGCTCTGGACACCACCCTACCCAGATTCCCATCTATGACATCTGCGCTAGAGTGGTAGATCTGCACACTGAGATATTTGAAGGTATCAAATGCCCATTCCAGCGGCGTCCCGGGCATGCACTGCCGCCGGTCCGGCGGGATCGCTTTCATGGGGAAAACCACTGACTTAGGCCAGTTAACCCTTAGGCCTGAGGCCTGCGCATGGATATCCAAGAGCGCCATCAGACCCTGCAGTACAGCGCCCTCCCCTTGAAGGTAAACCAGGGCATCATCCGCATACAGCGAGATTATATGCCACTGCCTGTCTGCGTGGATACCCCAGTCCAACACCCTCTGTCGCAGCTTGCATGCCAAGGGCTCCACAGTGAACGCAAAGAGGATGGGTGACAAGGGGCATCCTGCCTGGTGCCCCTTTCGATGGCAAACTTTGGGGATATGTCACGGCCCGTTCACACTCGTGCCTACGGGTTAGTATATAGAATGCGCACCCAGCGCAGATATTTGGGTCCAACGCCAAATTTGCCCAACACTTCCAGCAAATACTGCCACCCCAGGGTGTCGAATGCCTTTCAATGTCCAAGGCTGCCACCCAGGGTGTGTTAGCCTCCACTCGGGCCCAGTCCAGTAACCTGAACAGCCGCCGCAGGTTCAGCCCGGTACTCCTCCCCGGAATAAAGCCATTTTGGTCTTCATGGATCAAAAGGGATGCTGTTTCAATCAGCCTATTTGCTAACACCTTCCCCAGAATTTTATAGTCAGCATTTAATAAAGACAGGGGTCGATACGATGCCATCTGTAGCGGATCTCTACCCGGTTTAGGCAGTACTACTAATAGAGCTTCTCTCAAGGATGCTGGGAGCTCTTCTCTATCATAAGCGTCCGTATACACATTCTTAAGCTGGGGCACCAATTTCTCCGAATAGGTAGAGTAGAACTCCGACGGCCAACCGTCAGTGCCCGGGGACTTACCCGCCGCTAATTGCTTAATGGCATCTAATAATTTGTCCCCTGTAATAGGTGCCTCTAATGAGTCATAGTGAGGTTTCTTGACTTGCGGAAGCTGCACCGGCTCCAGGAAAAGCTGTATGCATGGGAGGTTGTCTGCCACTGGCGCCTTGTATAGGGTTGTATAGTAATTATAGAATGCGTCATTGATTGCCGCTTGGGTGCATGCCGTCGCCATTGTATAATGCGGTAATTGGAGGTTGGGTGGTATCAGTTTTTAAAAGCCTGGTTAGCATTCTACCCGCTTTATCACCTTCTGTGTGTTGTCGGGCCACATAGTGTTTGTAGTCCAGCGCACATAGACTGTCCGAAGCCTCCCTATATGCAAGCCGCGCCCTGGTCAGCTGAGGAGCTATCCGTGGGTCTGCGGGCACCAGGCCTTCACACCTCTGGACTTCCGCCTCATGTCTGCGCATGTCCGCTGTTAAGGCCATTCAGGAACCATATGTCCTTTTTATGGTGTGTCCCCTAGTGACTGTTTTAAAAGCATCCCACTCTACGCCCCTGTTGGAGGCAGTGCCCGAGTTCTCCTGAAAGTATGTGGTAATTGCCTGAGATATGGCAGAGCGGAACGTCGTGTCCTTAAGAGCAGCGACAGACAGTTGCCAAGTCAGTATCCTAGCTCTACAGGCTCCCCATGCAAAGCGTAGCTGCAATGGACTATGGTCTGACAGTGCCCTCGCTAAATATTCTGTCTGTATTACCCTGGCCAGGGCCCCCATGGAGCAATATACTTAATCGATCCGCGTATGCAAATCATGTAACGAGGAGTAGTGGGAGTATATTAGTGATGTAGGGTGTTGACTGCGCCATGCTTCCTTAAGCTCCATATGATCTGCCCAATCCCTCAGATGTTTTGAGGTCTGGATGGATTGTGCTCCCAGGAGTGGCGGACGTGAGCGGTCCAGGTCGAGGTCATACGTAAATTATAGTCCCTGCCCCACATCGCCGGCGCCGTTGGGTCAGACAACAGGGATGGCGTGAGTGATTGTAGGAACTGTGCTTGCCCAGTGTTCGGGGATATAGGGAGACTACTGCCAGCGGGGCTCCATCTAGCTGACCTTCTAGAGTCACAAAGCGTCCCTGGGGGTCTATCCAAGAATGTGCCACCTTAAGAGGTGTGCCCGGTGCCACCCATATAAGGGCGCCACTAGCATAGCCGGAGTATGTGGTGCCTATGACCATACCCTCCGACGCTTGCGCAGTGAGGCCAATGTCTGTGCGGTAAGGTGCGTCTCCTGTAATAATGCAATGGAGACCTTGTGGGAGCGCAAATATTGATATATTTTGTGCACTTAACACACCCTGCTAGGCCCGCACATTCCAGGTGAGAAGTGTATTCTCATTATTAGCGATCTGATCCTTACTAACAGCAAAGTACAAGTGCACCTCAGTCTGCCACCTCCCTGTCAACCAGCCGACCTATCCCCCCAACCCTCCGCCCCACAACCACCCCGCCGCACCCCGCTCCGCACAAGTGCAACCCCCGCTCTACATAGTAGGAGATATTGATCACATTAACTAATAAGAACTTTCCCACAACTCCCCACCCAAGGCCGGCTTGCCAATGGGCAATTGGCCACATGTACTGATATGCTGTTAAACTACTTAGGAACATAATTGCTATCTCAGCTACTGAATGTCTACTGGGGTCGCAGCTGTATTATTTCCCAAACACACTCCCGGCTGCCATTTGTGATCAACAGCATGATACCTTGTAATTCAACCCCCCGAGCCCGGGGCGGAAAAAAAGGAGATACTAATAATCACAGGAATTACATCTAAGCCCTGTTAATATCTGGTCGTCCGACCAGTGATGGCATGTACACTTAAAAAGGATATGCAGGGAGACCGCCGAGTTCTCTTGTCCATTAATACTGGTGCACAGGTTCACTGCCTCAAGTCTTTACATACTGCTGAACCTCACCCCAATTCGATCGCCATTTGGGGGGTCATCTCCGGACCTTCCCCCCGTAATTCTGCACTTTGTGAGTATGTTAGGGGCAACTGGCGGTTCTGCCCGTCGTCTGAGTCTGATTCAGACCTCGACAGTGCTGTGGTGTTGTTAAGGTGCTCCACCGTCTTTATGGCCTGTGCCCGCTCCTCTGCCGCCTGCGTCTTGGTGGCCCGCTATGTCTTATGCGACTTCCGGACCCTGCGTGCACCCATTGATTTCCGAGGTGGTTGCAAATCTGTCTGAGTAGTAGGTGGAGGGTGTGTGAGCCCGTTGTGGTCCATCCAGGACCAGGCTTCTTCTGGAGTGGAACAGAATATATTGGACTCCTCATGGCGGATGCGCAGTTTAGCAGGATATTGGAACGCATACTGTATCTGATGTTCTCTCAGGCACCGTTTGACCTCTGTGTATGAGGCTCTACTGCGCTGTACAGCCAGTGTGTAGCCCGGGTAGATATGTACTGTTGCATTCTCTACCTGCCAGGGGCCCTTGGACCTGGTCACTTGGAGGATGTGGTCTCTGTCCCGGTAATTGAACAATTGTGCCACTACTGGTCACGGTAGGCCACCTGGACGTGGAGGGCCACCCGGTACTCTGTGTGCCCTTTCTATGGAAAATAATTTTGAGACTTTACCCTGAAGGATTTCGATGGAGATCCAGTTTTCCAGATATAGATCCATGGCTGGTCCCTCTATTCGCTCCGGCAGTCCCACCACGCAAATATTGTTCCTGCGTGACCACCCTTCCTGATCCTCCAGCCGATTTGTCAGGTATTCCACCTCTCGTTGCAGGGATTTAAGTTGATCAGTGGTTGTGGACACAGTGGGGCGCATGGCCGCCAGGGCCGACTCCGACTCCTTCACTCTGGCCTTGATTTTCTTATGATCCTCTCTTGAATAGCCCATATCGAGGCATAAAGTATCTATTTTGGGCCCCGGCATGATCTTAATGTCCAGTATCACTGCCATGAGTTCATCAAACCTATGCGATTGATCTGGAGGGGCACTTACATGAGGGGCACCAAGCGTTGCGGCGCTTCCTCCCTCCGCCACAGTCGTTGACATTTCTACTTGCTGGGGTTGCGACTTATCCACTCATGATTTTCCCATTGTATGTTAGGTTCTAATTATTCCTTGCAGCCAAAGAGCGTCAGGCTTATCCCACACTGCAGTCCTCCGTGCGCCCTCTCCTGTCCCTCCACCTACACTTCAAAGGAAGGTGAAGTACGTCGCCCTTGCTCTTTCCTCATGTGCTCAGGAACGCAGTTCCTCTCAGTGTCAGGGAGAGAAGCCACCCGAGGTGTCTCAGTCCTTGTGGGAGGGAAGCAGCTCCAGTGCCCCCTCCGCACTATCCTCTGTTTCGTATGGCGAGGTTTATGATCCCCCATGCAGTGTGGGGAGCCAGGCCGCCCCGGGTGTGCCCTCCGCAGATGTAGCAGAGCGAGTCAACCTCATCTACTCGGGGGCCCCCGGGGCGCCTTCATACAGGGTTCACCGAGTTACAGTCTTCTGGCCCCTCTTTTTGGCTTTCAATGCCCTCTAGGTCCCAGCGCATTTCTCCAGGTCTCCTGCTCGGGCTCTACACCAGGCCATACTCCAGGTGCCAGGGGGAGGGGAGGGTCACACTGCACCGATGGCAGCAAGGCCCTGCTACGGCCGCAATGGGACACTCCAGTGCCAGGCAGTGTGCACGGTCGCGCGATGTAGGCCTCTCGGCGCCTGCCACTTAATTGTCATTGGGCACAATCCGGCTCCCAGGGGGGGTCTACTGCCTCAATCGCCACCGACGGGGCCTCCGGCGTCGCGACCCGCTGGGCCCTGAAGGAGGAAGAGGAGGCAAAATGCAGCGCACTAGTCGGAGGCCCGATCGGCCGTCGGCCACTCGGTGCGCAGCTACGGTGTTAGCGTTGGTCTCAGTCCACAAATCGCTCACCACCGGGAGAATACGCGATGTCTGCGCTCACCTCCAATCACCAGCCGCAGCATCGGGGAAGGGGAGGACTCACCGCAGCTCCCGCTGCCGAAGCCGGTGGTAGTCTCCGCCTCTTTTCGTCCTCCGACTCCACCAGACAGTACAGCCGCGGCCGAGGGCCGCGATCGCCGGCAGTCCCCGTGCCGTTTTCACGAGCGTCCCTCCTGCTTGTGTCTCCGCCTTGAGCCCGGGAGGTCAGTGTGTGCGTGGGCCAAGCGCACCGCACCTTCAGACCCTGGATATTCGGCTCATTTCTTGTATATGCAGGATGATTTTGGCTGGCCTCACGCGGAGCTTATTGACGTGCATCCGCACTCGCCGCCATCTTGGCCATGCCCCCATATCAGTGATGCCTTAAGGCTGGAAATAGGCCTAAGAAGTGCGTATGTCCATGCTTTGGCTGGTGTAGTAGGCTGGGTTGCCTGCGTAGCAAGGGGTAAAGAAAACTCATTAAGGGCACTTATGAAGAAAGAAATTCTGGAAGAGAAAAAGTACAAGTCAATAGTATATAGAATCTTCCTCTTTGCAGTGGATTATTTACATTTAGATCCCAACTTTGGCCTCACACTAACAGTGTCACAATTTAAAGCCACTCTGAAACAGGCCGCGTGGGCGTTAAGTTTCTCCTGGACAGTAAGACGTACCTTAAACAAAGGGGTTTCCAGTATATAACTGACTCCATCATAGTAAATAGTGTACAACCATACATTCATTGGAACTTTCCCCATTTGTTGGGACGCTTCTGGATTCTGTTGAGGTTGGATATGTTCCCGCTCAACCCCCTGCTGGCCAAATGGTATGGAATTTCCCCTGAGTGTAATTTATGCCTGTAGGAAACTTGGGTTCTGTTGCAGTACCCCCCACCCCCACTTGTTGTCCGGCCTTTGATGCAACTTTGACTGAAGTGACTGGGTCCCTGCTAACCAGGTTCCTTCTCTAGACTGTGGGCCGATTCCGATTCGGGCCCGAAAAAATACCGACCGACTCGGTACGGGATAATAGTCCGACCGACACGTACCGGCGTTGCCCGACCTGGGAAGTACGATGAAATGCATGTGAATCACGACCGACTCGTACGGAACTCAAGGCGAACGACCGACCCGGACGGAAACAAGCTATCCGGCCGGAAAACCACGCGAATCGAACCGACCGACACGCACCAGGAAGAAACCCGAACGAAACGTACCCGCGAACTCCGACCCGCGCAGTACGATGCAATGGGTGCAAAAGCAGACCGATTCGCACGGAGCCCAAGCCGTACGACCGACACGCATACAAAACCCAGCCGAACAAACACAAAACACCGCGACCGACGCATACGCCGCATATGAAACCGAGCTGAAACACAGCGGGAACGACTCGGAGAGGCGCGCACGAGATAACTGCAACGTCCTACTCGGTCAGAAGAACGACTCCAACATGCACAATAATCACAAATAAAAAAATACAAAAAAGAGGGCCAAACAAGCAATGACAAAGCCAATAAATACAGGGGGGGGAAAAAATGGAACAAGGACACACCCCCAACTCCACCTACATAAAGGCCACAAATCCCTACCATGATCCTTTGCAAATTTCACTGACCTGCCAGCAGAGAACACCATCACACAGCAAACACAGACACACACACAGCTCATCCAACACAAAAGCCACACACCATTAGCACCTCAACAAATAGCACCCTCACACACACACAGCAAAACCTACACTCACACACCCTCACTTGCACACACACACATATCAATCACCACCACCACCCATCACCATGCCCCTAAAGAAGAATCCAAAGTTCCTAGATAGTGAATTGGAAGTCATGGTAGACGAGATCCTGAGGGTAGAGCCACAGTTGTTTGGCACATTGGTCCAACAGACCCCCATGTCGCAGAAAACCAAGATGTGGGAGAGGATCGTCGACAGGGTGAACGCACAATCACCATGTTTGCGCACAAAGGAAGACATCCAGAACAGGTGGTATGATGTGCGCAGGAGGGTCAGGGACCTACTGAAGAAGGATTACCTCCTGAGCCAGCACACCGGCAGTGGCCCTCCTGCCAAACCAGTTTACTTCAGGCCCTGGGAGGAGAAGGTGCGGGCCATCCTACCACCAGTGAGCATATATGGACTAACAAACATCCCAGAGCCTGGTGAGTACACAATTAATATACACAATATTGTGTGCCAATACACACACATCACTGTCAAGGGGACAGTCAAACCATGCACCCCTAGCAAATCAACAGCAACCAAAAGATAATCATCCCAAAAAGTGTATGTCAGTCAGATAAACACAATACATGCCATGTCATAGTGATATGTAACTGTGTCATGACATGTACAAATCCAATACCAAATTGAGCTAGGCAGTGGCACAAATCTAACCAACAAACACTGTCAGATATTTAGCCACCACTAGAACACCACCTCACAGGGAAGCTCACAGAAAGGAAGGAATCCTGTGTATGCTGGTGAAGTCAGTGTAGCCAAGAGCATGATGGGACTCGTAGTAACAGATAATGGGCAGCCTCACATTTGGACCATCAACACCACTCTGAACCATGCTCACAACACAGGGAGTGGATAAGGACTGACAAGATGGCTGACACTGGGTACTCCTGTGGGGAGCACAAGGCCCTGAAGGGAACTGTGCAACAACAAACAGCACAACACCACTGCCTGACATCCTGAAAGCCAACTTGCACTCCCTGCAATGCAAGCACGTTGCATGGTGGGATATATGGCAGGGTGGGAAGGAGGACTAACAGCACTGACCATAGTTACAAGCAGCTCACCTCACACCCCCCCTCAACACAAACTCCACATAACCCACCTGGGAGAATGCTATGCCTCACATACCAAATGAAGATCCCACAAAGAACCACCACCCTGGGTAATGCTGTGTGAAGCACAGGGACACTCTTGGGACTTGTAGCCAAACAAACGCAAGGACAACACTGTCAGCCTTCCTGTCAGCACAGGCACACTACCCCACAGGGAAGCAGAGTCCAAAGGAAGGAAGTATGGGCATGCTGGGAAGGGGGTGTAGGCAATAGCATGATGGGAGTTGTAGTCACAGATACTGCTCACCCTCACAATTGGCCCATCAACACCACTCTGAACCATGCTCACATCACAGGGAGTGGATAAGGACTGACAAGATGGCTGACACTGGGTACTGCTGTGGGGAGCACAAGGCCCTGCTGGGAACTGTGCACCAACAAACAGCACAACACCACTGCCTGACATCCTGAAAGCCAACTTGAACTCCCTGCAATGCAAGCACGTTGCATGGTGGGATATCTGGCTGGGTGGGAAGGAGGACTCACAGCACTGACCATAGTTACAAGCAGCTCACCTCACACCCCTCCTCAACACAAACTCCACATAACCCACCTGGGAGAATGCCATGCCTCACATACCAAATGAAGATCCCACAAAGAACCACCACCCTGGGTAATGCTGTGTGAAGCACAGGGACACTCTTGGGACTTGTAGCCAAACAAACGCAAGGACAACACTGTCAGCCTTCCTGTCAGCACAGGCACACCACCCCACAGGGAAGCAGAGTCCAAAGGAAGGAAGTATGGGCATGCTGGGAAGGGGGGTGTAGGCAATAGCATGATGGGAGTTGTAGTCACAGATACTGCTCACCCTCACAATTGGCCCATCAACACCACTCTGAACCATGCTCACATCACAGGGAGTGGATAAGAACTGACAAGATGGCTGACACTGGGTACTGCTGTGGGGTGCACAAGGCCCTGCTGGGAACTGTGCAACAACCAACAGCAAGACACCACTGAATGACATCCTGAGAGTCAACCTGAATCCACTGCAAGGGTGGCATGCTTCATGGTGGGATAACTGGGCTAGGTGGAGAAGGATTGCCGGATGTCCACCAAATACAACCAATGCTGGCTATGGACACACCTCAACATTCACATTGAAATGCCCCAGGTATGCATGATAATGTGCTACACCAATATCAACCTCTTACTGTGACAACTTAGGACAATGCAATGTACATTGGGTGGAGAGGTGTGGTGCAGCGGCCAGGGCAGCTGACTTCGGAGCACAGGGTTCACGGTTCGATCCCCGGCTCCGGCGGCAGCTCAGCTCAGCACCATGTGACTCTGGGCAATAGCTCACTTAATTTCCACTTCGGCCCTCAGCGCCTTGAGACCCGTAAGGGTGAGTAGCTGCGCTATATAAAAACGGACTTACTTACATTTACATGCCCGCATCCAGAGGTACAGTCACAACTGTCAGGTGTGTGAACCATTGATGCCTGTAGAAACATAACATACAATGTGTGTCTCTTCCAAATACAGGTGATGATGATGGGGACACAGCAGCAGGTGAGGAGGAGTCCCTGTCCCAGGCTCCGGGGGACACAGAGCTCACTGGTGTGGAACAGCCTCTGCCTTCCTCGGATGGTGAAGACCTACCTGGCACCTCCGGTGTGAGTCATCATGCAGCACCAGCTGGACCAACATCTGCACCCCCTCCACCCACCCCTCCAACAACTGCCAACACACAGACCACCCCCGCCGACACGGACAGACCAAGGACCACCGATGACAACAGCACAGGGTCCCAGGCCCACCGTGGAGCAACGGATGACAACACCACTAACAACCCCCAAGGGGGCCTTGGGTCACCTGTGCATGCCACCGCAGGTCCTGCACGTGTCGCCAGGGGTGGTGGGAGGGGTGGTAGACATAGGTCGCTGCTTGCAGAGGGGTCTGGACTGCATGATGACCCACAACTGGCACGCATTGCTGATGCGTACCAGGATAGCACCGGAGAGGTCAGACAGGTCGTGGGGATCCTCAAGGACATACAACAGCAGCAGGCTGCCCATCATGCCCGCTTGGACTCCCACATGTCCCGTGTGGAGACACACATGTCTCGCATGGAGTCCAAGTGGCACACATTGCAAGAACTCACAGCGGTGCATAGGGACATATTGACATGCCTCCGCCAGATTAGCACCAACATGGCCACACCTCCCTGTGTGCCCACAACATCTGGTGCTGCAACAACTGACACCGCCACAGGGAGGGAGGAGGACTCTGGCGGAGACTCCCCTGCACCGCCGCAGCCTGCATGTGAGGGTCCCCCCCCAGAGAGGGGTCATCCGAGGAAGGAAAACTGAGAGGTTGATGGCCACGTACATCCCCCAGGAAGCCAACACCTGTTCCGGAAATTCTCCTTTGTGTGCAAACGTTTCACCCTGTCGAATGCAACACTACTCTCCCACATGACATGGGGAGTTCAAGTTGGACTAATGTATCATATGACTGTGGACTTCACTCAGGACATTTCTGCTACCAAGACTTCCAACTCATCTGGGAACTTTGGATCACAATCCCAATGTACAGCACCCACCATCCTGTGCACTATACACACACACATTTCTGTAAATAAAATCACCAGTACACCATACTTGCCTCTGTTGTTATTAAAATGTGGATACTGTTATGGTGATGATGATCTGCTAAATTACACTGTGTATGCTAACTGCTACAGCAAGTACAACACCGTCGTGTGAGTCATGGTGACGTGACACATATGAGGGAGACACACCACTAGGGCTACACAACACAGAGACACCAGGGCCATCAGACTCATCGCCCACAGTGATGTTGCCAGGAAATACAGTGGAATGCACAGACACCACACCTATTCAGAGTCTGTGTCAACTAGCCCACAGGCGCAGTAAGCAAATGTCAGTCAGATCTGTGACCACAGACAACGCACATCCCAAAGTGAAGCACAGGTTCATTACACATTTGCAACATGTTGTTTCCATTACAAATGCAAGGTTTACCCGCGTGGCAGTGGCCACACAGTCAACAAGTGCAGAAGATATGAAGTCCAGGGGTGTGTGGCTCATCGCTTGTAGGCAAACTACTGCTGCCACCCTGAAAGCTGAATCATGGTGTCGGGGGATCCAAGTTGACCAAAGTACTCAGTAAGCACCCTGTGAAGGACAGACATGACACACAGTTAAAACCACTGAAGAACAGGACAGAACTGCAATACTCATGCCCTATACATGTCACAAGACAACTACACAAAACCAAGTTAGCATGTCAAAACTGTTGGGGAGGACAGACTACCTGTAAGGACACATTGCTGCACGCATCCAGTCAAGTAGCACATGGCCACACTCAAACAGCACCAGAGCACCACCCACACATATCATGCAAACTCACATCATTCACATTACATCTCCCTGGATACTCACATTCAGCTGAAGAAGTTGGTGATGAGCTGTGTGCGGACATCACCATCATCATCATCACTGGCATCGTGGTCCAGGCCAGGATCCTCCACAGGTGGCAGACGTTGGTCATCGTCATCCAGGATGAGAGGCAACTCCTTCCGCACTGCCAGGTTGTGTAGCATGCAGCAGACGATGACAATCTTGCACACCTTTGCTGGGGCATATGGGAGGGCCCCTCCTGTCTTGTCCAGGCAGCGGAAGCGGCTCTTCAGGAGACCAAATGTCCGCTCAATCACTCTCCTGGTCCGACCATGTGCCTCATTGTAGCGCATCTGGGCTGGTGTCACAGGGTTCCTGAGGGGTGTCAGCAACCACGGCATGTTGGGGTATCCGGAGTCACCTACGGACAGACAAGTGCACATTAGCTGATTTGGAAAAGTGGGTGGAATACTACAGATCAGAACACACACAATGGTACAAAGTCAGTACACACCGACAAGCCAGGCACGCTGGTTCTGCATCTGTGCCATCATCCTCGGGATGCGACTACTCCTCATCACGTAGGCATCGTGTGCTGAACCAGGGAAACGGGCACACACATGTGTGATGCTCATATCTGCAAGACATACCACCAGAGCATTGATCGAATGGTAATGTTTACGGTTCCGGTATGCCTGCTCATGTGCCTGTGGTGGTATCAAAGCCACATGTGTCCCATCAATGGAGCCAATGACATGTGGCATCCTCCCCAGGGCATAGAAGTCACTCTTGACGTCAGTGAGTTGTTGACGTGTAGGGAAATATATGTACTGGTTCAGGCATCTCAACATTGCCTCCAAAACATCGCGTAGCACACGGCTGAACATAGTCTGTGACATCCCACCGGCTGTCGCCACAGTGTGTTGAAAGGTACCGGTGGCATAGAAGTGTAGGGCTGCCATTACCTTCACCTTGGATGTCAGCGCCGTAGGGTACGTCCGGCCAGGTTGCAAATGTGGTGCCAAGTGCACTGCCAAATCATCAATCAGCTGCCTGGTGAAGCGGTACCGTCGGATGCTGTCACGTTCCACCATCGTTGCCAGGTCAGGGAATGGTCTATGGACAGCTGGAGCCCTGCAGTGCATAGGTTGAAGAAAGACAGATTGTCAGTCACCCCACATATGTGCCATTCACCATACTCAATTTCACATGATACATCATTATGAGACACAAGTACTTGATGTGTGTGCCGTTCTGTTCGGACATAACTCGCACCTACATGCCCATCATCTCACTTCTCAGTACAACATGTGTGCACAACAGGTACCAGGTTGTGCTATGGGAAACCATTAGGCTGTGTCACAGTACCCATTTACTGCTGTCACGTTCCACACACACACCACAGTGACATGTCTGGACAGATGCGCCACAGGCATCACAGCTCATTGACAGGTAGATTCCCAGTGACCCTGTCTTGCCACATGGACACTGGCATGACATGGCGTATCATGTACACGTCAGAAAAACAAACATGACTCCCACAGGTAGTGGCCCCTGTCACCTCCGCAGGACAGACATGGACGCCAGTGACGCACAACATCAAAGTCCATGCACAAACAACGTTGATGTGGAGACTGTCTCCCATCGTGCACATGGAATCAGAGACATCGGAAACACAACATGCACACAGACTGTGGAGGGACATCACTATTGTGGCAATGGGTCACCCTGTGACGTACATGCCTTCCCCCATGGGACCCTGGGGGTATGTGACATGTCACACACATACACAACCTGGAAATGTGACCATGCCACATGCTTCAAAATGAACTGTTGCACATCACAGTGGTCATGTGCACAACACACAAAGGACCCTGTCCCCATGAACACATGCACAGCCCGGGTGTGGCTGCCCACAAGTGCCACCACAGAAACCACATGTTAACCCCCATACACAGAAAAGGTAATGCAGCCTTACATGCCTTAGGAAACAGTGTGGACTGGGTGTGGTGTTGTAGGTGTGCCCCTGTGTCTCTGGCAGGTATATGTGGCTGGCATACATTCACCAGTGACAAGCATGGTGACATATGCGACTGACCTGTACAGGTACGCGTTGTAAAGCAATGGACCGATCGTTGTGCCCGGCCGGCCCATTGCATCTGTTGTGAGCAGGTACGCGTTGTACAGCAATGGACCGATCAGTGTGCCCGGCCGGCACATTGCATCAGTTGTGAGCGGGTACACGTTGTATCCCGAAATACGCGTTGTACAGCAATGGACCGATCGGTGTGCCCGGCCGGCCCATTGCATCTGTTGTGAGCGGGTACGCGTTGTACAGCAATCGACCGATCGGTGTGCTCGGCCGGCCCATTGCATCTGTTGTGAGCGGGTACGCGTTGTATCCCGAAATACGCGTTGTACAGCAATGGACTGATCGGTGTGCCCGGCCGGCCCATTGCATCTGTTGTGAGCGGGTACGCATTGTACAGCAATGGACCGATCGGTGTGCCCGGCCGGACCATTGCATCTGTTGTGAGCGGGTATGCGTTGTACAGCAATGGACCGATCGGTGTGCCCTGCCGGCCCATTGCATCTGTTGTGAGCGGGTACGCGTTGTATCCCGAAATACGCGTTGTACAGCAATGGACCGATCGGTGTGCCCGGCCGGCCCATTGCATCTGTTGTGAGCGGGTACGCGTTGTACAGCAATGGACCGATCGGTGTGCCCGGCTGGCCCATTGCATCTGTTGTGAGCGAGTACGCGTTGTATCCCGAAATACGCATTGTACAGCAATGGACCGATCGGTGTGCCTGGCCGGCCCATTGCATCTGTTGTGAGCGGGTACACGTTGTATAAGCAATGGACCGATCGGTGTGCCCGGCCAGCCCATTGCATCTGTTGTGAGCGGGTACGCGTTGTATCCCGAAATACGCATTGTACATCAATGGACCGATCGGTGTACCCGGCCGGCCCATTGCATCTGTTGTGAGCAGGTACGCGTTGTACAGCAATGGACCGATCGGTGTGCCCGGCCGGCCCATTGCATCTGTTGTGAGCGGGTACGCGTTGTATCCCGAAATACGCGTTGTACAGCAATGGACCGATCGGTGTGCCCGGCCGGCCCATTGAATCTGTTGTGAGCGGGTACGCGTTGTACAGCAATGGACCGATCGGTGTGCCCGGCCGGACCATTGCATCTGTTGTGAGCGGGTACGCGTTGTACAGCAATGGACAGATCGGTGCACACGCATTGGCTGGGGCCTGGCATGGCAACGGACGCGTTTTCGAAGCTCCAACGAGTCTTATGCAGTGAATTTAGTTGGCCAGCCACAACAATGTTGCAAAATCATGGGTGTCATGAAGTTGAAGATTTGAAGGATGCTGTGGGCGTGTATTAGTGCTGCTATTCCATGGATTGGTCAGATTCAGAAGATGCAAACGACTTGGACCTATCACTTTGGACACATGGGACAGTATCTGCCTCTGCAGCACTCATATAATGCTGGCTGTTCCCCTGAGAGCTCACTTGCCTGCACTACATGCTCCAGGATGACATCTGCCACCAACACTGCTGCTGTCTCTGCATCCTCTGGCTACTGCAATGGCACGTACTGTGGAGAGAGCCCCAGCCTTCAGCCTTGAGGAGAACCAGGCCCTGCTGGACATCCTCCTTCCACAGTACAGCAAGCTGTATGGGAAACCAGGGGAGCAGGTGAGTGTGCTGTCCACTGCCTTACTAATTGTGCATGTTGTCTGACTAGCAGGACTTACACTGTGCACACCACTGGCTAGCATGCTCACTGAGTAGTTGTCACACCCCAAAGTGTGTAGTTACATGCACTGAACAGGTACAGTGCAGTAACAGTGCATTCCAACAAGGTTTACTTCCCATGCAATGATACCATGTAGTGACTGCTGGCAAACTGTTCATAGCCATTGTTGCACTGCCTATGTACATCATATGCCCCTGTGATTGAGACATGTATCTCCAACTGTGTGATGCACGTATATGTTGCATGTGTAGTAATGGCCTTTTCACTTTGTCATCCTCACAGGTTGATGCCCACCAGAAGCAGGAAATCTGGCTGACCATTGCCCGGGCAGTAAGATCCGTGGGGGTCTACAGGTGCAGGATCCGCAACTGCCAGAAGAGGTGGCAGGACCTTTGGGGCTGGACCCGGAGGATCGCAAGGGTCCAGCTGAAGCTGTCGCCTCCTCGCAGGAGGGGCGGACACCAGACCCTGACCCCCCACATGCTCCGGATCCTGGCGGTGGTCTTCCCTGACCTGGATGGGCAGCTGAAGGGCAGACAGCAGCAAGGAGGGGGTGAGTCTATGTCTGCACTGTGCACTTTGTCTGACATGCTATGTGCCCTCCTCTGGCCTGGTTAAACTTCCACAGTACATCAGTCATGTGGTCCAGGACCCATGTCCCTCATTTGTGACATGCCCACTTCTCTTCTGATACGCATATGTGTCGCCCTTACAGTCAGGAAATTGTGTCACTTGGGAACTGTGTCATTGCATTTAGCTTCGCTCAAGGTGGGGGACAGCATTTGTTCCCGTGACTATGTTGTGCGATTCATGGGTGGGTCAATTGCTTACACAATGCCTAAGTTCTGACATGTAATCTGGGTGTAACTTTGATATGTGATCCACTTGCTGATCTGAATCACCACATGTCCCTGGGGAATTTGGCACACACCCATGCTGCCGGTGGGAACAATGTTTGAGCCTCAGGAGTATGTGTATCAAGTGTGTCACACATGCTTAGCCACCTGCCTACTGTCCAGGACTCATCCCTCTTACAGGTGGAGCTGGACAGTCATGCCTACTCCAGGGCATACAATACACTCTGTACTCCCACTCCCGTGTATCATCTGGCATGTTGTGATCAGTGAAATGTACCCTCAGGTGTCTGCCTCTGTCTCATTGTGCTGTGTCTTCGTTGTCAGGACTACTGGTATGTTTATCGGTTAGGGCTCAGCATGCCATCGGAGATGTGACCATGATAGACGATACTTCTGTGACTTATAGGTGTCTGATCACTTGACTGTGCACACAGGTGTATGCGACTGTGACTTTCAGGCAGCTGTTTTTCATTCACAGCACACTGTGATGTGCTCATGTTCAGAGAGTTGTGTTTCATGTCCCCCATATGTCCAATTGGTATGACGTGGACAAATAGTAGTTCAGATGATGTTGTTTTTGGGGGATGGACATGTGCACTTGTCAGTTACATAACTTGCATTCCCCATGTCCTAGGATTGTGACACAGTGCAGACTGTTGTTGGCTGGCTGCCATGGCCATGTGACTGGAGACAGTGATGTATGACTTTGCACGCATGCCTGTGTCATGGCATTAAACTTCCTAAGACTGATCCTGCAGGGGAGTGACATGTGCAACATGCACCCCATTGTGGCATTTACTATCCGGACATGGGTGGATCATGGTGTCTGGTGCTGGTATGCATCACATGCATTTCTATTTAGACTCTGGCCATCGCTTTCTCCGGACATCTGCACTGACTCAGTGGCAAGAGATGTGATGTGTGCATGTTCACATACTTCACCGTGTTCCCTGCAATGTCCAACAACTGTGTAGGTGGTGCATGTGTCCACACTGGGGTCTTACCATCAGACAGGCACCAGACAGATGGGTGCAAGGGCAGGAGGGGTGTGAGTCCCATGGTTGACCATCAGACTGACAATTGGCTTCCCCGAATCTGTGTGAGGACTTTAGGCAATGTTCAACTAAGGATGCCAGGGCTTGCTCTGTGATGTGCTGTACTTACTGTGGTGTGTGTGGTCAGTGCAGGTGACTGATGTTTGTCTGTTTCCCTAATTGTTTGCAGATACATCCACGGCCACAGGAGGAGACAGCTCCACAGACCAGGAGGAGCAGCGGAGCCAGACTGGGTCAGCATCCGACGAGTGGTCAGAGGGACCCAGTGGCACAGAGGGCGAGGGGAGCCACACCGTAGAGTCCTCAGCACCATCCACCTCAGCTGAGGACCACAGCAGCTCGGAGGATGACTCCCTTGTGGAGGCGGGTCTCAGTAGCCACCAAAGGCCAGCTAGTCTGTCTGGCCCCGCCACCACCACCACCACCACCGCCCTCCCATTGACTCCCATTCCTGAGGTCCGTGGAGGCTCCCGTGCTCAGGAGCGTGTCTCCTTCGTGCCAGGCACCGCACCCCCTGCCCCTGTATCCCCTGCTGCCCTGTGTGAGGAGTCTGTGTACCTCCTTCAGCAGCTCCATGTAGGGCAGACAGCAATGCTGAGTGTCCTCCATGCACACACCACTCTGTTGACACAGCTGGTGTCGTTCATGGAGGGCATCTCGACGGGTATGTCTGCCCTACAGAGGAGCAATAAGTCCATGGACTCCTCCCTGACGGCAGCCGTGTCCCTCCTCCAGCAGTCCCTCAACCCTCCCACCTCTGCCCCATCCACACTTCCTGCCACCCTACCTGTCCAAAGCACATGCACACCTGCACAATCACCCAAGCACACAGACACGAGCAGCACAGACACACCCAAAAGAAAGGTAAGACGTGCACACAAGCATCCTCAGGGGACTGATACCACACACACAGGGGATGGGAAACAGACACACACACAGGCATCCACAGTCACTCCGCAGTCCTCCAAATCCTCTCCCTCCAAGACCCCTTCCCTTGCCTCACCTGCTACCCCACCTACACAGCAGATCTTCCTGTGTGACCTCGGCCTCTTCCCCTCCGATCCTGCTGATCCAGCATACCGGGGGAAGAGGAAGTCCACCCACACAGAGGGTAGTGCCCCTCACCCCCGGACACCCTCCCCAGGCGCAGGCAGACACAGGACCCCATTCGGAAGTCCCCCGGACCAGGAAGAGCAAGACCCTACCACCACCACCACGCAGCTCCACCACCCAGTCTCTCTCCTCCATCCCCCAGGCCACCACTCCACAGGTTCCCCCACCACACCCTGCCCCAGGTTCCCCCACACCCCGATACCGCATCCCCAGACTGCTTAGGCCCACCCCCCTGCCACTTGCTCTTCCACCCCCAACCCAGTCGCTCTGCCTGTTAGTGCTACTGGTGTGGAGACCGGGTCCCCCCCTCTGTCCTGCCCACCTCATCTGCCCACCCTTCCACTCCCTTGGAGTCATGCACTGCAGTGGAGTCCACAACCACCCCGTCTGACTCAGGCACTGCAGTGGGGACCCAGTCCACTACATCAGACCAGCCCACTGCAGTGGTTGCAGCACCCACACCAACTGACTTGTGTACCATAGTGGTGCCGGCCCCCACTGAGTCAGACACCTCCACTGCAGTTGCCGGTGACACTCCTGCACCCACCACCCTTTCACTGCCTCACTCTGCCATCCCCTGATCCTGTCCCTGCGGTGCCTGGCCTGCCCCTTGTATGCCCCTCCAAGGGGGATGTCCCCTGTCCATACCAGTTCAGGCAAGCAATGGGTGACCAGTTGTCACTTATCACCCTGTTGGGACTGTGATTTTGGACTGGCCATTGGCCTTAGTTTCCTTTGGACTTCAGAGTTTTCCTTGACATTTGCTGAATAAAGCCTCTTTTAGTTTAATTGTGGGTTTTCTTTTGATGTACATGATGTGTATGAGTAGCATCCTGCATTTGCAGTTGTAATAGTGTTCATATCAGGAAAATGAAGTGGTGCTGTGATGGACTCCATGTGGTCCTTGGGATATGTCCTGTTGTAGTCTGGATCTATGGCATCCTTTGCTGCAGTCTTAGGGTGTAATGTTCAGCATTTGACACAGGGATGTACGTTTAGCATTTGTAAATGAACATCTTTGTCTTACACTGATGCACATCTGGTGGGCTTACAACTGTTCAATGTTCCGATTTCCCTGACTGTGTGCCCAGCTCCACTGGACATGCAGTTTTGTACATCAATGTCGAAGGACTCATCTGTGTATACAGTGCAACTTGCTTGACACGTGTTTTGGGTGTATGCAGATGACTGACGTGACACTCCCGTACCCAGGCTGATGTGAGCAGAGCCTTCTGTGTGTTGTAGTTGTTGACTCACTGACGGAGTGTTCTGCTGACATGTTTGGGTCGTGCACAGACAAGGTTTGGCACAGCGGACCTTCCACAGGAGTGGAGTGCCCTCATGGCAGTGTGTAATCCGGTGACATTGCGTGGGCCTGTGTTGTGTGTTGTGTGAGCATGTCTGTGCGTGTTCCCTTCCCTTTTCCTACACAGGCTGTGTCCCTAGGGATGTTTCTGTTTGTGATGCTTGCTGAGTTGTTCTGTGTTCATCCAGCATCTTGGACCTGGTTTCTCCGTGATGTGGGTGCATGGCAAACTAATGTTCATGAGGTTGTCATCCCAGGTTGTCTTTGTTGTCAGGGCTGGGGATGTGGTCAAACGCAGATGGGACACATTCAGGATTCCCCTTGGCACTTGTTGTTTACACAAGTCATGTGATTTACAGTTTGTGTTAGCTTTCAGTGATTGTGACATGTTGTGTGTGTGACTGCTGCCACGCCTCAGGGTCAGAGCTGCAATGTTGGAAGTTGTGTACGTGTGTTCTTAGTGTGTCACCTTGGCTTCTTCGTTGGTGTGTGACTATGGCCAGTATCCCATTGATTGTGGTGGATTTCACATCATGCCCATGTACGGCGTACTGTGCTGTGTGTCAGACATTGACGAGTCTTGTTGACTGGCCATGTGTGATGGCTTTCTGCACCTTAGTTCCCACCACCACCTCTGCTATTGTCATGGGTGCATGTGCAATGTCACCAGTCCATGTGAGCTTCACTGCTGCACATTTGTGGAGATCAGGGTGTGTGGTGTTGAATGTGTGCAAATGTGAGTTGTTGCACGGCTAGACCCCTACCTCCATATTGGCCTTGGCTGGCAGGCCGTGCTGATTGATTAGAGCTTGTGTAGGTGTGATGGTAGTTTGTTGCTCAGGACACATGGCTGTGGTTCACAGTGTGAACGACATCTACCTTTGTCATCACAGTGGGATTATCATGCAGGCTAGTGTCAGCACAATGTGGGGTCCCTGGGGGTAGTGCTGTGGTGGGTCTGTCTCTTGCTGTGTTAGTTGCTGTTCCTACAAGCTTGTGTGACATGTGTAATTTGGGCTCCCTCTCATCTAACAATGCCTGATTGCCCACATAGGGGTATCCGATCCATGAGTAACTTTTGTATGGCACTGTATACACATCTGTGTGGTTGGAATTCAGGCCTCCTCATGTGTTGTGTGGTTGCCTGGGGACACTGGCACTCCCCCCATCACCCATTGTGTTTGATATGCAGTGTGAGTCTGCCTGTTTGTGTTTGTGCCTTAGCACCACTGCATTGGCATATCTTGAGTGTGCCATTGGCTGTATGTTGTTTGGTGGCTTTCCGCTGCTGTCCCTGTGACTCCTAGGTCATCAGTCAGCACAATAATCATGGTTTGTATGTCCCATTGCTGCCATGGTTTGGTATTTGTTCACCTGACATCTACAGTCTCCACAGGATATCTACATTTGTGTGTCCATTGGTGCAGATATGTGGGTCAGCATTATGATGGTCACTTCTGACATTGTGTTATTTGTGAATGTTGACAATGTGGGACCCCATGGGTGATGTTTGTATGCACATGGCCAAAACGATGTTTCAGTGACACTGCACTGTTTGCCTCGAACAATCTATGTTGCTATGGGACACAAGCACTACTATGCCACTGATGTGTTTGTTGTTGTGTGACCAGGATTAATCCATGCAGTTTGGCTTTGGCAGCTTTTACCATGACTACACTTACCTTATGATCACTGTGGTGATGGTGCTTTCGGTCCCATTGCCACACTGTTCAAAAGGTGCATCAGCTATGGATACCGCACTTCCCTTTTGGTCACTGTGGTGATGGGGCTTTAGGCCCCATTGCCACACTGTTCACAAATGTGCATCAGCTATGGACACCACACTTCCCTTTTGGTTACTGTGGTGATGGGGCTTTAGGCCCCATTGCCACACTGTTCAAAAAGTGCATCAGCTATGGACACCACACTTCCCTTTTGGTCACTGTGGTGATGGGGCTTTAGGCCCCATTGCCACACTGTTCAAAAAGTGCATCAGCTAAGGACACCACACTTACCTTTTGGTCACTGTGGTGATGGGGCTTTAGGCCCCATTGCCACACTGTTCAAAAAGTGCATCAGCTAAGGACACCACACTTACCTTTTGGTCACTGTGGTGATGGGGTGTTCGAGCCCATTGCCACAGTGGCCATGGTCGGCTTGCATTGTGGAGGCCACACACATTTATGTGTGACACATGTGATAGGGGGTCACATTGTATGTTCAATGTCATGTTCAGTCTTGTAGGCATTTGACACAGACTACACACGCTTGTCAGGGTGTTGGGGGGATGTAATTTTCTGTCATTCCTTATGTGGGAGTATGCTGGTTGTGTCATGCATTACCCGTCCTATGAGTAGGGGTGGTGGTAGTGACAGGCATCCAGGCCCCCCTGGGTAGGGGTGGTAGTAGTGGCAGGCATCCAGCCCCCTAAGGGTGGGTATGGTAGTAGTGACAGGCATCCAGGCCCCCCTGAGTAGGGGTGGTGGTAGTGGCAGGCATCCATCCCCCTAAGGATGGGGATGGTAGTAGTGACAAGCATCCAGCCCCCCCTGGATAGGGGTGGTGGTAGTGGCAGGCATCCATCCCCCTAAGGGTGGGGATGGTAGTAGTGACAGGCATCCAGCCCCCCCTGGATAGGGGTGGTGGTAGTGGCAGGCATCCATCCCCCTAAGGGTGGGTATGGTAGTAGTGACAGGCATCCAGGCCCCCCTGAGTAGGGGTGGTGGTGGTGGCAGGCATCTAGCCCCCCATGAGTAGGGGTGGTGGTAGGGTGGTGTTGGTGGTAGGCATCCATCCCCCTATGGGTGTGTATGGCATTGGTGTTGGCCATCCCACCCCTATGGTTCTGCTGTTGCTTGTGTACATCATTTGTGCATCCCTATGTGTGTGTGACATATTTCGGGTACGTGTAGTTTGTTTGTATTGTTGGTGTTTGACTTACTGTCTGCGCCGTACGCATCCGTGCCGGTCCCGGTAATAGATGTAGAGTATAGGTAGGACCTGCGCAATGGGTTTCATGCTTGGATCATCTCGTTCGGGTTTCTCGTGTCTTCGACTCGTACTCGTCGCTGGCTTGTTCGTCTCGTAGCCGTGGATCGTCTTGTGGCGCACAACGGAGCTTATGTACGGCTCGCCCGGATGTTCAAACGTGCCGGACGTAGCGACGGGTTCGGCGCGTATGGAATGCGCATCGTACTAGTCCGGCCGGAAGGTGCTGTGTATTTGCTTCCGTGCGGCTCGAATCGGCGTTTACGGATCCGGCTCGGGCGGGGAACAGGAGCTGGATTGGGTGAGTACGGCTCGTTCGGAAACTAGGTTGTTATACGCATCGTACTTGTTCGTCCGGACGAGTGTACGATTCGGTCGGGAAACACGCATTCGGCTTGTATTTTTTCCGGACGAATACTGTTCGGTGCCATACCGGCCGAGATCGGAATCGGCCCCTGTGTGTAAGAAAGCAGGGACCCCCCCTGAAAAAATGATAATGGTTGCAAGGGGAAGGGCAAGGGAAACAAACAGCTAATGTAAATAATCACCCCTTGGCAACCTAAAATAAAATTAAATACCTGATAAATGAACAAACCTAGAGAACATGTGAGAAAATAAAATATATACTTTAATTAATTTAATACATACATATGATATTAATTGATGGGGTTTAAAAAACCATGTACAAATAATCATAAAGGTATGAATGTAAACACAGTTTTCAAAAAAAGCAACAAAGTTCAAAGATAGTGAAAAATACAGAAAATAGGACACAAAATATGCAATGTAAATAAAAAGACGATATGTACAGTTAAAAGTGTGCAAATATGGTGCACAATCCAAAATATTAAATCACTGTATCATCCAATAGTCAACTCTATATTAATATTACATGAAAGGACATATAATACAGAATACAATGTGGACTATAAACGTGGCAGCAAATAAGTCTTGTTCTATACCACCACAGACTTTGTACCCAAGAAGGGGTTATGGATGTTCAACACTTAAGAATGGATGGAATCTCAATAGGACATTTCTTGTGTCAGCACAATAGTTGATATCAGATGTAAGAGAGCTCCCTAAGAAGCTCCAAGGCGGAAACTGACCAGGCAGCACCAAAGTTTAAACCGATCAAATAAGATCATATAATCTTCGTTACTGGAATTCAGATATATGCCACAAAGTGAAACTTTATTAGCAGTGAGGTAGATGAAAAAACTTAAAACACCAAGATACAGGCACGGTATATACAGGTGACTCCGGAGGGCATAAATATGCAGCTCCTGATTTGGGACCGTGATAGAGAGTGCTGCTGTTTGGTATCGGTCAAAGATCCATATGCGCTTCTCTAAACTGTACCTATTGTTTCCACAATTGGCACCACTTTAGTTCACATATAAGTACCTTGTAAAAGGTGCCCTTGGTACCAAGGGCCTTGTGCTTAAAGAGGGTCCCTAGGGGCTGCAGCATGAATTGTGCCACCCCAAGGGACCCCTCACCAAGCACATTCACACTATCACTGCAGCCTGCATGTCTTGGTGCCGATAAAACTGAAGAGTCGACATGAGACATATCACTGTGTGCCATGCCCCCAGACACTGCATTGGATATAGGTAAGACACCCCGCTAGCAGGCCTTAGCCCTAAGGCAGGGTGCACTATATCGCCTATGAGGGCATAACTGCATGAGCAGATATGCCCCTGCAATATACATGTTGATTCCTGGATAATATAAGTGACATGGGAAGCCATAGTAAGTCCATGAGCTGGACACTCGTCATTACGAGTTCTTCAGCTCCATGATGGCTTCACTGAAGTATGGGATGTTTGGTACCAAGATTTATTAGAAATTGCACTCTGAGCACCCCTTAGAGGGGTCCCTGAAACCTACCAACCCTTAGTCATGGACTGGCCTAAGTCAGTCTGCTACAGCCAGACAGTGTTCTGACCTCATGGGGTGAGTGCCTGCACACTCGGAGATTGAGAACAATGCCTTTCCTGGGTGAAATTGTTCACACCTCCCCCTGGTCAAGAAGAGCCATCTGTGGCGGGGACCTTTGTAATGCGACCCCAGCCTCTCCTGTTAGAAGGAGTAGGCCCTGCTTCCTGTCCTCACCCCCTTTTAGCGGGAGAACAGGCGAGAACACTCAGCTAGAGAATGAGGTGTGTCCCTCTTTGCCAACTCCACCCCTCAGGTGCTGGATTCTAGGTGAACTTCACTTTTCAGTACCCACCATCTTAAAGATGATGGTTCTTATCCAATCAGGGCTAGGTCTATGTCCCCCTCCCACAGGAGGTGGGCATAATAGAGGGTGTAGACACCCCAGGTAAGGGGCCCATTGGCCACTACTTGTTACTCACTTGTAAAGCCCCCAATTCTAGTATTTAAGTGGCATCCACAGACCCTGAACTTCAGTTCCTGATGACCTAAGAAGAGCCAGACACCACATAGTCACACCAGCAGAGACTAATGCAGAGATCTACTGACTTGGCCCCAGTCCTACTGGCCTTTCTGCAGCCCTCGACAATCCTGTGCCAAAAGATGACTCGTCCTGCAGCCTAGTGACCTCCATAACCTTGGAAGGACTGCCTGCCTTCGACAAAGATCAAGATCTCCCTGGAACAGAGGAACTGTTCACCAGAAACAAACTTCAAGTAAAGGCCTCTGTGACATGAAGTACCACAAAACCCTACTCTCAGTTCCACCTCTGCAACCGACATCTCCGGTCCGAGTCCAAGTGGCCACCGGTCCCAGTGAGGATCCCTAGCTCTCCAGAGCCCGATCCCATTGTGGGTTGACCCATCCCGGACTCCTCAACGTCGCCTACAGCCTCTGCACAGAGACCGCCTTAACCCCGACCTGCTCTGGTAAGCCGTTTCCAAAACCAGAAGACACCCCTGCAGCCGCTGGCCCTGGAGATCTGAAAAGTCATGAGTGGAGATGAATTGCCCACAGAAGAAAAGACAGTATTATACTGGATGATGTGAATTACCATGACCATAAAAATAGTCCGGACCAAAGTATTGAAGGTAAGTATATTGTTCTTTTCGCAATTTAAATCAATTATTAACATTTCCTAATTGGAAAATAATTAACTATAATTAATAAACATTACAATTGAAAACATATTTGTGTATATTTTAATTAAAATGTGATTAACAGTAACAATAACACTAACAGGACTTTGGGTAAACTGAAGGAATGGCAGTTGGTTACAAAAAATATGTACAATTAATTCAAAATGTAATTATGTAAATTTTTCAATTAGGTTTGTTTTGGTTTTAAAAATATTTTTTTTAATATTGTAGCATATTTTTTTAGGTTTTGATGTTTGATGTGAGTTTGATGCTTACTGTTTATTTTATTATAACATTTCCTCTTTAACATTTCTGTCCAATTTGTGTATTTAAAAATAATTTTTTCCAATTTTAAGATATTTTTATGATTTTTTATTTTTTATCTCTTTTCTTAAATAGTTTACAATGAGTATTTATATTATCTAAGTGTTTCGAATCTGACCTTCAATGTATGTACTTTCCCTAATGTTTTGTTCTAACTTTTTACTTACAAATGAGGTATAAAATGCAAAATCAGTATTTAACATACCCAAACTCCAATTAATCTGCCTTTTACGGGCCTTTTCCCCCCAGTACATTTCAGCAGGTTTGATCTGTTAGAATGTAGCAGGGTAAAACTGAGAGGGTGTGATAATTCTGATTCCTGTGCAAACACATTGGAATTTAACTCTGTACTTGCAATCAAGGCCAATGTGTCTCTAATAATTGCTCTGGAATGTGGCAATACCTTAAATATTGATTACTAGTTTCCTGCCATGTTGCCTCGAGAGAGCACTAGAACTTTTAATCACTTTACAGAGTTGAATGAATTGGTACAATATATGTAAATCCTAATACCATTGAAGCTGTGGCTTGCAGTTTCAGACCTGATAGAATGCAATATGACTTTAAAAGGACATTGAAAATTTGAGCAAATTTGAGCAAAATCTTAACTGGAAATTGTCTACTTACATTTTCACCCAAATTTAGATTCACAAATTGGGCCTAATTTACTATTCTGCCAGGGTGGTGGAGTAAATTACTCCGTCCACATGGCAGAGGTACAGGCTGCCAAATTTATAAATGACCGCCGAGTAGGGGGTCATTTATAATGCACTGACAGGAACTGCGTCACATCGGTTCCTGCCTATGCATTTCGGTGTTTGGTGCAGGGCTGCGTCAGTATGATGCAGCCATGCACCAACAGTTACATTTTTTTATTTTCAAAAAGAAAATACCAAAACCGAATTTCTTTTTGAAAATAAAAAAGTAATGCTCATCTCGCCACAGTAGTCATCAAGGTGAGAGGGGCATTATTTGGATCTTACTGTCCCTCACGCCATGGTTTACCTGACGGTGACGGACAATAAAAAACGGCTATATGTCCACACATCCTGATTGGGTTGGTGGAAATATAGCCATTTCTTTGATGGCCCTTACTCCTCTTGGGCTGTCAGAGAGGTTTTCCTATGGCTGTGACGGAGTAGTCTCCGTTGTAGCCAAACCTATGGCCTGCTTACATCTAAGGGGCTGATTACGATCTCGCTCAGAAAGCCCTACAGCCGACTCGGTCCCGTAGAGCTTTCCGAGCGACTCGCGCTCCGAGGCTCCAAGCGGCCGAGTACAATGCAATTGAGCACTGATGGACTCGGTCGCTCGGAGTCCCATTGAAGTCTATGGGAGCCTGTTGTACATAGCGTACATAGGCTCCCATAGAGAAAAAAGGTAGGTTGTGGAAAAGGGCGCCCCCTGTTGAGCAGCCGGATCGAGTTGGAGCTTCCGACTCGAGACAGCGTTGGGAAGCGGACTTCGGGGAGCTGTAGCGGGCTCCCCTTCACCCGTAGCCCTATGACTCGGTCACTAGGGGGCCCAAGGGTCCCCCCTACACATGCATATACGGGGTGGCCGACACCTCAGTGCCGGCCGCCCCATGCATGCATGTGTAGGGGGGACCCTTGGGCCCCCCAGTGACTGAGTCGTAGGGCTACATGTGAAGGGGGGCCCGCTACATCTCCCCGAAATCCGCTTCCCCACGCCGTCCTACTCGATCCGGCTGCTTGACACGTGCATCGTACTTAGTCGCTCGGAAATCAGCCCCATAGCACTGTGCGCGTCTGCCATGTCGGAGCCGTCCAGAGATCCTTACTGACAGGTGCGATTCGCTCGGAGCGCGAGGCTATATTCGCATCATACTTGCTCGCTCGTACAGCGGTACGAGTCGTCCGGAAATCGTGCTTACGACTCGGACTCGCTCCTGACAGATGCCATCAGGAGCCCTTCCGAGCGACATAGTAATTGGCCCCGAAATCGGGTAGGCGGATCATTGTGTTGGAGGTATGTATAATCTATCACCGTTACAACAGAGTATACTTAAAGAAAACATATAAATTAGGCACATAGTCATGACTTCAGATCATTGCTCACATAGTTTATGCTCATTTTATAAAAAATGCACCACTGTACATAAATATTTAGAGCCAGATTTTCTAACACTTTGCACTATCTCAAAGTCACGTAAAACAGCAATGCATTAGTGTGTACTTTCTAGCTTAAAATGCATTTCATGCTGGAAAGGTGCCCTTTTTAGGGGCAAAAGTGTTTTGTGCTGTGTTGTGTCACTTTGCATCAATGGGGCATTATTTGGGCATTACATTGGATACACCCATAGTTTTTTCTGATCTGTGAGGATAGTCAAACCAGGCTTTGGATCAGTAACTAACACTGCCTTTAAGTTGGGCTGAAAAAGAAGAAATGTTTTTATTTTTCCAGAATACTCACATCTAGTGCACAGGATCCTTCAATGTTTGGCTAGACATAGGAAATTGTATTGGAAGTGTATATTCTTAGTTAAAACACTATGCTAGACAGGGCTCACTCATCTCTGCATCATGATGCGAGGCTGTTCATTGTGGGAGGCACTTCTTTAAAGTGCGAACACTTAGGAACATAACAGCAGGCCGTTCTGAATACATGTAACACTGCACTGTGTTTTCCCTTTTGCACAAACTCGTATAGATATGTTTGATGCTCTAGAACTGTTGTGACCCTGAAGGTCAAGCCGGTGTAGAGCAGAAGGGAAGAGATAAGCTTTATTGTTTGATAAAATATCTTATCTTGTAATATAAGAACATCTCTTTTTACAGATGACAGATGCACCCTTTTTTAACATAATGCAGCTTAGCAACCAAATTTGCGGCACTATGCTGCACTGCACAAGTGGCAAAACAATATGCAGAGCCCTAGCTATTAAGAGGTTCATAAACACTGACATCAATCTGGAAGCAACATATGTTATGTTAAATGTTATGTTAAAGTGACTTGCTAAGCGCACATACACCAAGCGGTTTCTTGGCGCATATCTCCACATATGTTTATTATCTGCTTACAAAATAATAAGAAAATAACATTCACTCACCTGAATGAACATACAATACAATCGGTATTTAGACAGAATATCGAATTTAAAATATCGTTGTACATAATATCGTGTTTTAAATATAGTTTTTTAAAAATATCGTGGTGTGTAATATCGAGGTAAAGAATATCGAATTTAGGTGTTGTACTAAATATCGATGTTAAAAATATCGATGTAGAAAATGTCGCAGTTAAAAATTTAGGGGCCCATTACGATGTCGGGCGGAAGCACTACCGCCGTGCTGTCGGAGGCAAAAACCACCAGTAACCGTCCACCCGCTGCGGCCCACATGCCCGCCCAATTAGGATGTGAAAAGTCAGCCAAACGCCGCCCGTAAGCCAGCGACGCCGTCCGCCATCAAAGTGCGCCCGTTCACGTAGCGGCGCGAGCCAATGGAGACACACCGTCTGACGAAATCACGTACCGCCCGGCGTACAAATTACGATGCCGCAACAAAACTGCTCCCCCGGCTAAGAGACACCACACAAGATACCAAGGCGGAAACTCGACCGCTGAGTACGGACACCAAAAAGGCGGCCCACCCCGAGCATGAATCCTGCGCTCCAGGCCATCCCCATGCTCTACCTGATGCAGCACCTAGGAGTCAATGCGCAGCGGCGACGCAGGTAGGCTGACACACAACAAGGGCACGCAAACACTGCACACAGTGCAAGGGCGGAAAAACTGCACAAGGGCCCCCCAGACACCCCTGTGTGGACAGGATACATACACAACAGCACCCACAAATGTCCCACCGGCCAAAATGAAACTACTCGCAACAAACGGGCACACACTACCCGGGACCAGGAACTGACGTCCCTGTCACGGCACTGCAGCGCAGCGGCGATGACGCAGCTACACATGCGCACAACGCAGAGGCCAACGACAGCGCCATGCATGGGCCGCACACAAACAACACAGGGTCATAACTACACACCCCACACACCAGCCCCACCCTGAACGCATATGTCACGTGGCATTCCTGCATCAGCCATGTCCCCAACCGGCCACTCATAGATGCCAACATGATGTCACACGACAGTCCCGAACAGGGGAGTGATGTCACGCCAAAATAGGACACACCCTTGTGTGCAAAACATGGTGAAGCACACAGCGGCTGCTACATCACTCCGCAGATTATGGACCTCGTCCGCAAAAGGCACGCCAGTACCATACAAAAATACCTATACCATCCTGCTCACAATACCAAGACATGCAATATACAACATTGAAAAACTCTGCTGCCTGACAACAGGTGTTACCAATTACAACACACACACACAAGGCCCAACGTATAGCGGAAACGCAGCTTGCCGCCCACACACGGGAAAGCAGATAGCACTGAATGTCCTTCCATTCCCACTCTGAAACCACATTTCGACAAAACAAGCCGGAGAATACAGTCATTGTCCCAACAACAAGCCAAACAGAGGCATGCCGAGGAAACCGTCCACTGGGCAGATAGCGCACAACATGAAAGAAAGTTCACAACACAAAAAAGTATGAAGACCACTCCTCCATGTGGTTCACATGCAAGTAATCTGGAAGGAGTCAGACACCACTGACCTTGACCATTCATCGAAGCATGTGGGATGAGGGCCTGTGGCCGCCGCACAAGCTATAACCCAAATACTGCCTCTGTACAACCATTACAGAATTCCCAGCATCGTCGGAGGCTGCACTCTGCTGACTGCACAGCCAGCCGGAGCACGCCATCACATCGCCCTGTAGCAAAATGGCTGTTGCACCACAGCTTCCCAACTACGCCGGGCAGATGCAGCTGTACATAGAGAGCCTGCTACAGATAGTGGGCTGTGAAAATCTGGCCATGCTGAACGTAAGTTACCGAGTAACTTACCGCATCGCAATGTTCAGCTGCGTCATCCCCGTCTTCTACTGTCGGAGGTGTCCCTTCCACTGTCCTGTGGATTTATGTCTCTCCAACCCGGCATGTCCAAAGGCGGACCTGGTACAACTGTTCGCACCCCTGGACGCACACAACAGGATCTGTTCAGCCTATGGGGGCATGGCGTATGTGGCTGCAATCGGACACACACTGCAATGGGACCAGTGTGCCTTCACACAACGCATTCTGGATGACAGTTTCATCGAATGTCATCCAACATGTCCCATCAGGCTCCTACAAGGGACAACTTACGATGAACACCTTGCCAGCCACCATCCGCTTCATTGGATGGCATCCATGTTTACCACCAATGCCATGGAAGCCCTGCTGGAAGGTATCGCATACCTGACAACCTGTCAATTCGTCGGGCCACGACGCAATACCCCCAATTGAACAATGATGTTCAACACCGTACCCATGCTTGGCTTTCGCACGGACTGGGCAGTTAGCTGTACAACAACTATACCATACAACCTGCAACAAACACCACACCATCAACTCCACTGCCATGACATCGGACATTTTCGGGACATGCACTCTGTTCCTCACCGCATCCAGTATCTCTGCATGAACAGGGGGAGGCAGAGGTATGGGATTTGTGTACAGCAACCACATGGACAATACTGCACGAACAACTATGCCATGATATGTATCCTGCGCACATGAACATATGCACCGGTCAGTGCACACTAATCTGTCTGCTGTATTATGTGAGAACTGTCACCTCACCTCTGTCTGTACTTCCGTGCCAGGACTTTTGCATGGACAACAAATGCATCCCCCAACAACATGACCCCAGTGAAAGTGTCAGGTTCAGTAGCCACCACATTGCAACAACTAGTGACACGCTGCTGCATGCACGTAGGCTCATGCTCTGATGTCACCCCTCACGCACGTGTGTCTGAGTAACTATTGTAGTAAACCTGTACCATGGAACTGAAATGTACTGTGCCCATGATGTCAAACTGTCTGGTAGGCATAATTAATACTGTCTGTGTCAAAGTCAACAGCTCCTCAGTAATTAGCAAATGTACATTAGCACAGCAAGGGCAAGGCAGTTGTAACTCAGAAGCCCACATCCCACAGTTAACAACTAATCACATCTACCCCTACCCCCTTTTGTATGTGTAATCATGCTAAGTATAACCTCCACATGCATTTCGCTGCCAGTAGTGTCCACTATACTGCATCACAGAGGACGTAAGTCCAAATACATGGCTTGAAGCAAATATGTGTCTCTGCTGAATCATTTCACCAACACAAGTACGATTGAGAGAGGATGAGAGTGTGTGAAGTACACGAAAGTCGTGAGATGACCATGCAGTCCACTGCCATTGGATGTCAACGCATATGAGTAGCCGCAACAGTGGCCACACTGAAATACCACAGCTCGTGGAGCAGGACTTGTCAGACACTGAAGTGGCCCAAAAGATCATCACATGAACACTGACGGCCTGGTCACTACAAAGCACAGTCCTACACATGTCTACAATTTCCCACACAGTCTGACCTCACACCCAGCAAGCAAAAGTAGGATGCACGCTAAAGCATGCTACAGCAATGCCTGACAAGACACACACACGACATCAGTGTGGGTGGGCAGCACTGCACAGTGAGTAAGAACTGCTGGAATTCTGACATGCACAATTCAACAAGGCACAATCGTGACAGTCACACACCCTGCACACACACAACGTCAGAAACATAACACACCTACAGACTGCATACTGTGCAACATTCAACAAACACATGTCATCACATTCACAGACCTCAACACGGTTACAAACATCCACCTATGGGCCTGGGTAACATATGTGTGTAGTCGACATGGCCACAGCACACACACACACCAACGCTACCCCAAAGTCACACCACTCACACCACACACCACCACATCCCAAATGCACACATTGAAAGTAAGCCATGTGCCCAGGCACAATGTACATCACAACACTAACATACACCTACACTGTTGGCCACACAGCAAGTAAGCTCACACATGCCCGCATACTTAGCGCATGCTGCCTGTCCTCCTGTGGCTAGACTCACACCCTGTGCATTGCATGCACGCAAACATGACACAGATACATTTACCCAGAAATACCAACAAATACATGCAGTCAATACGTTGCACAGAAAAGCAGATTCATCACACACACAAGTAGCTGAGTCTGAAAGAAGTGAAGTCCCTGCCACGTGTACAACACATTGGAATGTGAGACCAGACATTGCAATTGCAGAGGTCCCATACACGGCATGTGCCCCACTTAACCAAGCACACACTGCAACAACTGCAAACATCAACTACACAGATACAACCAACTACAGGAACAACAGCATCCAGTCACAGGTTACATCGACAGGCGGCATTACTCATCAACCCCAGGGACAGTGCTCAGTTCGATGTGCCGAGTAGTGACACGAAGTGCTGCGGATGCAATGTGTGTGAGTGTGCCCTGCCATGGCCAGCCAACACTGCCATGGCAGTCACAAATGCCATCACAGCCACCACTGTGTCAGAAGGAGATGTGTGAGTCTGCCTACCAATCTAACCGGATGCCAGTACGACTCGGTGCTGTGTGTGTGCTACGGGACAGTTGCAGGTCCGCCCCTGAGAGAGTAGCACAACTGTGGAAGACACACATGTGTCATGTGAAGCGGGAGTTCCGCTTGGCCCAGGTGGGTGGTTGTGACGGGTAGGTGCACACATGCAATGTTGAAACACACTGTGTTGGGAGGATTCGGGAGCACTAGATTACCGCTGTCTTGGGCATTTGGAAAGACCACCTGTCTGGGGATGAATGTGAACTCGTGTGTGCACAACAGGCGGCCACACGAACAATGCTGCATCAGGTGTAGACGTCAGCCCACCCTCTGTGGACATGCTGGATACTGCTGTGCGTCCGCCAGGCCCTTGCCAAGGCACTCACATCCCCTGTCGACCAGGTGTACCCCCAACATTGTCCACCTGCACAGGCTATCCAGGGCACGGGATGGCAGTGGAGCATGGTGGGTGAGAGGTCATGGCGCGCTCCTCCTGGTCACATCTCGCAGGCAACACATCCTCATTGTGCAGCATGGCACAAGTCAAATAGAAGTAGTGGGGGGACGCACACATCACGAGCGGGAGTGACGTCACGGAAGGTGGCCCGCACCATCTGACTCATTGCCTATGTTCCCCCACACGTTACATGCCATTGCAACACAGAAGCCAGCGCGTGCACAAGCAGCTCCAAGCTCGCCCCAGAGAGGCCAAAGACTGAATGTGTGGGTCCATTAGCTCCAGTTGGACGCGGCCTGGGCCGCTAAGGCAGCTACAGCCTCTGTGTGTTGCAGGTGGTGTATCCGGACTGCGGAGCCTGTCATGCATTGTCAATGTTGTCCAGGTCTCAAGTCGGGCTACCACGCAGGTGGACGGCGTCCCGCCACTGATCATACTGCGAGACAGACAACTTGTTCAAATGGACCCACACATACACTCTTTGGCCTCTCTGGGGTGATCTCGGAGCTGCCTGTGCACTCGCTGGCTTCTCAGATGCAAACGCATATTGGGGTGAGCGAGGGGAGGCCATAAGTCTGACGGTGCAAGCCACCTTCCCACATGTCACATCCGGGCGGGACGTCAGCGTCCCCCACACCTCCAATTTAGGACTCGTGCACTGCTGCCGTCAGATGTGCCACTCCCCAGGGGGTGGAGAAAGGGTCAGGAATGTCACTCTGAGAATGGCGCTGTTGAAGGTACACCTTCACTGGGGGTGACAACCATTGGACAGTCTGGTGTAGTCCACCCACGCGTACATGTGGGCCCTCCATGACCCATGTCACCTGCGGCAAAGTGATGTAATGGGCAATGACGTAAGTGAGGAGAGCTGTCTGCCCCACGCACAGATAGCGCATCTGCTCAACAGACCCAGCACTGAGGGCAGCAGGGGCCACATGTGCAGGGGCAGCTGTGCCTGGTGTGAAGGACACCCTATCCTTCATCCCTCTGCCGACACGTGTTGCACCAGTGGAAGTGGATGGGAGGGCGGGCATTGGCCTCCGCGTGGCTGAAGAAGACCCAGAGTCCACGTCCCCTGTGTCATCCAACATGGATGCATCAACTCTGTCCCCAGATGACGCCGAAATAGCCCACTGGGCCTGTGATTCATCCAGCACACGTCTAGCCCCTCCGAGGCGCAGGTCACAACGGTCTCAATCAGCAGCTGTGCAGCTGCTACATCTGAAGCCACCCCACTGTTGAGCATCCCCTGTCCCTCAGCACCCAGGGGAGATGCCACATGTGAGTGAGCAAGGTGGTCCCACTCATCTGGCACCAATGACACAGACATGTGCAAGGGAGGCAGAACTGAACATAGCCAAATCCACATGTTGCACGATACCTGTGCAATTGTATACAGCCAGCACAATCAACACCCAATGGCTGGCGTACAGGAAAGGAATACGCCAAATAATGCCACGAATGTCGTGCACATCGCACTACACCCGGCCTGTGTCACCCTGCGACCATAGCCCCAATTCGCGTTGTGCACAACCACTATCCTGATGGTGGCAAGGATGACCACAATGAAATTAGTCCAAACACATACCTCCATGGAGCAGAATGGGAAACTACACACACAGACTGCAACATGACAGCCCACAATGGCCATGAGCCCATGCCATCCACCTGTCGTTCACACGGGCACAACTGTTGTAGCACAGTGTGCCGGATGTGTAAGTACCAGAGACATGAGGTGAGGCATCGCACACATATGTCCGAACGGAATCAGAGTAGGCACAGTGCCCCTAACATACATGTGAATAGCCTACTCCAGCCTACTACAGGTCGTACCTGAGGGCTACGACTCCGAGTGCATTGGGAATGCAGAGTGCCCTAATTGCATCTTAAGCCTCAGGACTAGCATATGCATTTCAGATGCACACAGCACAGACCACAGTTACAACACACTGCATCACAAAACAAACATCACATTACCCAGATCATGGGTAGGCTGTGGACATATGCTGTCTCTCACAGCAAAAGACACCATCCCACAAGACTGTAAACTTGCTTGCTGCTGATGCCCCAACAAACGTGCATCCGGCACAGGCCGTGTGACTGACAAGATGCAGACCATTACTGGTGAAATGCAGCGCCGTGCTAACCTGACAAAACGAGGGGGCATCCCCCGATTCGTCAACGCCACGTAGTGGCCCATCCGGCAGATGCCGTCACACCCTTTGTTGAATTGGCTGCACTGGCGGTCACACACACTGTAGTTGTATTTCACACACAACTTTTGCAAGAAATAGCCTTGGGCAGTGTGCGTGGAGCTCGGAATGCAGGATCTCCAGCCCCTCGCTGGTGAGTGGACCCGGACATATCTTCAGAGTCGTCGACGTGAAGGTGGACAGGTGGCAGGCAGCAGGTCTCGTTGGGGGATGCCAGGCAGCAGTCCCTGGTGGCTGTGGTAATGGCGGTCACACTCCCACACTCATATAGCCCCCTGGGGCGGTTTCAGTGGGTCCAAGCTGCTGCAATATATGTACCATGTCTGCCAGCTTCAGTTGCAGATGATGACCTGCTTCCAGCTGGCCCGGGACGCTTAACTCCATGGTGGGACACGAAGGGTGCAACCGCGAGGGCCATTGGAGTTGGCCGTAAGGGCCTGGCCCATGGCGTGTACAGTCCGCTGATGCCATGTGCACCACACAGTATGATGTGCGCAATGCATCTGCAGGAGTGGCCATGAATTGTGTGTGGGAGCAGGTCCACACTGGACAGGGCCACAACATGCTGTGTGCATAGGCAGGGACGGCCAGTGCTCAGCCTCCACATGTCTGTTGGCACATCATCATGTACACATTGGCATGGGAGCATGGGATATGCATATGCACACACATGCCATCTTTCACTATGTACATCTCCCACTTGGCACGTGCAACGTTACGTGTCACTTGTGATGTGTATTTGCAATCACACAGCTGTGTTGTCATGGATCAGTCAATGTGTACACCTGTCAATGTGTTTTGGAGGTGTGATACGTACAGTGCTGTACATAGGGTGAAGTAGGGACATGAATGACTGTCTCATATCCCCTCGTGCAACAGGACCCACTTGTTTTGGCCGCTCAGCCTGTGTCCATAGCGTTGTTGGTGTGTGCCATACTCACCCAGCCTCGGGAGCTGTGTCAGGCACAGCAGCTAGGTATATTGCCGTGGTGTTGCCGCTTCCCAAATATGCAGACTGAAATCATCATCATGCCTTACAAGTTATTATGGCCTAAATCCCCATGTGCATGCTCATAGCAATGGTTTGTGTCACTGCTCATTGCTATTGGTAAGGGGACCTGTGTAAGTGTATTGTGGCTGTGCTGTCCCTACTTGTCAGCTGTTCTGTGATTCAATTGCTTTGTCTGTAATTTGTGTTTTGTGTATGTGAACATGCCATGTGTTGTGTTGCATTGACATGTGTCCACTTCCATCTGTCCTAGGAGGAGACCAAACATACATTGCCCCTACCAATTGCTGTCAGACATGGAGGATGTGGAGGTAATCCGGAAATTCCGCCTGGACCGACCCACCCTGCATTACCTAAGTGCCTTGTTGGAACCCCACCTCCGTCCTCGCAGGGTGTATCCAACTGCATTCACCCCCACGGCTAAGGTGATGGCAGCACTGCATTTCTTCGCCACTGGATCATTCCAACACACAGTGGGCAGTGGAGGTGGAATGTCCCAGCCCATGTTCAGCATGGTGCTACGGGATGTCCTGTCAGCCATGATGATGCACAGGAACCGGTACATCCGATTCCCCAGGGCACGTGATTTGGCGGCAGTGAAGGGTGCTTTCTATGCCCTTGGACGGATCCCCCACGTTGTTGGTGCAATTGATTGCACCCATGTTGGCCTTGTTGCACCACAGGCCACGGAACACATCTATCGCAATAGGAAGCACTTCCACTCCCTGAATGTGCAAGTGGTGTGCCTTGCGGACATGGTCATAACACACGTGTGTGCGAAGTTTCCAGGATCGGCCCATGACTCGCACATCATGCGCAACAGCATCCTACCACGTCTGATGACCAATCTGCAACCGGACCGTGCATGGATTGTTGGTGAGTATGTGGACTCGTGTAGCGTGCTGGGTGTGCGATGCTGTCTTGTGTCCAGTTGGAATTGCAACGATTCTTCGTCTCCCTCACACCCAGGTGACTCTGCTTACCCGAATGGGCCTTGGCTGCTGAGCCCATTACGTCATCCTCGGACCCCAGCTGATGTCCGCTACAATGAGGCACATGGGAGGGCCAGACGTGTGGTGGAGCGGACTTTTGGACTCCTCAAGTCGAGATTCAGATGCCTGGACCGCACCGGGGGTGCACTGGCGTACTCACCACAGAAGGTGTGCCAAATAGTTGTGGCATGCTGCATGCTGCACAGTCTCGCTATTCGCAGGCAGATCCCCCTGATTGTGGATGACGGTGATCAGCCAGGGCCCCCGCCTGCAGACCAGGACGGGTCCAGTGACGAGGACAGTGGAGAGGAGGAAGCTGTGAATGTGCGTCAGCAGCTCATCACCCGCTACTTCACTTGACGGTGAGTGACCATGTACGACGGCTGATGTAGCTGTGGTTGTGCAGGTGTATGTGTGCATTGTCAGGGAGGCCTTTTGTTCACTGAGTGCTGTGTGGCAATGGTCCATGTCCGGGGTAGTATGCCACTGGCAGTGGCTGTAGCATTGTGCCCTGTTGCTCTGTGAGATGTGTGTACATTGCTTGTAGTTGATGACAAGTTCTGTGTGATGAGTGTGTGACACACTCATTGAATGGACTCTTGTTCTGTTTTTCACCCCTAGGTCCCTACAGCCTCTCCTGGCCTATCGACATACCACACATCAGATGCATTTCTGATCATGGTGGCGGTTGCACATCGTTAAATAAACACAGAGCAGCATACAGCAGAATGTGATCAAGGTGTATTTATTTACAGCGGTGACATGTGATTGTGGGCAAGGTGATGACAAAAGTGGTGCATGCTGTGACAATGAGTTGACGGTCATGGCTGCGTGATGGTCAAGGTGTACCCATGAAGTTGTATGTCCACAGTCCAACAGACACATGCCATTCACATGGCAGTGTGGGGTAGGATCGTAGTCCAAGTCAATGCAGTAGGTGGTCAAGGTGGCTGGCTGACTCACTGGCGTTTGGAGCGTGCGAAGTCCTCTCTGGACACCTGTTTCCTCTTCGGACGGCCCCTTCCACGTTTGGAAGGGGGGTTGTGTTGGTGGGCTGCTGGTGGTGGCTGAGGACTGCTCACTCGCTGTGGACGCAGGGGAACTAGATGTTGCACGACCCTGCGCCCCAGCACGTGGTGGCGGAGGTGGTGTGGCTGGCCTTGCTTGGGCCCTCACCACCACCACCAGCTGGCCCATGAGGTCCACAAGTTGGTCCATACGGCTCACGAATTGGCCCATATGGGCGTCCATGGACCTCAACACCCCAAGGACCTCCCGCGTGTCGGCAGCCGACCTGGCCCATTGTCCTTGGGCCTCTTCATAGGCCCCAAGGACTCTGGCGATTTGCGGCAGGGCTTGGCTCCCAGGCTCAGATGGCGTTGGCCTGACCCTGCTCCTCCCACCAGTACTGCTGCCACCGACCTGCCCACTCGCCACATTGGTCACCCCGGTCCTCTGTCTGGCTCCCAGGCTCGATCCCGACGGGCGTGCCACCACTTGCGCTAGTGCAGTGGCCAGGGATGGCGTGGTGGTGGTGGTTGCGGCAGTGGTGGTGGTTGCGGCGGTGGTGGTGGTTGCGGCGGTGGTGGTGGCCGCAACGACCGTGGCAGCAGGGGTCTGGGACTGGTCATCAGCCCTGGGTGATGGGTTGGTGGGTAGGAGGGGCCCTGGGGAGCGGTTGGGCCCTGCCACTCCAGATGGGCCTGCTCGGTGGTCCTCGTCCGAAGAGGTGTCCAGGTCTTCTACATCCGTGAGTCCGGGTCGGGGGCTTGCGGACTGGCTGTGCTGGCTGCTGGCTGCTGTCTCCCTCTCCAGCATCGAGCAGTTCGGCACCTGGGGGAGGATGAGATAGGTTATTGTTTTGCACCTTGCAAAGTTTGTATTGGTTGTCTGGCATTCACAGTTCATGCACTGTCGTGCACAGGTTTCACAGAGGCGTGTGTGTGGATGTACGATGTGTGTATGCGTGGGCAAGGCAATGGAACTGTGTGATGTGATCATGATGCATGGGACGGATTAGCAATGCCGATGGTTGTGTGTTGCTGTACTCCTACATTTTGTGGCTTGGGTGTATGCGGCCTCCAGCACCATCGGCGCTTATGAGTTGTAATATGGTTTTGGGGTTCAAATGGAACGCTTAGGAACGCAGATGGCAAAAGGGGGTACAGCCCCCTCAACGCTTTTGAGGTGAAATATGGCTTTGGGGTTCAAATGGAATGCTTAGAAACGCAGATGGCAAAAGGGGGTGCAGCCCCCTCAACGCTTTTGAGGTGAAATATGGCTTTGGGGTTCAAATGGAACGCTTAGAAACGCAGATGGCAAAAGGGGGTGCAGCCCCGTGTACGCTTTAGAGGTGAAATCTGGTTTTGTGGTACATACCGTGACGTATGAGTGCAGTACGGGACATGTGTTTTGGCCACATGACACTGCAGTGACAAAGGTGTGTGTATGTCTGACATCCCCAGCATATCTGCTGACTTTTATCATTTATGGACATCACACTGCAAGCATTGTAGTGAGTGAGTGATGGTTGTGTGCCACACAACATATTGCAGATGGGCCAATTCCTTGGTGTGCGTGCTACCCTCAGCCATGTGCAGCAATGCAGTGCTCTTGGGGTGTTGACTATGTTATGTATGTTGTAAATCACAGTGTGACGTGCGCTTCAGTCACTGCAGACACATTATTTGTCATCGGCAGGTATCTTTGCTGAACTACTGTATGAGGGCCAGCTGTTCCGATGACATACCTTTCATGACACTGGGGCTGACAGATGAGATGGATGATATGTTGAATGTGCATTGTGTGGCTGTGTGTTTCATGGGTCCAGTGGTGTATATGTGCATTGCTGGGGTTCCACTCTGTTAGTTCTAGACAGGTTGGACTTACATGGGCGTTGTTGTACGTTGTGAGGGGAACAGGCAGTAACGACTACATGGACAAGATTTCGATGGTGTTGCTGATGTGTGTGATGAGTGGCACAGTGCCCGCCGTGTGGGTCAGTACTCCAGTGGGACTTGTGCATGCAGACGTGACTCCTTAGGTGTTGCTGTATTTGTGATGGCTCATGTGGGCTATGACTCAGTAATACATGTCCGTGTGCACATTGGTCACATGATTATGACAGGGAGCAGTGCTGCGTGTTCCTCTGCTACGTGACATGTCCCATATGTTAGTCGTACTACAGTCCTCATGCCTCCAGACACCCCGCCCTGTACAGTTGTCTACCTACTGGTTGGTTTGGAGGGCGCAATGCAATGGATGCCACATGGTTTTGGGAGGGAGGGGTGCTCCATGTTGCTGGTCTGTGGGAGTGGGGGCGGTGTTGTGTGATGTGGTGATGGCTTGCCGCCCACAAACACCCCTGCATGTAGGGTGAGATATCTACCTGTCGGCTGAAGGTGTGCACTTCAGTGGCTGACACATGGGTGTGGGGAGTGCTCCACCTTGCTGCGCTGTAGGTCTGGGGGCCTGGTGGGTGTTGTGCTTCAGCTGTCCCCCCTCCCACCCACTGACTTTGTGTTCCGGCTACTTACCTGTTACTTGTCGGTTAGTGCAGCTATGGCTAACACATGAGTGTGGGGTGTGCTCCACCTTGCTGTGCTGTAGGACTAGGGGCCTGGTGGGTGTTGTACTTCAGCTGTCCCCCCTCCGACCCACTGACTTTGTGTTACGGCTACTTACCTGTTACTTGTCGGTTAGTGCAGCTATGGCTGACACATGGGTGTGGGGTGTGCTCCACCTTGCTGTGCTGTAGGACTAGGGGCCTGGTGGGTGTTGTACTTCAGCTGTCCCCCTCCGACCCACTGACTTTGTGTTACGGCTACTTACCTGTTACTTGTCGGTTAGTGCAGCTATGGCTGACACATGGGTGTGGGGTGTGCTCCACCTTGCTGTGCTGTAGGACTAGGGGCCTGGTGGGTGTTGTACTTCAGCTGTCCCCCCTCCGACCCACTGACTTTGTGTTACGGCTACTTACCTGTTACTTGTCAGTTAGTGCAGCTATGGCTGACACATGGGTGTGGGGTGTGCTCCACCTTGCTGTGCTGTAGGACTAGGGGCCTGGTGGGTGTTGTACTTCAGCTGTTCCCCCTCCGACCCACTGACTTTGTGTTACGGCTACTTACCTGTTACTTGTCGGTTAGTGCAGCTATGGCTGACACATGAGTGTGGGTGTGGGGAGTGCTCCTTCTGGCGCTTCTGGAGTACAAGGGGACCTGGTAGGAGTTGTGGTGCTGGCTGACTGTACACATGCCCCCATGGTTTTGTTAGTTGGTAGGTTTGTGCTGAGTGTGTGGGAGTGTGTGTTGCATGTGTGAGTGATGTCTTGTGTATTGTGTACTGGACATGGGGGTGTTTGTCCCTCGGAGCTGTGGCATTGTGGTAGTGCATGTGAGAACATAGCGGTGTGCTGGTATACAATTGTTTGTACTTACCAGCCTCCACTCCCCCTGGTATTCCGGTGAGACTCTCCGGATGTAGGATGCCTCGCACCTTCTCCTCCCACGCCTTGAAGGTCTTGAATAGCACGGGATTTCCTCCGCCAGTCCTGTCAGCCAGCTGCCGATTCTTGGCCTCCTTCTTTCTGACCACGCTTTTCAGGTCGTGCCATCTCTTAGTCATTTCTGCTCTGTTGCGTGGCACGTTCCCGACTGCATTGACCTGGTCTACGATCCTGCTCCACAACCGGTTTCTGGTGGCTACTGGTGTCTGTTGGACCTGGTTCCCATAGATTTGTGGGTGCACCTTGATGATCTCGTCGACCATGACCGTCAGCTCAGTGGAAGTGAACTTGGGCATTCTCTGTGCTGCCATGGTGTGTGGATTGGTGTTTGTGGTGCTGGTGCGGTGTGTTGTGTGTGATGTGCAGGGGGTTTGTGGGGCCGGTGTTTGTTGGTGGTGGTGGTGATGGGTGTGATGGGTGCGTGTCTGTGGTGTGCTGCTGTCCTTTCTGTCTCGCTGTGTTCTGTGCTCTCGTCCTCAGTTTGTAGTGTTGCAAGGGATTGTGGTCTGTGAAGGGGCTGCTTTTGTACTTACCTATATGGGTGTGTCATGATGGGCTGTTGTTTTCAGGTGTGTTGTGGCTGGTGTTCTGGGATTTGTAGTTTATTTGTTTGTCCAGGGGGGATGTGTTTTCGGGATGTGTACTGTGTTTGTGTATTTGGGCGTGGTTTGCTGTGTGGACTTGTTGGCCATGTTGTGTGTGTTTATTTGGCTCCGCGGATGGTTTCTGTGCAGGGACGTGGCCGCCAGGGCTTCCGCCGTGTCCATTTCCATCACTGGTGTGTGCGATGGCGGGCGGTGAATTTGTGTATTTACCGCGCTCATGTCGGGGAGATCCTAATTTCACGGCCTTTGTCTCGGTCGTCAGGGCGGGCGGTTTTGGGTTGTCATGCGGGTTTGCGTCCGTGGCGGACGGATAGACTTCGTCTCGGACATATGCGGGCGGTATTTTGTGTGTTTTTACCGCCGCGGGCGGTTTTCGCTTCGCGACATCGTGATTGCTCGGTCGGTATTCACACGGTGTAGGCGGGCGGTTTTTTCCCGCTATGGTAGATGGCGGATTTTTTACCGCCGGGTATCGTAATGGACACCATAGTTTTTTAATGTTATATACTTTTATTTGTTTCGCTTTACATATTTTTGTGTAGTAATTTATTTGTTATATTTTTTTAATATTTTAATTTTTTTTTTGGCTCATAAATTTTTTTTAGGAGCGGGATGTTGGGTTTATAGGGGATAAGGGTGGGGAGTGTTCTCAAATATGAATATAACATTTTTTTTTTTAAATTACTTTTTTTTATTAAGGGATGTTGTGTTTATAGGGGATAAGGGTGGGAGTGTTGTAGAAAATTTTAGGATAAAAAGAGACATTATATTTTAATAAGAAATATTTATTTTTACTTAATTGTGGTTTTAAGGGTAAAATGTTTGTGATATATTTTTTTTAAAGTTATAGGGAATGTTTGTTATTTATAATTTAATTTAAAAAAATTAAAATTAAATTTATAATACATTAAAACATTTGTTTATTTGAATTTTATTTTAAAAAAAAGTTATAAATATTTTACAAATTTTCTTAATTCTATTTTTTTAGAAATTAATTTGTTGTTAGGTTGTGTTCTTGATTTTGTTTTTTAATAAGCTTTTGGGAATATTGAAATCTAACATTTTGTAGAAATAGTGTTATATATTTTAGTTTTTGAATATTTTGTCATTTTGTTTTTTAGGGGCCCATTACGATGGCGGGCGGAAGCACTACCGCCGTGCTGTCGGATGCAAAAACCACCAGTTACCGTCCGCCCGCCGCGGCCCACACGCCCGCCCAATTAGGATGTGTAAAATCAGACAAACACCGCCCGCAAGCCCGCGACGCCGCCCGCCATCAAAGTGCGCCCGTTCACGTAGCGGCGCGGCCCAATGGAGACACACCGTCCGACTAAATCACGTACCGCCCGGCGTACAAATTACGATGCCGCAAACAAACAGCTCCCACGGCTAAGAGACACCGCACGAGATACCAAGGCGGAAACTCGAACGCTGAGTACGGACACCAAAGAGGCGGCCCCCCCGAGCATGAATCCAGCACTCCAGGCCATCCCCATGCTCTACCTGATGCACCACCTAGGAGTCAACGCACTGCGGCGACGCAGGTAGGCAGACACACAACAAGGGCATGCAAACACTGCACACAATGCAAAGGCAGAAAAACTGCACAAGGGCCCCCCCAGACACCCCTGTGTGGACACGACACATCCACCACTGCACCCACAAATGTCACACCGGGCAAATTGAAACAACTCGCAACAACCGGGGACACACCACCTGGGACCAGGAACTAACGTCCCCGTCACGGCACCGCAGCGCAGCGGCGATGACGCAGCCACACATGCGCACAATGCAGAGACCAACGGCAGTGCCATGTATGCGCCGCACACAAACAACACAGAGTCACAACAAACACCACACACACCAGCCCCACCCTGAACGCACATGTCATGTGACAGTCCTGCCTCAGTCATGTCCCCAACCGGCAACTCACAGTTGCCAACCTGACGTCACACAACTGACCCCAGCATGTGAGTGACGTCACGCCAAATTAGGACACACCACTGTGTGCAAAACATGGCGAAGCACACAGCGGCGGCAACATCACCCAGCAGAATATGGACCCCGTCGGCAAAAGGTACGACAGTACCATACAAAAATACCAATACCACCCTGCACCCAATACCAATACATGCAATACGTAACAGCAAAAATCCCGGGGACTGACAAAATCCCGGCACAGGTGGTTCCAATTATAACACCCACACACAAGGCCCAACGTATAGCGGAAACGCAGCGTGCCGCCCACACACGGGAGAGCAGATAGCACTGAATGACCTTCCATTCCCACTCTGAAACCACATCTCGACAAAACAAGCCGGAGAATACAGTCATTGTCCCAACAACAAGCCAAACCGAGGCATGCCGAGGAAAACGTCCACTGGGCAGATAGCGCACAACATGAAAGAAAAATCCGAACAAAAAAAAAATAATACCACTCCTCCATGTGGTTCACATGCAAGTAATCTGGAAGGAGTCAGACACCACTGACCTTGACCATTCAGAGAAGCATGTGGGATGAGGGCCTGTGTCCTCCGCACAAGCTACCATAATCCAAGTCCTGCCTCCGTACGACCATTACAGAATTCCCAGCAACGTCGGAGGCTGCACTCTGCAGACTGCACAGACAGCCGGAGCACGCCATCACAGCGCCCTGTAGCAAAATGGCAGTTGCACCACAGCTACCCAACTACGCCGGACAGATGAAGCTGTACAACCAGAGCCTGCTACAGATATTGGGCTGTGAAAATCTGGCCTTGCTGAACGTAAGTTACCGAGTAACTTACCGCATCGCAATGTTCAGCTGCGTCATCCCCGTCTTCTACTGTCGGAGGTGTCCCTTCCACTGTCCTGTGGATTTATGTCTCTCCAACCCGGCATGTCCAAAGGCGGACCTGGTACAACTGTTCGCCCCCCTGGACGTCCACGACAGGATCTGTTCAGTCTATGGGGGCATGGCGTATGTGGATGCAATCGGACCCACACTGCAATGGGACCACTGTGCCTCCACACGACGTTTTCTGGATCACAGTTTCATCGAATGTCATCCAACATGTCCCATCAGGCTCCTACAAGGGACAACTTACGACCAACACCTTGACAGCCACCATCCGCTTCATTGGATGGCATCCATGTTTACCACCAATGCCATGGAAGCCCTGCTGGAAGGTATCGCATACCTGACAACCTGTCAATTCGTCGGCCCCCGACGCAATACCCCCAATTGAACAATGATGTTCAACACCGTACCCATGCTTGGCTTTCGCACGGACTGGGCACTCAGCTGTACAACAACTATACCATACAACCTGCAACTAACACCACACCATCAACTACACTTCCATGATATCGGACATGTTCGGGACATGCACTCTGTTTCTCACCACAGCCAGTAACTCTGCATGAGCAGGGGGAGGCAGAGGTATGGGATTTGTGTATGGCAACCACATGGATAAAACTGCACGTACAACTATGCCAGAATATGTATCCTGCGCCCATGAACATATGCACCGGTCAGTGGACAGTAATCGGTCTGCTGTAGTATGTGAGAGCTGTCACCTCAACTCCCTCTGTACTTCCGTGCCAGGACTATTGCATGGACAACAAATGCATCCCCCAACAACATGACCCTAGTGACTGTGTCATGTCCAGTAGCCACCACATTGCAACAACAAGTGAGACGCTGTTGCATGCACGAAGGCTCATGCCCTGATGTCACCTCTCACGCAGGTGTGTCGGAGTAACTATTGCAGCAAACCTGTAACATGGAACTGAGATGTACTGTGCCCATGATGACAAGCGGTCTGGTAGGCAAAATGAATACTGTCTGTGTCAAAGTCAACAGCTCCTCAGTAATTAGCAAATGTACATTAGCACAGCAACGGCTAAGCAGTAGTAACTCTGAAGCCCACATCCCACAGGCAACAACTAATCACATGTACCCCTACACCCTATGCTATGTGTAATCATGCTGAGTATAACCTCCACATGCATTTTGCTGCCAGTAGTGTCCACTATACTGCATCACAGAGGACATAAGTCCTAATACATGGCTTGAAGTAAATATGTGTCTCTGCTGAATCATTTCACAAACACAAGTACGAATGAGAGAGGATGAGAGTGTGTGAAGTACATGGCAGTCGTGAGATGACCATGTAGTCCACTGTCATTGGATGTCAACGCAAATGAGTAGCCGCAACAGTGGACACAGGGAAATACCACAGCTCGTGGAGCAGGACTTGTCAGACTCTGAAGTTGCCCGAAAGATCATCACATTAACACTGACGGCCTGGTCACTACAAACCACAGTCCTACACATGTCTACAATGTCCCACACAGTCTGACCACACACTCAGCAACCAGAAGTAGGAGCCACGCTAAAGCATGCCACAGCAATGCCTGACAAAACACACACACGACATCAGTGTGGGTGGGCAGCACTGCACAGTGAGTAAGAACTGCAGAAATGCTGACATGCACAATTGAACTAGACACAATCTTGACAGTCACACACCCTGCACACACACAACGTCTGAACCATGACAAGTAGGAGTCAGCCTGAACTGCAAGGACACACCCACACACTGCATACTGTGCAACATACAACACACACATCTCATCATATTCACAGACCTCAACACGGTTACAAACATCCACCATGGTCCTGGGTAACATATGTGTGTAGTCGACATGGCCACAACACACACACACACACCAACGCTACCACAAACTCACACCACGCACACCACCACCTCCCAAATGCACACATTGAAAGTAAGCCATGTGCCCAGCCACAATGCACATCACATGACTAACATACACCTACACTGCTGACCACACAGCAAGTAAGCTCACACATGCCCGCATACTCAGCGCATGCTGACAGTACACCTGTGGCTAGACTCACACCCTGTGCATTGCATGCACGCAAACATTACACGGATACATTAACACAGAAATAACACCAAATACATGCAGTCAATCCGTTGCACAGAAAAGCAGATTCATCACACACACAAGTAGCAGGGTCTGAAAGAAGTGAAGTCCCTGCCACGTGTACAACAAATCAGAATGTGACACCAGACATTGCAATTGCTGAGGTCAGGGGAAAACATGGCTTGGCAGTTCGGGCTGGACTGTTCCCATGAGGCACAGGGTCAGACTGATTTGCATATGGCCATGTCTGAACTGGGGTGGTGGAGTGAGCTAAAGAATGATGATGGATTAAACCCAGATCTGTTGACTGGGGGTGAGTGTTTGATTGGCTCAAACGTTCCGTCCATCATCCCCTTTTGTATCGCTTTGTTCGCCCTAAGTTGGCGGGGGTATGCCCAGACGTGGGTCCCTTGCTCACTTTGCCACTGGATTCAAGCAAGCCTGGCTGATGACGGCTGGAATGCCAGAAACCGGTCCTAGGATGCTTGTTTCCGGTCCAGGGAAAACATGGCTTGGCAGTTCGGGCTGGACTGTTCCCATGAGGCACAGGGTCAGACTGATTTGCATATGGCCATGTCTGAACTGGGGTGGTGGAGTGAGCTAAAGAATGATGATGGATTAAACCCAGATCTGTTGACTGGGGGTGAGTGTTTGATTGGCTCAAACGTTCCGTCCATCATCCCCTTTTGTATCGCGAGGTCACATACACGGCATCTGCCCCACTTAACCAAGCACACACTGCAACAACTGCAATCAGCAACTACACAGATACAACCGACTACAGGAACAACAGCATCCAGTCACAGATCACATCGACAGGCGCCATTACTCATCAACCCCAGGGACAGTGCCCAGTTCGATGTGCCGAGTAGTGTCACGAAGTGCTGCGGATGCAATGTGTGTGAGTGTGCCCTGCCATGGCCAGCCAACACTGCCATGGCAGTCACAATTGCCATCACAGCCACCACTGTCTCAGAAGGAGATGTGTCAGTGTGCCTACCAATCTAACAGGATGCCAGTACGACTCGGTGCTGTGTGTGTGCTACGAAACAGTTGCAGGTCCGGCCCTGAGAGAGTAGCACAACTGTGGATGACACACATATGTCATGTGAAGCGGGAGTTACGCTTGGCTCAGGTGGGTGGGTGTGACGGGTAGGTGCGCACATGCAATGTTGAAACACACTGTGTTGGGAGGATTCCGGAGCACTAGTTTACCGCTGTGTTGTGTATTTTGAAAGACCACCTGTCTGGGGATGAATGTGAACACGTGTGTGCACAACAGGCAGACACACGGAAAGACGTCAGCCCACCCTCTGTGGACATGCTGGATACTGCTGTGCGGCCGCCAGGCCCTTGCCAAGGCACTCACATCCCCTGTCGACTAGGTGTATCCCCAACATTGTCCACCTGCACAGGCTATCCAGGGCATGGGAAGGCAGTGGAGCATGGTGGGTGAGAGGTCATGGCGCTCTCCTCCTGGTCACATCACGCAGGCAACACATCCTCAATGTGCAGCATGGCACAAGTCAAATATAAGTAGTGGGGGGACGCACACATCACGAGCAGGAGTGACGTCACGGAAGGTGGCCCGCACCATCTCACTCATTGCCTATTTTCCCACACACGTTACATGCCATTGCAACAGAGAAGCCAGCGCATGCACAAGTAGCTCCAAGCTCGCCCCAGAGAGGTCAAAGAGTGAATGTGTGGGTCCATGAGCTCCAGTTGGACGCGGCCTGGGCCGCTAGGGCAGCTACAGCCTCTGTGTGTTGCAGGTGGTGTTTCCGGTCTGCAGAGCCTGTCATGCATTGTCAATGTTGTCCGGGTCTCGAGTCGGGGCACCACACAGGTGGACGGCGTCCCACCACTGATTATACCGCGAGACAGACTACTTGTTCTAATGGACCCACAAATACACTCCTTGGCCTCTCTGGTGCAAGCTCGGAGCTGCCTGTGCACGCGCTGGCCTCTCAGATGCAAACGCATATTGGGGTGAGCGAGGGGAGGCCATGAGGAAAGGTTAAAATATTACTGTTTGACTTTCATTTAGCAGAAGGAATGACCCAGATTTGATCAGGAAAAGACGTGTCCCGTGTGTATTGCAACTAGTATATAAGCCGATAAACTTCACATGTCTTGCATTTAGCCCCGCACCTAGCCCCGCCCACTCGACACATTTAAATGAGTACCTGCCCAATATCCTTCCCATTTGAAGCACTGACTAGGGGTGACAACCATTGGACAGTCTTGTGTAGTCCACCCACGCGTACATGTGGGCCCTCCATGATCCATGTCACCTGCGGCAAAGTGATGTCATGGGCAATGACGGAAGTGAGGAGAGCTGTCTGCCCCACGCACAGATGGCGCATCAACTAAACAGTCACAGCACTGAGGGCAGCAGGGGTCACATGTGCAGGGGCAGCTGTGCCTGGTGTGAAGGCACATGCATTTTGACAGCACATCGACCAATGTGTAGTCTGCCCACATCTACTGTCCATTGTCAGGTGGACCTACAAAAAGATCACAAGGCAACACATCTGTGTGGGTGTACCCACTGTGACCAACACTGCGCAACCATCAACGTACTCGCCCTGTGCATGGCCCACCCCGCAACGAAGGTCACATTCAGTGCCACTATCTCTCACACACATCCCTATCACGAGGCATGGTGTGTCCAATCGACAGTGCTGAGTTAGCGCTTATCCGGAGGGTCCTGAACAGGAGACACATGTAACCCACTTGGCAGTCTGTGTTGACACCTACTGGCATTGTGTAGTCAATGTGCAGGCCAGGCCTGCTGGGACTGAGAAGGGCAGCATGGCCCCAGCCTGCCATTCAGATGAGCAACAAGTGCTCTGAGACCTGCATTGCCAATTGGCTGTGTCACTGGATGTCTGACATGAAGTTGCCATGTACAACCACTCGGGAAGGACAGACATGGCAAAGCGCCCGAGAGCACACATACCCCTGCCACCTGCAGTAAGCATGGTGAGCAGTGCATGTTGGAACCCCACAGCCTCTGACTCATAGTGCTGCGGATCAACGACATGTGTGTCCCCCACCTGCACTCCCACACACACTGTAGTTGTCTTTCACTCACAACCTTCGCAAGGAATAGACATGTGCAGTGTGCGTGCAGCTCGGAATCCAGGGTCTCCAGCTCCTCGCTGGTGAGTGGACCTGGACATATCCTCAGCGTCATCGACGTTAAGGTGGACAGGTGGCAGCAGCAGGTGTTGTTGAGGGATGCCAGGCTGCAGTCCCAGGTAGCTGTGGTAATGCCGGTCTCACTCCCACACTCATATAGCCCCCTGGGCAGTTTCAGTGGGTCCAAGATGCTGCAATTTGTGTACCATGTGTGCCAGCTTCAATTGCAGATGATGGCCTGCTCCCAGCTGGCCCGGGACGCTTTCCTCCATTGTGGTACACGCAGGGTGCAACCGCGAGGGCCATTGGAGTTGGCCGTAAGGGCCTGGCCCATGGCGGGTACAGTCCGCTGATGCCATGTGCACTACACAGTATAATGTGCGCAATGCATCTGCAGGTGTGGCCATGAATTTTGTGTGGGAGCAGGTCCACACTGGACAGGGCCACAACATGCTGTGTGCATAGGCAGGGACGGCCAGTGCTCAGCCTCCACATGTCTGTTGGCACATCATCATGTACACATTGGCATGGGATATGCATATGCACACACATGCCATCTATCACTATGTACATCTCACACTTGGCACGTGCAACGTTACGTGTCACTTGTGATGTGTATTTGCAATCACACAGCTGTGTTGTCATGGAGCTGTCAATGTGTACACCAGTCAATGTGTTTCGGAGGTCTGATCCGTACAGTGCTGTACATAGGGTGAAGTAGGGACATCAATGATTGTCTCATATTCCCTCGTGCAACAGGTCCCACTTGTTTTTGCCACCCAGCCTGTGTCCATAGTGTTGTTGGTGTGTGCCATACTCACCAAGCCTCGGAAGCTGTATCAGGCACAGCAGCTAGTTATGTTGCCGTGGTGTTGCCGCTTCCCAAATATGCAGCCTGATATCATCAGCATGCCTTACAAGTTTGTAGGGCCTAAATCCCCATTTGCATGCTCATAGCAATGGTGTGTGTCACTGCTCATTGCTATTGGTAAGGGGACCTGTGTAAGTGTATTGTGGCTGTGCTGTCCCTACTTGTCAGCTGTTCTGTGATTCAATTGCTTGGTCAGTCATTTTAGTTTTGTGTATGTGGAAATGCCCTGTGGCGTGTTGCTTTGACATGTGTCCACTTCCATCTTTCCTAGGAGGAGACCAAACATACATCACCCCTACCAATTGCTGTCAGACATGGAGGATGTGGAGGTAATCCGGAAATTCCGTCTGGACCGACCCACCCTGCATCGCCTATGTGCCTTGTTGGAACCCCACCTCCGTCCTCGCAGGGTGTATCCAACTGCATTTACCCCCACGGCTAAGGTGATGGCTGCACTGCATTTCTTCGCCACTGGGTCTTTCCAACACACAGTGGGCAGTGGAGGTGGGATGTCCCAGCCCATGTTCTGCATGGTGCTATGGGATGTACTGTCAGCTATGATGCTGTACAGGAACAGGTACATCCGATTCCCCAGGGCTCGTGATTTGGCGGCAGTGAAGGGTGCTTTCTATGCCCTTGGACGGATCCCCCACGTTGTTGGTGCAATTGATTGCACCCATGTTGGCCTTGTTGCACCACAGGCCATGGAACATGTATATCGGAATAGGAAGCACACCCACTCCCTGAATGTGCAAATGGTGTGCCTTGCGGACATGGTCATTACACACGTGTGTGCGAAGTTTCCAGGATCGGCCCATGACTCACACATCATGCGCTGTCATAAGGTTTCTGCACATACACAGAGCTATGCACAGGAAAATGGGACCCCGGAATACAGTGGTTTGCCACCATATACCGTAGCACCCAAAAACCCCAACCCAACTAGCTTAGCATCCCATTAGCACCCAAGTACCAATGATTGGACAACCCAGAACACGGTATCTTTATCTCAGGACTCGCAGAAGCAAGAACATTCTTTCGTCACTCACTCGTACTTGTCCACAAGGTGCGTAGGAAGAGACACTGGATAGGTTAAAATGTTTATTCCAACTTACGTGCTCTAATGTACAGTACACGTGTCAGTACTAATAGCATAATGCATATGACTAATATAAGCAGCATGGTTACAATTCCATAGAATACAAACGGGGAAAGCATCTCAGAGCTCAGTGGATAAACGTATAAATAACATTACCACCCTCCCCTTGCAGTAAGATAGTTTATTATAATAATAGAAGACCTCTGGGCTTTGACTAGCGAACCCTCATACCTCGGTCTCTAGATGCAGAATTACATCAGCAGACAATCACAGCTCTTCTCCCCGGAAAGGGTTCCTCCAAGTGCCTTAAGCGCTAGTAAACCACAGTATTAAAAGCACACCAAATTCTTCATGGCAATTGCACCTAATGTTATGTCTGGGTGCGCGAGACTGGCCATATCAGGAAGAACCAAAATACATTGTTATGTGACCTTGTACATGTTTGTGCAGACCGAGCCCAAAAAGGTGAACAACAGAAAATGCAGACAGTGCAAAAGAACTTGGCACGAGCAAAGGGCGAGGGAGACCCGGCTCAGTGTAACGTGCGCAAAGAAAAGCAGCATGGCAGCCAGGCCTAGGCCAACATAACAAGGCAGGCAACAATCCACAAGACACCCTCCCCTGGTCAGTCCGGCGGCCAGGACAGAGGCCCATCAGAGGACAACACAGCCGTTGGAGCACAGGGAGCGCCCAAACGGCGAAGGGCAGGTCAATCCATGAAAGTGTAAGTGCAGAAAAAAGCCATACCCTCCAAGAGTTCATCATTGGAATCGTCAAAAAACATAGATGCCATCCAATCCATGAGATCAAAGAGCAGGAATGCTCCTCAGCAAGGGGAGCATCCAGAAGCAATGCGGGACAGCTTGCGTGATAATTGAAACAGCTTCGTTGTAGGAGATCCTGGGCAGCCGCCCAGATATCCCATTGCGCCAAAATCCCCAGTGCAGCCGCACGCGCCATACAGCCAGCAACGGAACAGTCCTGTTCATGGGCCTCTAAGGGACCCATCAACTGAACAAAATCCGGAACAGACAATGACGAATTGGAGAGGCAATAATCCAGAGTCCAGGTGAAAGGACAGCGGATACAAGTCATCACAGGTTGCACGCAAGTGAAATACGCAAAGCGAAATGAAAGAGTATATGACACACTCAGTGTCGCCAATGGCAAGACACCAAAACCAGCCAAAATGCGCTCACGGAGCAGCTGGAGGCGTTCTGGATCGAGCAGGTCCCATCGGGAGCAGCCATTGCGCAGAAAGCAAATCAAGAGCAAGACACCAGCCGCTAAAGCGAGGATCAATGGGAAACCGCCAAAGACGCTGGAAAAAATAGAATGTATGAATGCCGGGATGACACCAAAAATAGTTTGGAAGGAGGACACCAAGCCCGACCCCACGACCTTAAAAAAGTGTACTAGGCCTTCAGTGTTAGATGCGTTAAAAATACGATGTATTAACTCCCCAAAATGTTGGGGGAGATTAGTGTTTAAAAGGGCCTGTATTTCACTGTGGGTACTCGCCACCTGGAGAATGAATGTCTCCCGGGCGGACGTGAGCATAACTTCCTCGTTCAATAATAGTGCCTTTATTCTGCTCAGTCTATTGAAATCTGCCTCCATGGTAGGGATGGAAGGCCAAATAGAGATATCAACCTTGCCATGAGGGGAGGAAAAAGCACATTTTTGCAGCAGACAACCCTGTGCGAAACTGTTACAATGTAAGGAATGCCAGCCTGCAGGCCACAACAGTTTTCGTTATTTAAAAGTAAATAACTACCATTGGAAAGGAGAGTGAAAGTAGGAGAAATAACAGGAGCAGGAATACCTTTCAGCACACAAGCAAGATTAGGAGCGGAAACGCTACATGAGCCATGCAATTTAATGTGTTTACAAATAAGCGAATGACCCATAGGCGAGTCGCAGTACTCCCCCGTGAGAAAGACTTCCTTGCCGTCCCGAAGGCATTTATACATGAAAGGCAAGGACCAGAGTTCATGCAGGAAAGCACTGCCCAAGGGCCGGTAACGGCCCACAGGATAATGTTTCATGCACGAGTCAAATTCAAACAAGGAAAAAGGTAAAGCGATAACCCCATGGACTAGCCATACAGCAGAATCGAGTTCTGCAACAGAGAACGGCAAAGGATCCATCTTTTCGATATGTAATAGAGTGTAAGTTGCATCTTTCATGGACATAAATTGCTGTTTGTCAGTTAAGTTAAAAGGTAGAAACAAGGCAGAGGTGTTCAAAAAATGCCAAGGCACTTTACCTAACTTAAGCGTTTGTAAAGTCCATGCAAACTGCATAACTGAGCGCAATTGATTCTGACCATGATATAACACAGAAACATCATCTTGTACAATATCGACAACAGAGGACACAATATTCTCTAAAGTGTAAATGCGAGAAGACAGGGTATTAATACTATTGTCAACAACAGCAAGCACCTTTTCCATATTTGCTTGATCTATTTCCCGAAGACGGGAAGCAGCTTCAATTTGTGATAGCTTCCAGAGTTCATTATACGTTTCATAAATGAATCTCTTAGGTCGGGGACCACGAGGTCCCAAAACAAAATCGGACAGATCAATATTGCCTGTAAGGAGGGACAAATGTTGTTTAACAGAATCAAGGGACGAATGTTGCAGCCATTGTTTGCATAATTTACCAACAGAATATGTAGTGACAGTACGGGAATCAGTAAATCTCGGATCAGGCCTATCCTGTGTGTAACTAGCTCCTGAGTCGTGAAAACGCATTTGACATGCATTTGATGATGTAGGCCATACCAACCAGGGTGACTGAACTAGCTCAGAAACATTAAACGAATTATTTTGTAACAGAGCCTGCAGGGACACGAGGGACATATTGAATCGTGAGCTTTCATTGGGAAAACTCGACAGGGATGGTATTGATGGAGTATTCAATTGTTTAGTTGTTGCTAAGCCCCAACATGTAGTCTGATAGATGGAGACATTGAGGAACATAATTTGTGTAGGGATGAGGCAAGCACGGTGTAATGCCTCGGTTCCCTGTACCTGCCATGGCTTGGAGCCCCAAATAGATTTTAAATCCACTGTATTATCCCAGTACTCATAACCACCCACAGCTAGGGCACTTAGAAAGGAACCTGAATAAAGCAATTTGGTGTGTGTTAACATAATTTTCTGAGTTGATGTGTTATTAAGTCTAAAATAATAGGATGCAGGGTTCGACCGATTAAAATCAGTAAAATAATTAAACTTATTTCGAAGAGTTTGAGAGCTACCTGGCAAGGGGTTTGGACAATGTTCCCATTGGGTATAGTTAACAGAACTACGCAGGGCACTGGGCTTATGGAGAAAATGATTACCCCAATGTTGGTAACAATACAAATCGGCATAATTAGCAGAATTCATATATAAATCTTCAGCATTAAAAGATGCATAATATTTTAAATCGGCAAACAATGCTTCAACGGCATGCACATCCCAATCATCAGAATGAATATTATTTTGTACTACATCACCCATTGAAACACGAAGGACATTAGGTACATTAATAATTTCCGTCGGACCATGGATTTGATAGTTCACTGCATCCCATACGATGCCATCAGCAACTGGGAAAGCTGAAATGTTCACAAATGTGTGGTCACGCTTCATGATGTGAGACGAGGAATGAGGAGCCAAAGTTCCAGAAACATAGTCTACAGCAGAGCGTTCAGGTAAATAGTGACCATTAATTAGTAGAAAAAACACTGTGACAAAGCCAATGGACATGAACAAAAAAATCAAGAAAAGTACCAACCAGATGTATGTCCAGGGTGGAATCAAAAAATTGTCTCTAAACCAGGATATAAAAATACTGAACTTGGATGGAACTTTTGAAGATGTGGAATCCGAATCAAAGGAATAACGAGTCGGGCTTAGTGGCGATATTGGTTGATGTGCCACCGATTCAGATGCAGGATAAGTATACTCGTCCTCGTCGATGTTGGTGGAGAGTTGGGGATCAATTATAGTTTCAGGCAAAGTAGAGGATTCAGGCAAATCAACCATCTCAATTACAGCATCAGCGATCGTTCGCGCAGATGGACTATGAACATATGTCCGATAAATGGCAGGACAAGAGACCGCTGGTGTGACACTATTCAGGATCGGCCAGGCGCTGTAGCTTGACATTTTCAACTGAGATGTATCTGTTCTCTTTGCGACCAGGAAGCGGTGGTAAAATGACTGTACGTGTTCCCTTCAGGCCAAGAACTGGAACCGGTGCACGAAAAGAGGGGCCAAATTCTTTTTGTTTTCAACCTTCTCTCGAACCAGTTCTCCAACTTTCGGAAGCCAGCCGGCTACCGGAATCTGCAACGCAGGATCTGTGGCTGAAGGCAAATGTGTAGTTGCAAGTTTGTCTCGGGCTTCTTGTAAGTCCTGTAACATAGCAGAATGGTTATCTACATAAAACTTGGCGGATTGCGCCGCGATGTCTGGACCCTCAAGGTCAGGCACAAACATTGTTATGCCAAAGAGCATTTCGTATGGGGTCCGCCCACCCAGAGGTCTTCTAGGGAGATTATTAAGTGCACGCTGAACGGTATACAAATGGGCCAGCCAGTTCCTGCCAGTACCTATAACCCTAGCTGTTAAGGATTGCTTTAAGTCACGGTTCATTCGTTCAACGATAGAGTTGCCCTCAGGCCTATACGGAGACGAAAATTTCACCCGCACCCCAAGCGAAGCCATTGCATCCTTGTAAGCCCTAGAGGCAAACGCTGGACCTTGGTCCGAATGGAAGGTGCCGCATGCGAAAATTCCCACAAAGACACGCAAATCCCTGATTACATTTCGGGCGTCAGCACTCCGTTGTGGCCAGACCCAGAGAAACCGTGTGCACGAGTCCACTGCCACTAAGATGTATTTATAGGCAGTGTCTGATGAGAATGGACCGCAGTGATCCAAGTAAACACACCCAAAGGGTCTGTTAGCAATGCAGAGCGGTGTTTGTGGTGGACGTGTTACCGTGGAAGGCTTAATCTGTTGACAAACGTCGCAAGAAAGCACAAAAGCACGGGTGTCTTTATATAACCCACGCCACCAATAACGCTGCTGCAAGATGGAAACCGTAGCTGACACACCTGCATGTGCAGAAGCCATGCCTTCGTGTGCAGCTGATATCAAGGCACTCCTGCGGTCCGCGTTGGGGATCAGCCGATCTCCAACGTCAGGTATAGTTACATAAGGAACCTGATCGGGACTTAATGTGTAAGAATACTTGGAAGGGAAACCTGTAGGGTAATTATTACCTTCCTTGGTTGCAGCAATAGCTGCTAATATAACAGGGTCTATTTTAGACATGGACCTGGTAACCGCTGCTACTGAACACGTGACTACTGCTGAACGGGCAGCCTCATCTGCCAGATCGTTACCAATAGCGTGTGCGCCCACCCGCTGATGGCCTAAGGTGTGAACCACCTGTGTGAGGGGCAGACGTTGTTGCAATTCTGCCACTCGAACCCAAAGCATTTTATGCTTAATTGTGCTCCCTTTTGCGTCCTTGTAGTCGTTTTTCGACCAGAAAAACAGATTGTCATTGTAAGACTGTACACAGTAGAAGGAATCACATACAATAAGAGTTGTCTCATCCTGAGAAGCGAACTCAAGTGCAAGTAGCAGTGCATGCAGCTCGGCCAATTGTGCGGTACTATCTCCAAGTGTGCGAGTGTGCACTACAGAGGATTTGAACGTTCCATTTACAAAGGAACCCGCAACAATAGCACATGCAGCTGAATAAGCGTGCTTGGACCCAGTGGCCGGTTGCGCCGAACCATCGGTGTAGATCACACATTTGTAATCCTCAAGCGGCAGTAAAAACAGAGGAGGAGGATGAACAAATTCATACTGTAAGAACTCCTGAGTCTGAAGAGAAGAATCGAAAATAAAGGTGACGTCTGATGACGTCAAGGATGTAGCCCATTGTATCCAACGGGGATGCATTGCTTTTGAGTTCGGTACACTTGCCTTCGTTACTGCCTCTAGGGCAGGACAGGGTGTTACCACCAGAATTCGCTTTCCCTGTGCCAGTGCGCGTTCTTTTAGAATCGCCATTTGCACTGCAGTTAGAACTTTTTCGACAGATGTAAAGCGCAATTCAGCGGAAGTGTACAGATGTGACTTGTATGCAATGGGTACTGTATCACCTTCATTAAAGGTTAAATATGTGAATCCCACCGCCCCGGAATTATTCTAATCACCAGGTTTGTGTGGTTATCACGAGTCAAAAGATATTTAGACTCCAAAAGGTCTGTCTGCAAAGACTGCAGAATTGAGGTATGCTCAGGCAGCCAGCAAGACCTTGAATAAGTAGGTTGTATCAAAGCATACAAAGGCTTGATACGCTGGGCATATTCGGGAATGTAAGTACGCCCGAAATTCAGGAAACCCAGCAAAGACTGAAGTTTCTTCAGAGTATTTGGGGGGCACAAATGTGCACATTTTTCCAAGAAATGGGGGCTAAGCCCTTACCTTCGTTATTGAGCTCATAGCCCAAGAACAGAACGGTAAATTCAGCAATGTGTGACTTAGCAAAGTTAAATTTGTAACCCTGCTCCGCGAATTCAAGAATAATGCGGTCCACACGGGACAAATGCTGAAATAATTTGTCGTCCGTCAGATAGATGTCATCTACGTACGAACATGCGTCTTGATCAATGTCATTTAACAAAGAAACAACACGGGCGGCGAATATACCCGGACTATTTTTGTAGCCCATGGGTAAACGCCGGAACTGGAATAATTTACCACCGGAAGTGAATGCGGTCCATTGACCACTCTCCGGGGCTAGGTTGTGCGTGTAGAAACCGTTTGAAAGGTCAAGTGTCGTTTTGTATTTTTTACGAACAAGACTGTCTACAAGCGCAGAACTGTGTGTATTTTGCACCGCAAAGTTCCGACAATGAGTATTTAAATGCCGGTAATCCAAAACTAAGCGGTACGATCCATCGGGTTTAGAAACCACGAAAAGGGGATTGTTCATAGGTGATACGCATGGTTCAATTACTCCCTGATATTCCAACTGTGTCAGAATTTCTGAGACGGGGCCTTTTGCCTGCCGTTTGATGGGATATTGGGGTTGTGGCTGCGCGTAGTGACCGCAAAGGTATTGCATGAGGAGGTGATTCTTCATCCCATCCCACATGGTTGCGGTATAACGCTGGTGCCAGGTACACAGCCCACTCAGCTGCAAGTGCTTCAGCTTTGTCTTTTGGGACATGCCGTGAAAAGCTTGGAAGGATTACCTCCTCTCCTTTATGTGCAGCTAAAACGAATGGGGGTGGCCAATCCACCTCTGCTAACAAAATGTCATATGAAGAGGTTAGATTTTCCCAAAAATCCCTTTTATTTCACGCGGTATATCACCTTCAATTTGGATGACTATGTTGTATAGTCTGTCAGGGGTGCCACTCTCGTGTCAGCTGTCTCTACAGTAACGAATGTTTCAGTTGCTGTCGCCTCCATATGAGGACGTAGCGCCTCCCGCACTATGGTAACTTCCGCGGCGCTGTCTAGGAGGGTCACTGCCCACGTCCAATTCTGGAGTCTCGTTCTCACGGTCTGAGGCATATTTCGCTGTGACAGCGGCAACTTTTTCTTCTGAAATTGCGGTCGAGGAAGATGAAAGTCTTCTGCTTTCCCTCTGACTTGTTGTCGAGGTTGGTCTCGCTCCTGGGGAGCCTCTCGGCCCCTTCCTCTATCTTGCCGTCCTCCTCCACCAGCCTGTGACGACGTCTGGGCCTGTGAAGAACGAGGAGAACGCGTATCAGAGCTCTGAAACCTTTCTGGTGATTTAATCCTTGACCTATCACGTAAATCATAAGTACGTTCAGAAGAAACCGAAACTGGGGAAGCGCCTCTCGACCCCGGCTTCTTTTGTTGCTTACCCTGTTTTTTCTGTCTCCAACTCTTTTTAGTGAAGACTGGTTTATCATCTTTCTCAGATGTACTTTTTGTTTGTGTAACTTGTGTTTGCGATTGAGTTTGCATTTTTACAAAAGGCTTGTTGCCCAGGCTATTTCTTCCAATTGTTTTATAAGCCCGGGCAATAATTTTCGGTAATTCGCGGGGCCTGTCCAACTCTGGGACCAAAGCCAAAGCATTCGCTACTTGAAAGTTCATAGCATCGCCCTTGACATTTCCAAGGATCAGCTCAGCTACTACATCAAACACTCCCACTAGTCTCATCCCTAATTCCACAGCCGCTTCAGGGCCATGTTCATCCTGTACTTTTTAATTACAGAGGGTAGAACCGTCATGGAAGGAGTTCCAAAACATTTTGAATAAACTGCTGCGAATACCTTACCCCAGTTTTCACATGATGTCAAATCGGGGATTATGTCTTTTGGCAAACTTATCGTGAGGATGCGGTGTTTATCTACTGGGGATGTATGGGGAAACACTGCTTCTATCTGATCGAACTTTTCTGCAAGCCAGTAAGGATAGTCGTCCTTATTTTGTGGACGTTTGCCCATCACAGAATTTACCATGACAGGACTTATGGTCACTCCAGCGGCTATAGCTGGTTGGCCTGCGACTACAGGAGCAGCTCCATGTAGGCTACCTGTAACGTATGTCACTAGGGCTCGATGCACTCGTACCAATTCGGTATGCATAGTGCGCAGTTCCGCAAGCGGTAATGCCAGATAATTTGGATGCGGGGTATACCCGGCCAATATAGGCCAAGTGGCCCCCTCAATAGATAAGGGGCCTAAACGAACTGCGGTAGTTGGTTGTGGTAGGGCGCCATTAAACCAAACACGGTGCTGCCAAGCCGTGAGAGGTACTTCAAGTTTAGTATAGGGTCGATAGGCAGCAGGAATAGCGGTGGGTTTATATTCATGAAACAGTTTATCACCTGCATCCACCGCCTCAAAAGTGATCCAAGTGTAAAACACTTCAAAGTGATAAGCCGCATCGGCTTGAACCACAAAGACCAACTCGACCCCAGTATCGGGCACTCCATACACAGCTAAGTGGTCTCGGAGTGCTCCTCGACTATGTGCAGCTATCGCCACACCAGCCATGACTAAACAATTATATTCGACAACCTAACAGGGAGCACAAAATGGGTTATTTATGTAACCTTTTTTAATAACTTCAAGCTTGAAAGAACCTATAAAGCGTTCAATATAGGAGGTATCACCGTCACTTACGCCTCCGGAAGCGTACGTGAGGGTTTTGTGGACAAGCACAAGTACTACTCAAGCGTCTCGCAGTTAAGCAGCCCCACGGTGGTCGCGCCATGTCATAAGGTTTCTGCACATACACAGAGCTATGCACAGGAAAATGGGACCCCGGAATACAGTGGTTTGCCACCATATACCGTAGCACCCAAAAACCCCAACCCAACTAGCTTAGCATCCCATTAGCACCCAAGTACCAATGATTGGACAACCCAGAACACGGTATCTTTATCTCAGGACTCGCAGAAGCAAGAACACTCTTTCGTCACTCACTCGTACTTGTCCACAAGGTGCGTAGGAAGAGACACTGGATAGGTTAAAATGTTTATTCCAACTTACGTGCTCTAATGTACAGTACACGTGTCAGTACTAATAGCATAATGCATATGACTAATATAAGCAGCATGGTTACAATTCCATAGAATACAAACGGGGAAAGCATCTCAGAGCTCAGTGGATAAACGTATAAATAACATTACCACCCTCCCCTTGCAGTAAGATAGTTTATTATAATAATAGAAGACCTCTGGGCTTTGACTAGCGAACCCTCATACCTCGGTCTCTAGATGCAGAATTACATCAGCAGACAATCACAGCTCTTCTCCCCGGAAAGGGTTCCTCCAAGTGCCTTAAGCGCTAGTAAACCACAGTATTAAAAGCACACCAAATTCTTCATGGCAATTGCACCTAATGTTATGTCTGGGTGCGCGAGACTGGCCATATCAGGAAGAACCAAAATACATTGTTATGTGACCTTGTACATGTTTGTGCAGACCGAGCCCAAAAAGGTGAACAACAGAAAATGCAGACAGTGAAAAAGAACTTGGCACGAGCAAAGGGCGAGGGAGACCCGGCTCAGTGTAACGTGCGCAAAGAAAAGCAGCATGGCAGCCAGGCCTAGGCCAACATAACAAGGCAGGCAACAATCCACAAGACAGCGCAACAGCATCCTACCACGTCTGATGACCAATCTGCAACCGGACCGTGCTTTGATTGTTGGTGAGTATGTGGACTCGTGTAGCGTGCTGGGTGTGCGATGCTGTCTTGTGTCCAGTTGGAATTGCAACGATTCTCTGTGTCCCTCACACCCAGGTGACTCTGCTTATCCGAATGGGCCCTGGCTACTCAGCCCATTACGTCATCCTCGGACACCAGCTGATGACCGCTACAATGAGGCACATGGGTGGGCCAGACGTGTGGTGGAGCGGACTTTTGGCCTCCTCAAGTCCAGGTTCAGATGCCTGGACCGCACCGGGGTGCACTGGCGTACTCCCCACAGAAGGTGTGCCAGATAGTTGTGGCTTGCTGCATGCTGCACAATCTGGCTATTCGCAAGCAGATCCCCCTAATAGTGGATGACGGTGATCAGCCAGGGCCCCCGCCTGCAGACCAGGACGGGTCCAGTGATGAGGACAGTGGAGAGGAGGAAGCTGTGAATGTGCGTCAGCAGCTCATCGCCCGCTACTTCACTTGACGGTGAGTGACCATGTACGACTGTTGATGTAGCTGTAGTTGTGCAGGTGTATGTGTGCTCTGTCACGGAGGCCTTTTGTTCACTGAGTGCTGTGTGGCAATGGTCCATGTCCAGGCTAGTATGCCACTGACAGTGGCTGTAGCATTGTGCCCTGTTGCTCTGTGAGATGTGTGTACATTGCTTGTAGTTGGTGACAAGTACTGTGTGATGAGTGTGTGACACACTCATTGAATGGACTCTTGTTCTGTTTTCCACCCCTAGGTCCCTACAGCCTCTCCTGGCCTATCGACATGCCACACAGCAGATGCATTTCTGATCATGGTGGCGGTTGTACATCGTTGAATGAACACAGGGCACAGACAGCAGAATGTGATAAAGGTGTATTTATTTTCAGCGGTGACATGTTATTGTGTGCAAGGTGATAACAAAAGTGGTGCATGCAGTGACAATGAGTTGACGGTCATGGCTGCGTGATGGTCAAGGTGTACCCATGAAGTTCTATGTCCACAGTCCAACAGACACATGCCATTCACATGGCGGTGTGGGGTAGGATCGTATTACAAGTCAATGCAGTAGGTGGTCAAGGTGGCTGGCTGACTCACTGGCATTTGGTGCGTGCGAAGTCCTCTCTGGACACCTGTTTCCTCTTCGGACGGCCCCTTCCACGTTTGGAAAGGGGGGTTGTGATGGTGGGCTGCTGGTGGTGGCTGAGGAGTGCTCACTGGCTGTGGACGCAGGGGAACTCGATGCTGCACGACCCTGCGCCACAGCAGGTGGTGGCGGAGGTGGTGTTGCTGGCCTTGCCTGTGCCCTCACCACCACCACCAGCTGGCCCAAGAGGTCCACAAGTTGGTCCATACGGGTCACAAATTGGCCCATATGGGCGTCCATGGACCTCAACACCCCAAGGACCTCCCGCGTGTCGGAAGCCGACCTGGCCCATTGTCCTTGGGCCTCTTCATAGGCCCCAAGGACTCTGGCGATTTGCGGCAGGGCTTGGCTCCCAGGCTCAGATGGCGTTGGCCTGGCCCTGCTCCTCCCACCAGTACTGCTGCCACCGACCGGCCCACTGGCCACATTGCTCACCACGGTCCTCGGTCTGGCTCCCAGGGTGGAGCCCGACGGCCGTGCCACCCCTTGTGCAGGGGCTGTGGCCAGGGATGGCGTGGTGGTGGTGGTTGTGGCGGTGGTGGCGGCCGCAACGACCGTGGCAGCAGGGGTCTGGGACTGCTCAGCAGCCCTGGGTGATGGGTTGGTGGGTAGGAGGGGCCCTGGGGAGCGGTTGGGCCCTGCCACACCAGATGGGCCTGCTGGGTGGTCCTCGTCCGAGGAGGTGTCCAGATCCTCTACATCCGTGAGTCCGGCTCGGGGGCTTGCGGACTGGCTGTGCTGGCTGCTGTCTCCCTCTCCAGCATCCAGCAGTTCGGCACCTGTGGGGAGAATGAGATAGGTTATTGTGTTGCACCGTGCAAAGTTTGAATTGGTTGTCTGACATTCACAGTCTGTGCACTGTCGTGCACAGGTTTCCCAGAGGCATGTGTGTGGATGTACGATGTGTGTATGCCTGGGCAAGGCAATGGAACTGTGTGATGTGATCATGTGGCATGGGACGGATTGGCAATGACAATCGGTGTGTGTTGCTGTACTCCTAAATTTTGTGGCTTGGGTGTATGCGGGCTCCAGACCCATCGACGATTTTGAGATGTAACATGTTTTTGGGGTTCAAATGGAACGCTTAGAAACGCAGATGGCAAAAGGGGGTACAGCCCCCTCAACGCTTTTGAGGTGAAATATGGTTTTGGGGTTCAAATGGAACGCTTAGAAACGCAGGTGGCAAAAGGGGTACAGCCCCCTCAACGCTTTTGAGGTGAAATATGGTTTTGGGGTTCAAATGGAACACTTAGAAACGCAGATGGCAAAGGGGTACAGCCCCTCAACGCTTTGAGGTGAAATATGGTTTTGGGGTTCAAATGGAACGCTTAGAAACGCAGATGGCAAAGGGGTACAGCCCCTCAACGCTTTTGAGGTGAAATATGGTTTTGGGGTTCAAATGGAATGCTTAGAAACGCAGATGGCAAAAGGGGGTACAGCCCCCTCAACGCTTTTGAGGTGAAATATGGTTTTAGGGTACATACTGTGACATATGGGTGCAGAACGGGACATGTGTTTTGGCAACATGACAGTGCAGAGACAAAGGTGTGTGTATGTCTAACATACCTGGCATTTCTGCTGACTGGTATCATTTATGGACATTACATTGGAAGCATTGTTGTGAGTGAGTGATGGTTGTGTGCCACACGACGTATTGCAGATGGGCCAATTCCTTGGTGTGCGTGCTATCCTCGGCCATGTGCATCAATGCAGTGCTCTTGGGGTGTTGACTATATTATGTATGTTGTTAATCACAGTGTGACATGCGCTTCAGTCACTGAAGGCACATAATTTGTCATGGGCAGGTATCTTTGCATAACTACTGTATGAGGGCCAGCTGTTCTGATGACATACCTTTCATGACACAGGGGCTGACAGATGAGATGGATGATATGTTGAATGTGCATTGTGTGCCTGTGTGTTTCATGGGTCCAGTGGTGTGTATGTGCATTATTGTGGTCCCACGCTGTTACTTCTAGGCAGGTTGGACTTACATGGGCGTTGTTGTACGATGTGTGGGTAACAGGCAGTAAGAACTACATGGACAAGACTTCGATGGTGTTGCCGATGTGTGTGATGAGTGGCACAGTGCCCGCCGTGTGGGTCTGTGCTCCAGTGGGACTTGTGCATGCAGACGTGGCTCCTTAGGTGTTGCTGTATTTGTGATGGGTCATGTGGGGTATGACTCTGTAATACATGTCCGTGTGCACATTGGTCACATGATTGTGACAGGGAGCAGTGCTGCGTGTTCCTCTGCTATGTGACATGTCCCATGTGTTAGTCGTAATACAGTCCTCATGCCTACAGACACCCCGCCCTGTACAGTTTTCCACCTACAGGTTGTTTTTGAGTGCGCAATGCAATGAATGCCACTAGGTTATGGGAGGGAGGGGTGCTCCATGTTGCTGGTCTGTGGAAGTGGGGGCGGTGTTGTATGTTGTGGTGATGGCTTACCACCCACAGAAACACCTCCATGTAGGGTGAGATTTCTACCTGTCGGCTGAAGGTGTGCACTGCAGTGGCTGACACATGGGTGTGGGGTGTGCTCCACCTTGCTGCGCTGTAGGTCTAGGGGCCTGGTGTGTGTTGTACTTCAGCTGTCCCCCCTCCCACCCACTGACTTTGTGTTGCGGCTACTTACCTGTTACTTGTCGGTTAGTGCAGCTATGGCTGACACATGGGTGTGCGGTGTGTTCCACCTTGCTGCGCTGTAGGACTAGGGGCCTGGTGTGTGTTGTACTTCAGCTGTCCCCCTCCCACCCACTGACTTTGTGTTGCGGCTACTTACCTGTTACTTGTCGGTTAGTGCAGCTAAGGCTGACACATGGGTGTGGGGTGTGCTCCACCTTGCTGTGCTGTGGGACTATGAGCCTGGTGTGTGTTGTACTTCAGCTGTCCCCCCTCCCACCCACTGACTTTGTGTTGCGGCTACTTACCTGTTACTTGTCGGTTAGTGCAGCTATGGCTGACACATGGGTGTGGGGAGTGCTCCACCTTGCTACGCTGTAGGACTAGGGGCCTGGTGGGTGTTGTACTTCAGCTGTCCCCCTCCCACCCACTGACTTTGTGTTGCGGCTACTTACCTGTTACTTGTCGGTTAGTGCAGCTATGGCTGACACATGGGTGTGGGGTGTGCTCTACCTTGCTGCGCTGTGGGACTATGAGCCTGGTGTGTGTTGTACTTCAGCTGTCCCCCCTCCCACCCACTGACTTTGTGTTGCGGCTACTTACCTGTTACTTGTCGGTTAGTGCAGCTATGGCTGACACATGGGTGTGGGGAGTGCTCCACCTTGCTACGCTGTAGGACTAGGGGCCTGGTGGGTGTTGTACTTCAGCTGTCCCCCCTCCCACCCACTGACTTTGTGTTGCGGCTACTTACCTGTTACTTGTCGGTTAGTGCAGCTATGGCTGACACATGGGTCTGGGGTGTGCTCCACCTTGCTGTGGGACTATGAGCCTGGTGTGTGTTGTACTTCAGCTGTCCCCCCTCCCACCCACTGACTTTGTGTTGCGGCTACTTACCTGTTACTTGTCGGTTAGTGCAGCTATGGCTGACACATGGGTGTGGGGTGTGCTCCACCTTGCTGCGCTGTAGGACTAGGGGCCTGGTGGGTGTTGTACTTCAGCTGTCCCCCCTCCCACCCACTGACTTTGTGTTGCGGCTACTTACCTGCTACTTGTCGGTTAGTGCAGCTATGGCTGACACATGGGTGTGGGGTGTGCTCCACCTTGCTGCGCTGTGGGACTATGAGCCAGGTGTGTGTTGTACTTCAGCTGTCCCCCCTCCCACCCACTGACTTTGTGTTGCGGCTACTTACCTGTTACTTGTCGGTTGGTGCAGCTATGGCTGACACATGGGTGTGGGGAGTGCTCCTTCTGGCACTTCTGGAGTACAAGGGGACCTGGTGGGAGTTGCGGTGCTGGCTGACTGTACACATGCCTCCATGGTTTTGTTAGTTGGTAGGTTTGGGCTGAGTGTGTGGTAGTGTCTGTTGCATGTGTGAGTGATGTCTTGTGTATTGTGTACTGGACATGGGGGTGTTTGTCCCTCGGAGCTATGGCATAGTGGTAGTGCATGTGAGTACATAGCGGTGCGCTGGTATACATTTGTTTGTACTTATCAGCCTCCACTCCCCCTGGTATTCCGGTGAGAATCTCCGGATGTAGGATGCCTCGCACCTTCTCCTCCCACGCCTTGAAAGTCTTGAATAGCGCGGGATTACCTCCGCCAGTCCTGGCAGCCAGCTGCCGATTTTTGGCCTCCTTCTTTTTGACCACGCTTTTCAGGTCGTTCCACCTCTTGGTGATTTCGCCTCTGTTGCGTGGCACGTTCCCGACTGCATTGACCTGGTCTACGATCCTGCTCCACAACCGGTTTCTGGTGGCTATTGGTGTCTGTTGGACCTGGTTCCCATAGATTTGTGGGTGCACCTTGACGATCTCGTCGACCATGACCGTCAGCTCAGTGGAAGTGAACTTGGGCATTCTGTGTGCTGCCATGGTGTGTGGTTTGGTGTTTGTGGTGCTGGTGCGATGTGTGGTGTGTGATGTGCAGGGGGTTTGTGGGGCCGGTGTTTGGTGGTGGTGGTGGTGGTGATGGGTGTGATGGGTGCGTGTCTGTGGTGTGCTGCTGTCCTTTCTGTCTCGCTGTGTTATGTGCTCTCATCCTCAGTTTGTAATGTTGCAAGGGGTTGTGGTCTGTGAAGGGGCTGCTTTTGTACTTACCTATGTGGGTGTGTCATGATGGTCTGTTGTTTTCAGGTGTGTTGTGGCTGGTGTTCTGGGATTTGTAGTTTATTTGTTTGTCCAGGGGGGATGTGTTTTCGTGATGTGTACTGTGTTTGGGTATTTGTGCGTGGGTTGCTGTGTGGACTTGTTGGCCATGTTGTGTGTGTTTCTTTGGGTCCGCGGATGGATTCTGTGCAGGGACGTGGCCGCCAGGGCTTCCGCCGTGTCCATTTTCATCACTGTTGTTTACGATGGCGGGCGGTGTTTTTGTGTATTTACCGCGCTCATGTCGGGGCGATCCTAATTTCACGGCCGGAATCTCGGTCGTCAGGGCGGACGGTTTTGGGTTGTCGTGCGTATTTGCGTCCGTGGCGGACGGATGGACTTAGTATCGGACATGAACGGGCGGTATTTTTTGATATTTTTCCGCCGCGGGTGGTTTTTGCTTCGCGGCATCGTGATTGCTCGGTCGGTTTTCACAGGGTGTGGGCGGGCGGATTTTTACCGCTTTGTGAGTTGGCGGATTTTATTCCGCCATGTATCGTAATGGACACCTTAATTTTATTTTTTTTAATTTGTTTTTTGATTAAATAAAAAGGTAAAACATGTATTTCTGTTTATATTTTAATTATACATTTATATGGGTTAAAAATTGTTGATATTTTATTTGAGTAATGTTGTTAATTGAGTATGAAATTTGAATTTTTGAAAAAGGTGATACATTTTTGATTTTTTTGTTATTTTTAATATTATGTTTAATATTATTACAGTAACATATTAAAAAGTATTTTAAAAAGTATGATTTTTTTAAGGAAATATAAAAAAATGAATAAATGTTTGGGCAATAATATTTTTGTTTTGCTAATTTATATTGTTTAATTAAAAAGATTTTACATGATCATTTTTTTGTAATTGTTAAAATTATATATGTGTATTGTTTGTTAATTTTTAAAATTGTTATATATGCTGTAATTATTATTTATTTTGTTTTAATATATTAGTGTGCTGGTGTCCAGCAACTTCACTTATTTAATGTAGTTTGAGAGTGGGAATAGTTTATTATATATGTTTAGTGTTTAGCACCTTCCCTGGGTTAATGTAGTTTGGAGTGGGAATATTAAATTATATATGTTTAGTTTCCAGCACCTTCCCTGAGTTAATGTAGTTTGGAGTGGGAATAACTAATTATATATGTTTAATGTCCAGCACGTTCCTTGAGTTAATGTGGTTTGGAGTGGGAATATTAAATTGTATATGTTTAGTGTCCAGCACCTTCGGACAGAGCAAATGCCATTAGGAGGCCTTCCTAACCGCATCAGATTCGGGCCCTGAGTGTCCAGCACCTTCCCTGAGTTAATGTGGCTTGGAGTGGGAATAGTAAATTATATATGTTTAGTAACCAGCACCTTCCCTGAGTTAATGTGGTTTGGAGTGGAAATATTAAATTGCATATGTTTAGTGTCCAGCACCTTCCCTGGGTTAATGTAGTTTGGAGTGGGAATAGTAAATTATATATGTTTAGTGTCCAGCACCTTCCCTGACTTAGGGCCCGATTGCAATGTCAGATGGACCGGGGTCTGTCCGACTTTGCTCTGGAAATAGAACCGAACGACCTCCTGTTGTCGGTTCCAGCCCAGCTATTAGGATGCGACCGCACCCTCAAAATAGGTCAGTCGGAAATTATTCCAAACAAGAGATTATGATGCTGTAAGAATGGTTCCGACCGACGGTCGGAGCCATTTCTTACTGCAGCGTAATCGGGCCCTCGGTCGAAAAGACACGTTCCCGATCCGATTTGGACGGAGGAAATGCAGTTAGGAGGCCTTCCAAACCGCATCGGAATTGGCCCCTTAGACGGGCTTGGTCTGAAGGGAATCTGAATTGTCGTGTAGTTCCTATAGTACCCCTGCAGGACCTGCGCGTTTGGATAACATAAACGGTGGGCTTGGTGTTAGACTGGCTCTGTGCACCCCCACCGCGTATGTTATCCGGATTTGCATTAGCTAGCTCACAGTGCCACTAGAATCTCCTCTTATTGAGGAGAGATTAGTTTCTGGCAACCTTAGATCATGACAACCTTGATCCCTCAGAATCGTGGAAACAATGTACTACTTTTCGCTCAGTCACTCGTGCTTACTTGTTCGGTTTGTCTCAAAGAGTAAACAGAATAAACAGTCTGAGCGTTTCAATAAGTATTTATTGAACAGTTGTTATTCTGGTGTAGAATATAGGTGCTGCAGCAACCAGCAGACAATAGCAGAGATATATTATCAGCAGTACGATAAAAGTGAAAGGGTTGTACAGTTCTACCATATTGCAAGAATCATGAATACATACATGATTATAAAAGTGTGCATACTCCTACGATGCCTGGCTAGATGTACCCAAGTGTACCTAGCATGTGTGTAGGTCTAAAAGCCTAAGAGCCAAGAATCCCTCTAGGATTTTAGTCGAACCCCATTACCTGAATAGAGAGAGTGTGGGACGCCGTCCTGGTCTCGAGTTGGACACCCCGCAAGGGCTGTGTTAGACTGCTGTCAGCTAGAGCGACTGCATGCAGGAGCCTCAGCATCTCTGGTCAGTGTGTCGGCATGGAAGTCTTGGTTCCCTCTATCTTACCGTGGCAAGATGTGGTGTATTTATACCCTAAAGTATCTCGTCCCTCAGTATGGTTTGTATTGGTCTTTGTTAGACATGAGGAAGACGTCAGGGGTGAACTTTGTACATATATATTATGTGGGAGATGTAGCTTGTGAATGCTCATGCATAATTTATGAGTACATTGTAGGCCTGTGTTCAGGAAAAACCCTGCAGTGTTCTAACCACAGACTAGATAACGTTCAACCCTCAGAGTTCGTTGTGTACTGTAGGGATCTAATGTAGGTGAAAGATCATGCCTATATTAGGGCATAGGAGATCATGACTATAATAGGGCATATAAGAACATGACCATAATAGGGCATATACGATTATGACCATATACGGCATTTATGAACGTGTCTATATTAGGGCCTCTATACGAAACATAACACCCACTCCACTTTCGAATTGGATGACAATGACCATACTTAAAATCTGGACAATTTAAAATGTTTCTTAAAAACAGCTAAAAACATGGTTTTAAAAAGACATTTAAAAATGATTAAAAATGTTACAAATCAGCTATTCTTTAGTTGCCACCTGATAAAGTCAATTCTGTCTCACTTATAAAAGTTGCATTACTACAAGCAGAAGAAGGCCATTCTTTCTCAAGTGAAAGTGTAAATTTAGGAAATGTTCCAAATTTAGTTCGTTTATTTATGAAATGAAGTGGACAACGCCGAATTCTTTCCCAGGACGCGACGAGCCAATTCCAGATTAAGGGGCCGATTAGGATGGCGGTCGGAAAACCATTCTGACCGCCATGGTAGCGGAAATTAACAGTCCGCTGGTACCGCGTAAAATCCGGCGGTCCAATTAGGATCAACCCCCAGAAAAATCCGACCACGGCGGAACGATGCCACGAAAGACTGCCGGTAGCGGGTGGAGCAGGTGAAAATCCATCCGCGGCGGTCGGATTCACGGCGGAAACACCCATCACCGCCGCTAGGCCAGCGGAGTGACCGCACATTAAATTAGTATACGATTGAGGTGACAGCGGAACGATCCGCTGTTTCAGACCGTCGCGATCGCAAACAGTGATGAATGGGAGAGCCGGCGGAAGGGCTGTTGCATACCCACCGCCGCGGCCGCTCCAGAACAAATATGGCGGTCAAAAAAAAAAGGCACATTACAAGGCCACCAAGTGCACACATCAAAGTAGCCAAGCCCGCCAAAACACCTAACACACACCAATGACACACCCCCATGGCAACTAAAGAAATACAAATCCCAGGACAACCCACACAACCCACCTGACAGCAATACCACATTTTGACACACCCACATAGCTGAGTATAAAACCAGCCCCTTCCCTGACCACAATCCTTTGCAATACTCCACCCCTGAAGGAAATAACCCTACAGCACAAAGGAGAGGCAAACCCCCACACATCTCACCAGCACAACAACACACACACACACACCCCACTTACATCACCCACACCACCCTCACACCCACACCTCAAACCATTTGCACATCACACATCATGGCACACAAAAAATGCCCAAATTTACTGACAGTGAGTTGTAAGTCATGGCAGATGAGATAATCAGAGTAGAACCACAATTGTTTGGTAACCTGGTCCAACAGACACCATTAGCCACCAGAGCACAAATGTGGAGAAGGATAGTCCACAAGGTCAATGCAGTAGGGACCACCCCGCGCACCAAGAAGGAGATCATGAAGCGGTGGAATGACCTCAAGAGGCTGGTGAAACAGAAGAACTACAAGAACCGTCAGATAGCTCAGATGACTGGCGGTGGCCCTCCCATTCCACCAAGAACATTCACTGCATGGGAGGAGAAGGTGCTTGCCATACTGCATCCAGAGAGTCTCACAGGGGTACCTGGGGAAGTGGAGGCTGGTAAGTACAAACAAATGTCTACCATTACACTGCTATGTACTGTCTTGCACAACTACAAAGCTACACCTCCAAGGCCCAAATCCATTCATGTGCACCACACACTACCCAACACATGTCTCACAGATGTAACATTCACTCCCTCTGAATCACCACAAAGGTAGCCAGCAACATTCCCAGGGTTGCATGTGTACAGGCAGCCAGCACTACAACTCCCACCAGGACCCCTTGTCCCACCCCTGAGCAGGATGTAGCACCCCACCACACCCAGAAGCATGTGGCAGCCATTGTATTGTACACCTTCACCTAACAGGTAGGTAGCCATCTTCACAGGGAGGGTGGTTTGGGGGTGGGAGGCCTGCACTACAACTCCCACCATGCCCCCTTGTCCCACCCCTGAGCAGGATGTAGCACTCCCCCACACCCAGAACTAGGCCTGGGCGGTGAAATCCGCTCCACTTGCGGAATTTGCGGAATTTTGGCAATTCCGCATTCCGTGGAGAACGCGGAATTGCCGAAAATTCTGCGATCCGCGGCGTAGCGGAATTTTTTCCTTGTTCGCGTTTTCAAAATGTGTGTTCGCGCACGCGGTAGCGACTTACCAGGATCCCTGCATTCGCCGACGAGTTTTCCTATCCGTTCGCGTGCGCCATGAGATTTTGGTAGCCGGCCGCGCGATCCCGCGAGAGTGTGCGATCGCGAACACGTCATTCCGACGCGCCATCGGACATCCGCGTTCACGAACAGGAAACACGCATTGCGAACGGGCGGGACAAGTGAAACAAGATGGCCGCGCCAATTGGCGACCGCATGGGCAAGTTCACAAGATATTTTCCCCCGAGCATGCAAATAGCGTCCCCAAACAGGAAAAACTCTTCGCGAACGGGCGGAACAAGCAATTCCGCGTGCTCGTGGAATTCTGCATAGCTCGGGGAGAGTTATTACATCTTCGCTGAACTTTGCGTAACGCGACTACGCAAATTCCACCCAGGCCTACCCAGAACCATGTGGCAGCCATTGTATAAAAACAACCAAACTTACAGGTAGGTATCCATCTTCACAGGTTGGGTTGTTTGGGGGTGGGAGGCCAGCACTACAACTCCCACCAGGCCCCCTTGTCCCACCCCTGAGCAGGATGTAGCACTCCACCACACCCAGAACCATGTGGCAGCCATTGAATTGTACACCTTCACCTAACAGGTAGGTAGCCATCTTCACAGGGAGGGTGGTTTGGGGGTGGGAGGCCTGCACTACAACTCCCACCAGGCCCCCTTGTCCCACCCCTGAGCAGGATGTAGCAGTCCACCACACCCAGAACCATGTGGCAGCCATTGTATTGTACACCTTCACCTAACAGGTAGGTAGCCATCTTCATAGGGAGGGTGGTTTGGGGGTGGGAGGCCTGCACTACAACTCCCACCATGCCCCCTTGTCCCACCCCTGAGCAGGATGTAGCACTCCACCACACCCAGAACCATGTGGCAGCTGTTGTATAACAACAACCAAACTCCCAGGTACGTAGCCATCTTCACAGGGAGGGTGGTTTGGGGGTGGGAGGCCAGCACTACAACTCCCACCAGGCCCCCTTGTCCTACCCCTGAGCAGGATGTAGCACTCCACCACACCCAGAACCATGTGGTAGCCATTGTATTGTACACCTTCACCTAACAGGTAGGTATCCATCTTCACAGGGAGGGTGGTTTGGGGGTGGGAGGCCTGCACTACAACTCCCACCAGGCCCCCTTGTCCTACCCCTGAGCAGGATGTAGCACTCCCCACACCCAGAACCATGTGGCAGCCATTGTATTGTACACCTTCACCTAACAGGTAGGTATCCATCTTCATAGGGAGGGTGGTTTGGGGTGGGAGGCCTGCACTACAACTCCCACCATGCCCCATTGTCCCACCCCTGAGCAGGATGTAGCACTCCACCACACCCAGAACCATGTGGCAGCCATTGTATAACAACAACCAAACTTACAGGTAGGTATCCATCTTCACAGGGAGGGTGGTATGGGGTGGGAGGCCTGCACTACAACTCCCACCATGCCCCCTTGTCCCACCCCTGAGCAGGATGTAGCACTCCACCACAGCCAGAACCATGTGGCAGCCATTGTATAACAACAACCAAATGTACAGGTAGTTATCCATCTTCACAGGGAGGGTGGTTTGGGGGTGGGAGGCCTGCACTACAACTCCCACCATGCCCCCTTGTCGCACCCCTGAGCAGGATGTAGCACTCCACCACACCCAGAACCATGTGGCAGCCATTGTATAACAACAACTAAACTTACAGGTAGGTATCCATCTTCACAGGGAGGGTGGTTTGGGGGTTTGAGGCCTGCACTACAACTCCCACCATGTCCCCTTGTTCTACCCCTGAGCAGGATGTAGCACTCCACCACACCCAGAACCATGTGGCAACAATTCCCCTCAACTGTGTCACAGAACAGGTAGGTAGACAGTGCATGCACCCTGACACTCCCCTCAAAAAGCATGGCGCCATATGACCACACCAGCCCTCACATATCATCCAACTTGGCATAGATCCAAAAGCCACTTCCAGTGTGCAGACTGAAAAGCGTATGTAACTGTCACAGAAACCAAAGTGTGACTCACCAAATCACATGTTGAAGAAATTCAGGGCACAATCATGCACAGCACTGAATGCTATCTTGAAGTGCCATGGGGGCAGAGCATCAAGGCCCATATGAAAACAAAACAAGCATGGTCAGTAGTAAAAAGAAAGCAAAGCACATGATATGACAAAGGTATGCATGAGACTACAATGGCTAGTTCATGCCCAGTTGTAATGTCCTCCATGCAGAGTGAACAACAAAGATGCTGCACATAAAGTTGTTGTGCTGCTAGTTGTTAGATGATGACGTCCTTGTAATCACACAATCTGCACGTTGTGCATGGTACCTATTGACATGTCACACCATGGACAAGTAAGGTATGTACCTCCACATCATGACATGATGCTCAAAACTGTGCAGACATACAATGTAATATCAATGTAAACTGTGTGGTGTATAACATGTAACAACAAAACATCTAACACCAAGCTTGAGGGGTGCACTCCAATGACCATTTCCCCTCTGTTCCACAGGTGACCAAGAACTGACAGCTGCAGATGACCACACCAACCTGCAGAGCCAGTCTCCCACCCCGGAACATGGACTCTCTGATGCAGACTCCATAGATTTCTCAGATGCGGAGCCCGATGCCGGCCCATCAGACATGCCAGGGCGCAACAGGTCCCAGGAACCCACTGTCCCCACCACCACCACCTCAGCAACAACAACCACGCTGACCCCTGCTGTAACGACCTGTGCAGCCTCCACCACCACCACCACCACCAGCACCACCAGTGCTGCCTGCAACACTGTCCCTGCCTCAGAGGATGACCACCCCACCCCACAATCTGAGGAGGGCAGGGAGAGTACACGGGTGCGTAGAGTGGTGACGCCGCAGGTCCGGGACAGCAGGGCAGTTGGGAGGGCAACTAGGCGACAAGAACAACCGGACACTGGGACCGAAGCCCTGGCCAACATCGCCAGAGTCCTTGGGGCCTATGAACAAGCCCAGGGACACACGGGCCAGGCTCTGGAGGAATCCCGTGAGCTCTGCCTGCTGCTGAGGTCCATGGGCACACGATTGGGCCAAATCGTGGACCTCTTGGGCCAGCTAGTGGGTGTCCTGAGAGACAGGCCTGCGGCCCAAACAACAGCTCAACCTACCTCCAGTGGACCGCAGGATAAAGTTCCCCCACCTCCCCTGCAGCCACAGAGAGGGGTGAGTCCTCAGACACCGCTGAGCCCGCAGCAGAGGCCCCCCTGCCAAACGCTCAAGGGGCCGTCCAAAGAAATCCCAGGGAGGATCACATGGCAAAGCACCAGCCAAACACCAGTCAAGGAGCCAGCCATGATGGCACCCCTCTTCACCTTGCCATTGACTTTGTTGACTGTCCTTATCCACACTGCCAGGTTAATGGCATGCGTCTGTTGGACAGTGTCACCACAACAATGTGGTGACTACTCTATTGTCTCATCTACCATCACTGACAACTCATTGATTCACTTTTCACCTGTTTGCAAATATTCACTTCCCTGTCACATATACCCATTGTAAATAAACACTCCTTACACACCTATGTTCTCGTGTCAGCTCCATGTTTATTACAGGATGTACAATGTTGACTGGGATTACAAAGTACCAGGAGCACAGATTGTTTGGAGGCATTGAGAGGCAGAAGGGACCTAGGAAAACACAAAAGAACAACATTCACTTGTCAGTTGATGGCATCACAGCTATTACACAACACTTGTCATCAAGGTACTCAAATCTGCACACATTACAATGAGCAACAGTACCGACATAGACATCATGTAGCTGTGCACAACTACCCTGTCCTAGAAACATTAGCACCCAGCATAGAGCCAACAACAGGCAGCAGTCACAAATCTCCCCTAGGCCTTTTCTCCAACAACACAATCAGCAGACAATGGCACCGTTGTATGTTTTCACTCACCTTCAAGGGAAGTAGCGGTTGATGAGCTGTTGACGCAGGTCAACACCTTCCTCTTCTCTACTATCCTCGTCACTGGACATGGGTGGGTTTGCAGGCATGGCCTCGGCTGCTCATCAGCGTCCAGGAGCAGGGGGATCTCCTTGCGCAAGGCCAGGTTGTGGAGCATGCAGCATGCAACTACGATCTGACACACCTTCTGGGGAGAGTACATCAGTGCACCTCCGGTCTTGTCCAGGCAGCGAAATCGTGACTTCAGGAGACCAAAAGTACGCTCCATCACATGACGGGTCCTCCCTGGTGCATCATTGTAGCGGACTTCAAACGGGGTCCTGGGATTCCGCACTGGGCTCAGCAACCAAGGCCGGTTGGGATATGCAGAGTCACCTAGGTGTGAGACACACAGAACAAACTTGTAACATTACTGTGGCAGAGGACAGCATGTCACACATAAAGCACGCTACTTCACCCTGCGTACTCACCCACAATCCATGCACGCTCCGGAAGCAGATTTGCCATCAGCTGTGGCACAATGCTGTTACGCATGGTGTACGAGTCATGGGCAGAGCCGGGAAATTTGGCACAGACATGTGGGATTATCATATCCGCCTGGCACACCACTTGCACATTGATAGAATGGAAATGTTTCCTATTCCTGTAGATGTGCTCACGTGCCTGTGGTGGAACCAGGCCAACATGTGTGCAGTCAATGGCACCAACAACATTAGGGATGTGGCCAAGGGCATAGAAATCAGCCTTCACATCCGCCAATTCATGCCTCCTGGGGAAATGGATGTATCTGTCCTTGTGGTCATCATAGCGGACAGGACATTCCGTAGCACCATGCTGAACATAGGTTGCGACATCCCATCTGCGCCGAACACCGTGTACTGGAATGATCCAGTAGCAAAAAAATGCAGGGCCGCCATCACCCTAGACGCTGGTGTGACATCAGTCGGATATGTTCTGCGAGGCCGCAGGTGGGGCTCCAACACAGCACATAGGTCTTGTAGGGTGGGTCGATCCAGACGGAATTTCCGAATGACGTCCTCATCCTCCATGTCCGCCAGCACTGTGAAGGGACGATGCACATTTGGTCGCCTCCTAGGTGAGATGAAAGGGGACACATGTCAATGCAATCCACAATGAGATGTGTGCAACATCCTACATTTTGACTGACAGAGCGCCAACAATGACTGGCATCACACTTCAGCTTACAGCACAACTTACATGTGGGGACACCTTCAGCTACACTAGTCATACACTTGTCCAGTTTTCACACAGTGAGTACCTCCCAAACAGATTCAGACTATGTGAATGCCCAAAGGGACATGTCCACATCTTGCGTAACCAGCTCTGAGAGTAGTTCATGCAGCATATGTGTAAAACAGCAACACTGTTGGCTCCTACCTAGCTGCTGTACCTGCCACACCTTCTTGCGTAAGTCGAACAGGGCACACATCAACAACACAATGAGCACAGTCTGTGCATTAAGATCAAGTATGTACATGAGCAAAGCAAACTACACAGTGAAATATGCACATTGTGTAGTCAGACCTTCATCACTGTGTGTTGCGTAGCCAGATCGCACATTGACATGTGTACACATTGGAGAGTCCCATCACACCACTGATCTGTGTACATGCACAACAATATCATAAGTGACATGTGAGGGTGTACATGCCAATGTTTGCAATCATGTGCACTGACATGGCATGTGTAGTCAGCAGTGGGCTAAATGTTACACTGCCATTGTTTGTACTATCTTGTGTCATGAATCAGGTGTCAACTGTACACTGTTGAGAACTGGCCATTGCCATTGACACAGCATGATGAGTCCATAGGTGCTGTGGACGTGTTCCGCCACCCAAATCACAGTCATAGGTACCAATGTATGGCAGCCATATCGTGGTAGCGACCGCCTGGCCCCTGCGGTGTGTCACCACTAATGCCCATGCCCTTACAGCCAATGGGACCTGCATCCGCGGTAGTGAAATACAGATTTGGAAATGGCGGTTGGCATGCTCCGCCACCCAAATCACGGTCATAGACACCAATGTATGGCAGCCATATTGCGATATTGACCGCCTGGCCCCTGCGGTGTGTCACCGCCAATGCCCATGCCCTTGCAGCCAATGGGAACGCAATCGCGGTAGCCAAATGCAATTTAGAAAATCCCGGTAGGCGTGCTCCGCTACCGTGGGGCCGGGCATTGGATGCAATTGAAAGATGCACGATCGTGGTAGCAACCGCCTGGCCCCTGCAGAATGTCACCGCCAATTCCCATGCCCTTACAGCCAATGGGAACCGCAATTGTGGTTGCCAAATGCAATTTTGAAAATCGCGGTAGGCGTGCTCCGCTACCGCGGGGCCGGTCATTGGATGCATTTGAAAAAAGCTGAGGTGGAACACCAATTGCAGCAGCTTAGAACCACAGAAACTACCCCAGGGGGCTATATATGTGTGGGAGAGAGCCTCACATTTCCACTGCTTCCAGACACCGCTGGCTGACACTCTTCACCACCAACTGCTGCTGCTCCTGTCTCCTGGACCCAGACACTGCTGACTGACACTCTTCACAACCAACTGCTGCTGCTCCTGTCTCCTGGACCCAGACACTGCTGACTGACACTCTTCACCACCAACTGCTGCTGCTCCTGGACCCAGACACTGCTGACTGACACTCTTCACCATCAACTGCTGCTGCTCCTGTCTCCTGGACCCAGACACTGCTGACTGACACTCTTCAGCACCAACTGCTGCTGCTCCTGTCTCCTGGACCCAGTGATGGCGAGGACTGAGAACATCAGGGCCCATCCCTTCACCACAGAGGAGCTGGAGGTCCTGGTGTACGAGGTGCTCACACAGTATGGGAGGCTATATGTTGCTCCAGATGTCCTGGTAAGTGTTTCAGAGTGGAAGTGAGAGTGCAGGGAGTGCACACATGAAGTTGATCTGCTGCAGTATGTGCCTGAGAGTGTGGGTTTGTGTGATACACTGCCTAGCATGCTGACTTCAGTGAAATGGGGTTGGCAGCCTATTTCACACATTCCCCGGGGTGTATTTCAGGATGGGAGGGACATGCAGTCTTTTTGCAGCCATACAGTGACACTGCAAGTATAGAAAGTGGGAGTCAGGACATACTTTGCCTGTGCTAATGTATCTTTGAGTCCATGAGGTTTTTCACAGCCTCATTTGTGAAATGAGACAGACTTTACGTCCAGAGAGTACTGATGGAAGTGTGTTTGACTCTATATTGCCACCCTGGATATGTAAGCATTATGCACAAGAGTGAAATGACTGAGGGTGACACTCTTGGCAACTAATACACATATGACACCTCAGATTGCTGTACTTTGAAAATATCATCCTCCCATGGTTTTCATCATGTGTTCAGACTCGCATGTGTAGGCACTGTTTGCCCTCTCATATTGTACCTGCATGTGAATGTTCTGATGGCCCACGTTAAACCTCAGTGTGAGCCCCCCTGGCCTGCACAGTCACTGCCCAATTTGACAAGGACCCATCACTGAATGGACAGAGTGAGACATATGGGTTGCCTGCTACCCTATCCATCAAAGAGCTATCTCCGGCCTATGTATTGCACAAGACAGACCTTGTGAGAAGGGTATGAGACTGTAAGATCAAGTCCCTAAATGTGACCTCCATGACACAGTGAGCCATTCACAGGGCAAGGACATTGAGGGGTGTGCAGTGTTGGACACAGTGAGTCTGCCCCGACACATCATTTCCAATGTGATGTGTGTCTTGCTCACTCACAAACTGAATCGCAGATGTGGGCCTCCTTCACATTGCTTTCTGTGCTGCCATTCAGCATGTGTATGAGATGGACAGGTACTGTGTCCATCCTCATACCTGCATGCATTTTATTATGATTATCCCATGCTCATGTACTACGTGTCATGCTGTATTGTCTCTGCTAAACATGTCTGTGAAGCTGTGCTGAGTTTGTGCATGCTCCTGTACTGAGAGATAGTGGTACATAACCCAGTGTCACTGAAATTTCCTCCTCTTGTCTCCCATGCCTGCAGCTCAAAGTCCACCAGCGTATGGCCGTATGGAGAGCCATTGCACGCAAGGAGCGGGCTCTGGGTGTCTCCAACCGACGACACACACACTGTCACAAGAGGTGGGATGACATCTGCCGGCTGAGCAAAAACGTGGCAGAGATGGCACTGGGGCAGCTCCCTCGGACTGGCAGGTTGGCACGCAGGAGCATGACACCACTAATGGCCCGCATCTTGGCAGTGACACAGCCAGAGCTGGATGCACGTTTAAAGGACCATCAGCAGCAAGCTGGGGGTGAGTATTCTGGGAAGGGTGACTTTGGTTGTGAGTGACTGCATGTATTCCAAGCCTGAGCCAGTGCTGAGCTCTGTGATGTTGCTATTGTGATGCAATGGCTTGTGAGTGGCCTCTTGTTGGGTGCAGCTGTCATGCATTTTCGCTACATGCACTTTCTCATGTCATTGATGTAATGACCCTTGACGTTGCATTCTGAGTTGTGGGCTCATGACATCGGCTGCATTGGGGGAGTCAGGGACATCCCATGACAGTGAACGGCAGTGGGCCTCATCTGAGTGTGCTTTCATCAATGTGTGCAGTGTCTGACCTCAAAATTGTGAGAACTACACATCTGACACCAATGTGCAACTGTAGTTGTGCCCCAAAGCACGACATGGTGGATGGCATGAGCTCATGGCCATTGCGAAATTATATTTTGGAGTCTGTATCTGTGTTGTCCCCTTATGGTGACTCCATATGTGACTGTGACAACATGTTGGGATGTACATCTTTTTCATCCACAGGGACCTAGGTATGCTCAGAGGGATCTGTATGTCTGGTTACACGGAGGCACGGGCAAGCTGTTTGGCTGTGTGGACATCACATGGGTCAATTATGCCAAGTTTGCATGTTACCATGTGATTTTTGATTTTTGAATTAAGGTTGCACAATGTGACTGCACAGGGTGGTGTGCAACATGGGGGTATCACCATCTTGTTTTGTGTGTTGCTTGCATATGATGTGTGTGTGTATGGCACTGAACTGAACCTATGTCTCTGTCTCTTGCAGCATCTACCGAGGGCACAGAAGGACAGGGGACGGACACCAGTGGTGAGGCATCAGGCACTATTGCTTCACATGAGCACACTGACACTGATGTGACCAGCGCCTCGGAGGGGGACAGAAGTGTGCTTGAGAATTCACAGCCAGAGACACCAACCTCAATGTCATCTGATGCCAGCGGTGACTCATCGATGTTGGCGGGCACAGGGAGTGTGAAATCTGCCTCCTCTTCCACCACACATCGTGCAGTGCCCACCCTCCCAGCTACTTCCACTAGTGCTGCCCGTGTTCAAACCAGTAAAAAGGGAAGAGTGTCCTTCCCCCCAGGCACCGCTGCCCCTGTCTCCCCTGCTGCCCTCAGTGTTGAGGCTGTTGACCTTTTGCGCCAGCTGTGTGTGGGTCAGACAACTCTCCTGAATGCCTTCCTAGACCATGACAAGAAGTTGGCACAGGAAGTTGCCTTCATGGAGGGCATTCATTCAGACATGGGTGGGCTACACAGGACTGTCCAGTCTTTGCCCTCCACAGTGACGGCAGCCATTCGGCTGTCACATGCTCAGAGTCCAGCTCCAGTCCCTTCAGCCACCCCCCTGCCAGTGGCTACATCTGATGAGAGTGACCAGATACCACAGCCCTCAGGCTCAAGGTACACCACACGCAGCACACAACAGCAGCACCCCAAGCGGGCCAGAGCATAGACACCATCCCCCAAACCAACCAAAGTCACCCCGGAGCGCAAAGGCAAAAGCCCTTCTGGTGACACTCAGGGTCATCAAGCCAAGAAGCAGGCCTCAGGCTCACATGCCTCAAAATCATCCCCATCCAAGGACCCTCCCGTCCCAAAAGCGTCTCCCAAAGACAAGCAGACAGTTGCCGTGCCTGCTGTGAAGCTGGTGCCTGCTAAGAGTCTGCAGAAAAAGCCCTCTAAGGCAGATTCACCCACAACCTCAACTCACACCCACACCCCTGTGAAGCTGGGAAAGGGGGGCACTGTAGGGGATCCACCTGGTCAACAGGGGATGGAGGGGAAAAGGCAAGGCCAGGCCAAGCGTACCGCCAGATCCAGCAGATCACCTGAGGGCAGGCCACCGCCTGCACCTGATGCACCTTTGGTAGAGAGTGTGCCTGTTGTGCCCGCCCCACCTTCCACTCATACCAAGACCAGAATTACCTATCGAATCGGCAAGAAGTGGAAAGGCACACCTCCACATTCTCCCTCACACACTGTGTCTCATGGCAGCATGTCTCCGCCTCCACGTGCCACCACACCACCCAGTCCAAGTAGCCCTCCGGCTCACAAAGCCACTGATGCCTCTACCTCAGCTGGTCCTCTCTCTCCCAGGTCCAGTCCTCCAACTGGGCACGACAATCAGCCACCTCCCAGTTCGACTGACAGCCAAGTATGAGGCTGAGTCCCCCTCCCACACCTGTCTCTCACACAGCGGTCATCAATACAATAAAGGCCTGGCTTTGAAGAGAGTAAATAATGTTTCTTTCTCAGGAAAGGCTTCTAACGTGGGGATATCTACCTCCAACCAATCTCTGGCGATATGTCCAGTTTAGGCCAATCCTTGAACCCCCACTTCAAATATCTTAAAAAGAACTGCAAACAGTCAATCCGCAACTATATACCCTACCCCACAACATGGGAGTGAAGAACACTTACAAAAAATAAGTGAAAGAGTAAGTGAGCACCTCACGTACGCAACACCAGGGAGGCTACCGGCAGGTTCTCACCAGTACGCCCACGTATATCATCATTGGTTGCCCACTCACTGAAAAAACAGAATTGTGTCCAGTAGGAGACAGACAGAGCAGAAAGAAAAAAATTAACTGCCCCAAAACAAAGGACCCCGTGATTTACAAAAGACAATGTGTTCCATCAAATTAAAATTGAGATAAGACTCACAGTTAGATTTGCCCTCTTTATTCACAGTCGTGAGCTTACTCAAGTTAAAAGCACTGCATGTTGCAAGCCTTTTCAAAGTAGGCCAACATGTTTCATTGCCATTGCTATGCCATGGTAAATTCGTCAGGGCGCAAGGTTCATTATTCGCCTCACTGGACAATAAATTTTGTGATGCGGATTGGCAGGTGTGAGCTAAGGGCATTCATACCAGCTTCTACCATACCACATGGGGTTGCATTTGTCACAATTACCCCTATTTGAAAAGCACTTCTGTTGCTTATCGTTATACCGCGTTCGGTCCGTCAGGAGCGTTGTCTCATCCCCGCTTCACACAGCGGTGCCTGGACTGCCCATTGTTGTCCCCCTAGCTGTGTTGCTGACCATGGCAGTGTACGATCTCACCCATTCCCTGTGCAGGTTCTCATGCACACATGAACTGTGGACTGGCCACTGGCCTTGCTGTTTGTTACCATGGATGCCCATTCTCTGTGCAGGTTCTCATGCACACATGTGCCTACTTTGAACTGTGCACTGGCCACTGGCCTTGCTGTTTGTTACCATGGATGCCCATTCCCTGTGCAGGTTCTCACGCACACATGTGCTTACTTTGAACTGTGGACTGGCCACTGGCCTTGCTCTTGTCTACTTTTGATGCCTATCTGGGTAATATGTAATAAAGACAGTTACACCTGTTGTCTGCTTTGCCAGTGTCCTTGCTATATGAAAATGTATCATGTATGGGTATGGTTTAATGTGACACATGCTCTGTATGCCACTTTAACATTGCCAATGGCTTGTTTCACTTTTTCCAAGTTTGCCAGAGGTGACAGGCACTTTAGTTCTTCTTTACTCTGAGGCTTGGGGGTGCAATGATGGTTGTTTGTGATGACCTACTGTTATCCTAATCATTCTATGGTCAGGTTTGCTAAATTGCACACATGACATGTTAGGATGCACTACCAGCACAGAGGGGAATTCTATCCACAGGATTGCAGGCAGGCTGGCCAGGGTCCATCATGTGTGTGTGATCTTTCTTGATGTGTGAACGGCAGTGTTGGTGTATGGTCATCTTGTGATGGCCTGTCTTCCTAGTTACATGGGTACATTTGAATGTGTGCACTTGAGTGGTCATGAAGTGTGAAGGGGGTGACTTTGTCAGTAGTGTTGATGTGTGTGTGCCCCTGCAATGCCAACTGCACACATGTATCACCCAGGAGCTGAGTGCCTGTTTGTTTGGTTTGTCAGCCCTGTGCTTGTGATTGTGTGCACATGCGGGAGTTGTAGGGTGTGCACTGTGCAGTGTGTTGGTGTGTCCTTGCACTCCTGGGAGACACCTACTTGTTGTTGCTGCCAGTTGTGAGTATGCAGAGTGTGTGACAGCCAAGTCAGTGTTGTGCTTTGTTGATCAACCATGTGTCTTGTTACTGTTTGTGCTCACTGTGCAGACCTGCTCAGCCACACTGACATTGTTGGTGAGTTTTCTCATGCATTGCTGTCACTTGAGCCATTTTTGGCTCCAGTATGGTATGTGGGATGTGGAGTCATACCATCCCCTAGCTTTGCTTCTGAAGCCTACCCATTGTGAGTGACTCCTCCATGTATTTGTGTATAGTACACTCCTGACCTGTCCACTACTGACGTACACACCACTTCACTATCATGTCACCTAGCCCCTTGGGTTGCCAGTGTGTGGGCCGACCCACCACTTCATTTGTTACCCTGTGCTTTGTGGTGCTGATCTGTGCACAGGACCAATGTGCCACTCAGGACAGTTTCACATATGGTTATGTGTGATTTTCTTGTACTGGTTTGCAGTCATGGTTGCTCATGTGCAGTGCAACTGTTTATGCTGCACAGTCCTCTGTTCATGTTGTTTGCACCTGGGTGTCCTTGAGTTGTGCATTTGTGAGTGTTGGGTTAGCTGTATGTGTGTTTGGTGAGGTACTGCTACCCTTCCAGAGTGTGATGTCTGTGTGCTGTGCTGATTTGTGTTGTGGGAGTACATGGTGTGACACTGAGATGTGTGTGCTACTGATTTTGTTGGTGTGCACACACTGCTTGGCCTGCATGCAGTGCTGTCAGTGTATGTTGTCTTGTACTTGCCTGGTGTGCATCCCCTGATGTCCAGCTGAGTTTGCAATGTGATGTATTGGCATGTGCATCTGTTGTGTTTTTGTTGTGGATGTATGCAGTGTTTGGGCTGTGTTGGCTCTCTCTGCTGACAGATGCTCTGTGTGTGATGTTCTATTTGCATTACATTGTGTGTGAGTTGTTTGTGCATTGTGATACATTCAGATGTGTGTTGCAGGTGTAGTGTAGATTACTTGTGTGTGTGTCACATGCAGCAAGTTATATTCTGGTTGCTGGCCTTGTTTTGAGTGCACACTAGTGCTATGTCCTCCTATCTTTGACCTGTCACTTGTCAGTGTTGTGCATGTGCATGCATGTGGTACACTATGACACCATGTTGACTTGATGGGTGGTGTGGTGTGTCTGTCTGTGTTAGCTTATTGTCCCATTGATCCCGGTTTGTGTTCCTGATTGTTTTGAGATGATGCACTTCTTGTTTGTGTTGGGGTATGGTGTCTGTGCATTGCTCCTGAGTGACAATGTTGTGTACTCCTGTTCTGTCTAGGGACACATTGCCTTTCCACTGTTTGGCTGCACATGTCTGGGCTTGTTGGACTTCTGTGGATGTTGTTGGTGAGCTTTGTGTTTGACTGTTGTTTTTGTGTCACCATTGGTTCAGGTATCCCTGAGTGTGAGTGTGATGTTTGTGGATGCAGCACAGGGTATGTGGTTGGTTGTTAGTGAACTCACAGGACCTTATTTGCACCATTATGTGTGTTTCTCACAGGTGTGGAGTGTTGCAGGTGTGAGGTGGGTAGGTGAGGGGCATGTGTGGAGGTCCTACTTGTGTTTGACAGTCAGGGAGTGTGACAATGAGCCATGTGTGTTGTGCTGATGACATACACATGTCAAGTAAGTTGACACAGATGTGTGGGTGGTCACTGTATGACTTCAGACACTTCCTATCATTCCTGTACCTATGCATGGCTTGCCTTGCTGTCTCCCTGAGTTGTTGCACAGAGGTCACTGTGGTTTAAGTTCACTCACTGTGCCAGTCATGTCTGATTTGATGGCCTAAGGGTGGTGTGATATGTTCCTTCTCTTGCATGTGATGTACACATGCTTTGTGGCTTGCTCCATGACTTTCCAGCACTGTCCACCTCACTTTTGCCTAGCCCATTTATTGTCCTACATTGCTGCTGACATCTGGTATGTGTATGTGGCTGTGTGTCAGTGTGGGGTGTGTCTGGGTGACTTGACAGGCAGTGTGTACAGTTGAGTGGTTGTTCATATGCAGTATGAGTGTTCATTTTGTGGTTGGACTCAGTTTGCTTGACATTAGTGGGGGGGTAGGTGTGAGGAGGAAGAATGCCCTGCCCGTGAGCTCCTGTGCAGGGTGTTCCTCTTCTCCCCCACTTTCTGAGACAGGCTCCCTGGTTGTTTGGTGTGTGTGGTGCAGGGTCTGGGTACACCTGGCTGGTTAATTGTGCAGGGGGGGCACAGGGGGAGCACACAGCATGTCCCCTAATGGGTGTGGGGGGCGTAGTGTGTGAAGGGTGAAGGTGAGGCCCTATGGTCTTTGTGGACTGCCCATGCCTGGCGCTGGCCCTGCCTACTACATTGTGCGCATGTTTTCCCACGTCTGCACTGCTGCGGTGACGTGACCGGGACTTTGTTGTGATTTCGCGGCTGATGGGTGGCCCGGATGCGGAGGGGTGATTTAGTGACAGGTAGGACATGTGTGGGTACACTTGGGGATGTGTTCCTGTCCCCACCAGAGTGTCTGATGTGGACAGGAACCGTATGTCAGCCCAGTAGTTGTGTGTTGTGGTTGTGTGCGGAGTTGTGTGATTGCGTACCTGCGGCGCTGTCCGTGACGGGCCATTATTTGCTGGTAGTGGAGCAGGTACAGCACCGGAAAGGCGTGTAGAGCTGGATCCATTGTGGTCGAGACCGGGTGGAGGGGACCGTGAGTCTGGTTTCGCGCTCCGCTGTCGTGCTTCCGCCGTATCTGGTTGGGTGGCTTTTCCGCTGTGGTGTGATGGGCTGTTTGGGGCTTCGTGATTTGTACGGCAGACGGGACGTCATTCCAGACGGGACGTCATTCCGCACGGCGGTGGGTCTCTATTGGCTCATACCGCCACGGTGGCTGGCGCATTTTTATGGCGGGTCACGTCGCACCGCCGCGGACGGGAAATGGGCTATGTTTGCCCATCGTAATATGGCGGGCGTGAGGACCGCTGCTGGGGTGCGGAAAATGATATTTTCCGCACCGCGGAGGTGCCTCCGCCCGCCATCCTAATGAGCCCCTAAGTGTCCTGGCTGGAAGATACAGCATTATTGGTGTTAGCTGCTGCAGACGACAAATCCAACGCCTCACAGAGAACGTCAATCGCACATAGATGGAATTCAGCACTGCCAACAGTCGGTGCTGCAGCAGCTTGTGCGGCAGTTGTTACCTGAGTGCATGTGGAGGAGCCACCTAACCCAGCAGGAGCAAGCCGCACCTGTGGATTCTCAAGGAATGCGTTCATCAGAATTGGAAGACGCTGGGGACAACGCAGAGCATGGGCCTTTCGGGGGTCCAGCATAGCATCCATGTCCGGAGGCGTATCTGATGGAAACGTTAGACAGAGATCCAATGTGCATTCTTCTCCACAAAACAGGCATCGAAGAACAGGTAAGATGCAGTCCACCCAGACTGGTCTAAACGATAGAAACCAAGAGGCATTCAGTTCTCTTAGGCAAGGTATACCCAGAAGCTGCACCATGCGTTCACGGTACTTCCGCTCCATGAGTACGTTCGCCATTTCCTCGGAAATTGGGCCGTCCATTGCGTAGCAGTAAGATTACAATCAGGACTCCTGCAATTAGGAACAGGATAAGCGGGAGACCTCCAAACACGCTTCCCAATACGTAGTGTATAACATTTGTGATTACTCCGAGGACTGTCTGAAAGGTACTTAATAGTCCTGACCCTACGGTCTTAAATAGTTGTACAATACCGCTCGTATCAGACATGTTAAAGATACGACCCACCATTTCTGAGAAATGAAAGAGGCAGTTCGTACGTATAAGCGCCTGTATCTCAGTCGAGGTCCTTGCGACTTGAAGTTCAAAGGTTTCTCGAGCGGAGGTTAAGGGCACGGGTTGCTGTAAAAGCATGGCTTTCAGTCTGCTCAAAGTATCAAATTGTATGAAGGAAACATTCAATGAAGGCCATAACGGTGCCTCCCTGACTGTGTTCAGTGGCGGAAACAATACTTGCATACAGCAAGTAACCCTGGAGTTAACAGTGACCAGATAGGCGACGCCCGGAAGCATCCCACAGCAACCTTGATCATTTAGCATCAAGTAACTCCCATTCGAGAGCAGCTGGAAAACCGACATGATCATGGCCGCTGGGGTCCCTGACATGTGACAAGATAGATTTGCTACAGAACCACTACATGCTCCATGCAGAGAAATATCCTGACACATGAGAGAACCGCTTAAAGTGTTCTTGCAGTTTGTGCCACTCAGAAACACTTCTCGATCCCCACTCCGGCATCAATATCTATATGGTAACTCCCAAGATTCCTTAATGTAACCCTTACCCATTTTTTCATATTTGCCTGCCTGCCTTTTCTCAAGGCAATATTGAAACTGAAACGTAGTGACCGGCAGAGTGATTTGGCTATGAATTAGCCATTTGGTTGATGGTGATTCGGCTACAGTGAATGGTAACCTTTCCAGCTTCTCAATACGCAGCATTGTATATTTGGCTCCCCTTTGTGCCATTTCTTTCTGTTTATCAGTTAGATTGTATTCTGAAAACAGAGACGTGGTGTTTATAAAACGCCAGGGCACATTGCCTGCACGCAAAGATTGCAGCGTCCAGCTTAACATCACAATAGAACGTAGCTGTGATTGCCCGTGTTGTAACAAGGCCAGATCTTGTTCTAATATCTCGATTGCCGAAGATACAATGTTGCCTAAGGAGTAAATCCTGGAGGTCAAAGTTGTTAACCCATTATCCACTACAGCTAATGCCTTCTCTAGGTTAATACGGTCTATTTCCCGTATTCTTTCTGCGGCCTCCTGTTGGGATATTTTCCAGTTTTCATTACAGTAGGCATAAATGCCAGCATATATGAAACGTTTCTGACGTTTTTTCCTTGGGCCTTGCAAAAAATCCCTAAGGTCTACATCAGGTGTGAGTGAGGTCAAGTGATGTTTTACTTCTGTGAGTGTTGAGGTTTCTAGCCAATCAATGCACAACTTCCCAACACTATGTGTCACTACCCCTGGGTGTTGTCTCTGTACATAGTGTGTATCTGACCTACTGATACTAAACCCCTCGGTTATACCTAGGAATCTCTGTTGACATGTGTTTGTGTCAATGAGCCAAATCAGCCATTCTGTCCAATTGGGATCTGACCTGTTGTACTGGAGAATGTCATCTAATCCTACCCCATGTGTATTTGAATTCTGCCCCCCACCCATCTGTGATGGTGCTGGAAACCCCGGTGTGTTCATTTCCTTATTCTTGGCTAGTCCAAGACAGGATGTCTGTTGCACAGTTTCATTTAGAAATATCATCTGCTGTGGAATGAGGCATGCTCTAAAAAGCGCTTCTGTTCCCTGGACCTGCCAGTTCCTAGAACCCCAGATCGATTTTAAATCTATAGTGTCCTTCCATAGGTCCAAACCCTGTGTAGACAACTGGGCCATAAAGGAAGCAGAGTAAATCTGTTTGGTGTTAGTCAACATAATTTTCTGTGCTGTTGTTGTTGCCACTTTGTAATAAAATGACTTTGGGTCAGATGTATTGAACCCTGAAAAGTATGTGAATTTCTGTGCAAAACTTTGCGAACTACCTTTTGGAGGTGTTGGGCAGTGTTCCCACTGGTGGTATTCAAGTACAGTTCTAGGTGTTATAGATTTGTGGAAGAATTGATGACCATAATGTTGGTAACAGTACAATGTATCATAGTCTGAAGTACCTTCTAACATTTCATCACTCAGCCCCACGCTCTTCAACATCTACATGGCCCCCCTCGCCGCCATCGTCAGACAACATGGGCTCAGCATCGTATCCTACGCAGACGACACCCAGCTCATCCTCTCGCTCTCAAAGAAACCCGAAGAAACCAGACTCTGCTTCCAGGAAGGAATGAAGAACGTGGCAGCTTGGATGAAGGACAGCTGCCTGAAGCTAAACTCAGAGAAAACTGAGGTCCTCATCCTCGGACCCTGCACCTCCGCCTGGGACAACACCTGGTGGCCCTCCACCCTCGGGAGCCCACCCACCCCTACAGACCACGCTCGGAACCTCAGCATCATCCTTGACTCCTCCATCTCCATGAACCGCCAGATCAACGCCGTCGCCTCCACTAGTTTCAACTGCCCTCACATCTTCCGCAAGACCTTCAGATGGATCCCCCCCGACTGCAGAAGGACCATCACACACGCACTCATAACCAGCAGACTGGACTACGGCAACTCCCTCTACTCCGGAATCAACAAAACTCTTCTACACAAACTCCAAACCATCCAGAACGCCGCAGCCAGACTCGTCCTCGGGACACCGCGCCACGAGCACATGACCCAACACCTACGAGACCTCCACTGGCTCCCCGTCGAGAAGAGGGTCAACTTCAAACTCCTCACCCACGCCTACAAATCCCTTTACAACATCTGACCCAAATACCTCAACGAGAGATTATCCTTCCACGTACCCGAGAGAAACCTCCGCTCCGCCGACCTCGCCCTGGCAGAGGTCCCCCGCATTTGTAGAAACAGAACTGGTGGGAGAGCTTTCTCCTACATCGCAGCCAAAACCTGGAACGAGCTCCCTGTGAACATCAGACGCACCCCGACCCGGCACACGTTCAGGAAGGACCTCAAGACCTGGCTTTTCGACTGACCCGGAGCCGCTGCCCCCCCCAACCCTCAGCTCCTTGATACCCTCACGGGTGAGTAGCGCGCTTTATAAACTCCTGATTGATTGTTTGATTGAACATTTCATTGTTCAGAAATGCTGCAGTTTTTTCTAAATCAGACATCATATTATTTACAGTTTCAGTGTCCCAATCATCAGACAATGTACTGGAGGTAATGATATCACTTAAAGACATTTTAAATACATGTTTAAGCTTCAAAAGTTCAGTCGGACCGAATATATCGAAATCAATCTTGTCCCATACTATACTGTCCGGTACAGGAACTGCTGTGATGTTCACTGAAGACAAGTCTCTTGGTTCACGATGTGAAGACTGGTGTGGTTTTAAAATCAAATTGACTCTTTGGGCTGTAGAGCTCTGCTGGAGATATCGTCCATTAATAGGCATACTAAAACTTATTGTTAAACCTAGCCAGAAAAGAAAAAATAGAATCCCAGTGATATACCATAGTTCTATCCAAGGTGACACCAGGTAAGTCTTTCTAAAAAAGTGCAAAAAGTCAATGAGTTTCTGTTTGTGTGATTTTTTGGCTGGCGTCGTTTCCGGCTCACTTGGATCCAGAGAAAACGTATCAAAATTCATGAAATAGCCAGAAGCAGCTCGATCAATTGTTGGAATTGCATCGGGATTTGGTGAAATTGGATTTTGCTCTTGATGAGGGATGTTGACGTAGACGTCTGTAGTCGGTCTTATTGCAACTTGGTTGTTAAGTAGATTTTCTTCTTGAAGTTGAACTTCTTGTTGAAGTGGAACGAGTTCCATAGCATTGTTGCTTAGTCCTTTATTCTGTACAGGTGGCTCTTCAAACGTGATGAGTCTTTCTGTTTGAACTTCTTGGATTGTAGCAAGAGGAGGGCGTCTGCTACTGTGGAGTCCACGAGGCCTACTGTTTAGTATCGGCCACATAGTGTGGTTTGATTAAGTTGAATGAGACAAATCTTTTCTCCTTTTTCCCAGCAAGAGGTGGCAGAAGTACAATTCTTGTGCCTTGGATTGCTAGTACCGGTACAGCTGTTCTGTAGGATGGCCCAAATTCTTTCTTGTCTGAAATCTTTTCTCTGACCAGATCCCTGACTTTTGGGATCCAGACAGGTCTTGCCGTTACTGCCTTGACTTCCTCAGTGGCAGTCTGTTTTAAATGGACGTTGCTTTGTTGCATCCTGGATTCATTTAGAGCCTGTAAAACAGCCAAACGATCATGGATATCAAATGTTTTTTCATCCGCCACTGTGCCTCCACAATCAAGATCAGGTACCCACATTCTTGTCCCAAATAGGACCTCGTAAGGAGTGACACCCCCTAGAGAGATTCTTGGCTGGTTGTTAATTGCTCTTTGGACCCCATAAAGGTGACTGACCCAACTACCGCCCTTGCCTAATACCCTAGCTGTTAAAGATTGCTTTAAGTCACGGTTTTTCCTCTCCACAACCGAATTTCCCTCAGGATGGTACGGAGAGGAGTACCGCAATGCTACGCCCATTCCTTCCATGGCCTCTTTGTAAGCCCGAGAGCTAAACGCCGGGCCACGGTCAGAATGTAACGTGCCAACTGCGTATGTGCTGATAAAGACTCGCAAATCTTTTATAACAGTTCGAGCGTCAGCCGAGCGCTGAGGCCAGACCCATAGGAATCTAGAGCAGGAATCCACTGCAACCATGATATATTTCTTGGCCCCATCCGATTGTAGGGGTCCGCAGTGGTCCAAATACACACATGCGAGAGGTTTGTCTGATTTTTAACAATGGTGTCTGCGGTGGGCGTGCTACGGTGGAGCCTGTCATCTGCTGGCAGATGTCGCACTTTAAGACATAGTCTTTGGTCTGCTTTGTTAACCCTGGCCACCAGTAGCGCTGTTTCAGTAAAGAAATAGTCGCTGTAACGCCCGTATGCGCAGAACCCAAACCCTCGTGTGCTGCTAGAATTAAGCCTTGCCTACGATCCATATTTGGTATTTCTCTATCCTCCACTCCAGGAATCTGAGCATATGGAATGTTTTGTGCATCTAACTTGTAGGAGTACTCGAGTGGAAATTTCTTTGGTACTGCTGTGCTGCCTTTGCCTGAAGCAATGACAGCTACCATAATCTCGCTGTCTATTCTCGTTTTTGAACAAGTGATTGCAGCTACGGACGCTGTGCGTACAGCCCCCTTTGCGGCTTCATCAGCCAATGAATTCCCTTCAACGTGAACACCATCACGCTGATGACTCAGTGTATGTATCATGTGAGCCCTTGGTAGTTCGTTTCTCAACTCCACTACCTGTTCCCATAGCATTTTATGCTTAATTGTGCCACCTTTCGCGTCTTTAAACCCGTTTTGTTCCCAATTATGTAAATATTCACTGTACGACTGTACACAGTAAAAGGAATCACACACAATTAGTGTGGGGAATTCGTGTTCCGTATTTACCAGTGCAAGTATTAGTGCTTTTAATTCTGCCAACTGAGCCGTGCAGTCTCCTAGAGATTGCGTTTTAGTGCAACTTGGATGGAACTTTCCATCGCGCATGCGACCTTTAACGATTGCACACGCTGCGCTGTAAGCTTGCTTACTCCCTATGGCTGGTTGAGCAGATCCGTATGTGTAAATAATATATTCATACTCATCTAGAGGCAAAATCTAATTTGGTAGAGGATAATCTTGTTCATATTGCAGAAATGCTTGTGTTTTTAAACTTGGATCAAATCTGTATTCAACATCTGTTGCAGTAAGAGAATTAGCCCATTGTATCCATCTGGGATGTAAGGCTTTCGCATTTGGAATGCTAGCCTTTGTAACAGCCTCTAAGGCTGGTACTGGGGTCACGACTATTATGCGTTTCCCCTGAGCCAGATCTCTTTCTCTTGCTACAGCAGTCTGCACTGCTGTGAGGATTTTTTCTGTCGAAGTGAAACGCATCTCTGCGTTTGTGTACAGGTGTGATTTGTTTGGGATTGGTACCGTTTCGACTTCATTGAAAGTTAAATAAGTGTACCAGCATTGACCCGCTATTACTCGGATCACTAAGTTGCGTACGTTTACGCGTGTCTGTAAGTGTTTTGAAGCTATCATGTCTTCTTGTAGTGAACGTAGGATGTTTGTATGTTCCTGTGTCCATTGTCTCACTGAAAAATCTGGTTTTATTAAGTTGTAGAAAGGTTTTACTCTTTCTGCATAATCCAAAATGTATGTTCGACCAAAATTCAGGAATCTCAGAATTGATTGTAAATTCTTTAATGATTTTGGAAGTTGGAGCAGCGCACACTTTTCTAAAAAGTTAGCTGCTAGGCTTTTTCCTTCACTTGACAGCTCATACCCCAAGAACAGGACATTGAGATGGGCAATTTTTGATTTCTTGAAATGAAAGTTATAGCCCTCAGAGGCGAATCCCATAATAATGGTGCTCACCCTGGTCAAGTGCCTCAGTAAGTCATCGTCCGTCAGATAAATATCATCCACATAGGACAATGCTTCTTCATCCCAATTTTGGAGTAACTCTGTTACCCTTGCTGAAAACAACACCGGGCTATTCTTATACCCTTGGGGGAGTCGACAAAATTGCCGTTTGGACCCTAGCACTGAGAATGCGGTCAAATACCTGCTTTCAGGCGCTATATTTTGGCAGAAAAATCCATTTGAGATATCAAGTGTTGTTTTGTATTTTTTCCGCACAATGTTATTCATTAATGCGGCACTGTGTGCATTTTGAACTGCAAATCTCTTTGTGCAAGTGTTTAAATGTCTGTAATCTAAAATTAAACTATATATATTGTCAGGTTTAGATACGAGGAACAAAGGATTGTTCATTGGTGAGGTGCAATTTTCTATCACCCCCTGGTACTCTAGTTGATGTAGGATCTCCCTGACTTGTTTCTTAGCTTCCTGCTTTATAGGGTATTGCCTTTGAGCATTTGGGGGAACTTTTAACGGGATCACATGGTGGGTTGAATCCTCATCCCAACCAGCATGATTTTTGTACAATGCTGGAGCTAGGGCAACCGCCCACTCCTGTGCATATGCATGTTTTAAATGTATGGGAACGAGGTCGGAAAATGCTGGAAAAATTTTCGTTTCTCCCTTAGGGCACTCCATGACGAATGCTGGTGGCCTGTCTTGCTCTGCTAATAGGATGTCATATCCAGATGACAGATTTTTCCAAAATAGACCTTTAATTTTCCTGGGTTTGTCCCCCTCCATCCGGAGTGTTATCTCATGTAACTTATGTGGGACACTTACCCGAGTATCAGGTGTTTCCACCGTGATATACTCACTCAACTCCGCTGTCACCAGAAATTCCTTCAGGTTCTGGCGAGCTATTGTTACTTCTGCCGCGCTGTCTAGCATCGTCAGAGCCCATTCCCCGTTCAGAAGCTGTGTCCTCAGAATTCTGGGCATGTCTAATCTTGAGACCTGCTACCTTCTTCTTTTTGAACTGAGGTTTTGATTTTTGTTTATTTTCTTTTTTAGGTGCGTAGTCCGCAGCGCGTTGCGTGTCTCTGGACTTTGTACGCTCGTCTTGTCTGTGTTCTGACCGTCCTTCCCTCTCTGAGTTTTTTGATGAACCCTGAAAGGAACGAGAGGAACGTGTATCAGAATCCTGATACCTGTCAGGTTTTTTAATATTATCCCTATTCCGGAGGTTGTACCTCCTTTCAGAGGGCTCCTGTTGAGGAGACCTGCCTCTGGATTGAGATCTGCTGTCTTTAGACTTTTGTTGTTTTTTATTCTCCCACTTCTTTTTAGAAGAAGTAGGTGTCTGCTTTGTAGTGTCCTTTTCAGAACTACCCACCAGTTGCGGTTTTAATGCTTTCCCACCTAAACTGTCCCTGCCTAATTCTGCATATGCAGTTTCAATTATTTTGGGTAGTTCGTGTGGTTGATCTACTGGACTGAACTCCCTTAGGCGTTGGCGGATCGCCACTGAAGCTGCTTCCCCCTTAATGTTAGCTAGTATTATGGCTGATACCTGTTCGTAGTTACCTAGTAACTTCATCCCTAAGTTAAGGGCAGGCTCTGCTCCGTACTCATTTTGTATCTGTCTCAATACATCAGGTACTACTGCTAATGACGGGATACCATGCGTTCTGGTATATATGGCAGCAAAGACTGTACCCCAAGAGGTGCAGTCCTCTATTTGTGGTGTGATCCCCATGGGCAAGCAGATTGTTTGTATTCTGTGTTTATCACAGGTGGTAGTATTCGGGAATACCGCCTCAAGCTGAGTTATTTTCTGAGCTATCCAGAATGGTATTTGTTCGCGTTTTGCCGGCATTTTGCCCATTACCGCGTGTAATGTTTGAGGAGTAATTTTATTTCCTGTACCCTAAGCTGGAGTACTGTTTGCTGCACCTGGTGCAGGTTGGATTGTTAAAGTCCTCATGACAAATTGTGTTAAGTTTCTGTAGATTTTAATTAAATCTGTGTGTTGTATGAGTAAGTCCCCTGGTGACATTGTGCCAATGTCAGGATGTGGTGTGTATGCCGCTAATATTGGCCATGTGGCTCCTTCTCCTCCGAGTGGGCCTAACCTTACTCTTCTTCGTACGTGGGGAAAGGCTCCATTAAACCAGTAATGATGTTCCTGGTAAGTGAGTGGAATCTCTATGTCCTCAAATGGACAATATTCCCGTGGTGCATCTCCTTCTATGTAGTAGTGAAATGTAATTGTTACTGCATTTGCTGCTGGGAGTGTTACCCATGAATATAATACCTCTGTTTTGTTTGATTCGTGTGCCTCAATCACGAAAACTACCATGCCACCCATGGCTTGTAAACCATTTTCTAATAGTCTTATGGTGACTGTCCTTCTGAATTTTGGTGCAATCTGTATTGCATCCGCAGGATCTTCCTCGTCTGACGGGGCAGTGGCATTTGTAGTGGATCTAAGACCGTGGTAGTCATCGTGTATAGAATACAGACTAATGTTTCAAAGAAACTATGATAAGGTTTTAGGCACAATTTTAGGAACACTATGTCCTTTCAAACTTGAATAACCAATAGCCAATAAATAGTATGTTTGTACTATTGAGCTGCGGCGGATTTTGTGCCAACCCACTCCAGACGTCACTGGGGTTTTGTGAGTAGGTTCTCTGAGAATAGCATGGCTGAACTACTCAGATTCTACTGTTAAATAAGTACCCAACCAATGTTGGGCACCATGTCGTGTAGTTCCTATAGTACCCCTGGAGGACCTGCGCGTTTGGATAACATAAACTGTGGGCTTGGTGTTAGACTGGCTTTGTGCACCCCCACCGCGTATGTTAGCCGGATTTGCATTAGCTAGCTCACAGTGCCACTAGAATCTCCTCTTATCGGGAGAGATTAGTTTCTGGCAACCTTAGATCATCACAACCCTGATCCCTCAGAATCGTGGAAACAACGTACTACTTTTCGCTCAGTCACTCGTGCTTACTTGTTCGGTTTGTCTCAGAGAGTTACACAGAATAAACAGTCTGGGCATTTCAATAAGTATTTATTGAACAGTTGTTATTCTGGTGTAGAATATATGTGCTGCAGCAACCAGCAGACAATAGCAGAGATATATTATCAGCAGTAAGATAAAAGTGAAAGGGTAGTACAGTTCTACCATATTGCAAGAATCATGAATACATACATGAATATAAAATGCATTATAAAAGTGCGCATACTCCTACGATGCCTGACTAGATGTACCTAAGTGTACCTAGCATGTGTGTAGGTCTAAAAGCCTAAGAGCCAAGAATCCCTCTAGGATTTTAGTCGAACCCCATTACCTGAATAGAGAGAGTGTGGGACCCCGTCCTGGTCTCGAGTTGGACACCCCGCAAGGGCTGTGTTAGACCGCTGTCAGCTGGAGCAACTGCATGCAGGAGCCTCAGCGTCTCTGGTCAGTGTGTCGGCATGGAAGTCTCGGTTCCCTCTATCTTACTGTGGCAAGATGTGGTGTATTTATACCCTAAAGTATCTCGTCCCTCAGTATGGTTTGTATTGGTCTTTGTTAGACATGAGGAAGGCGTCAGGGGTAAACTTTGTACATATATATTATGCGGGAGATGTAGCTGGTGAATGCTCATGCATAATTTATGAGTACATTGTAGGCCTGTGTTCGGAAAAAAACCCTGCAGTGTTCTAACCACAGACTAGATAACGTTGAACCCTAAGAGTTCGTTGTGTACTGTAGGGAACTAATGTAGGTGAAAGATCATGCCTATATTAGGGCATAGGAGATCATGACTATAATAGGGCATATATGAACATGATCATAATAGGGCATATACGAACATGACCATAATAGGGCATATACGATTATGACCATATACGGCATATATGAACGTGTCTATATTAGGGCCTCTATACGAAACATAACAGAATAGGTTTTCCGAATGGCTTCTGATGGGCTCGGAGAGCCCATCCACCATCCGGAAAACCTACAGTAATCCCTCGGCCGGCTTTTCCGGCCGAGGGATTACGATGGTAGTTTCCCACTTCCTTCCTGTGCCAGTCTTTCCAACACAGAAAGGCATTGGGAAACTGTCTCTGGGGGCCCCATCAGGGCCCCCACTAGTGCAAGGCTGCCAAATGGCAGCCTGGGGGGCACCATTGTTGATCCCTGCACCCGGTGGCCATGGGGTGCAGGGATGAACTGCACCCCTGCTCTTTGCTATGAGAGCTTGCATTCCATTCGGAGTGCATGCTCTCATGGCAAAGTATAGGATTGTGACCAAACAGGGTTCAGTTGCATCCTAATTCCTAGGTTGGAACCAGCGACTGGAGGTCGTTCAGTTCCAGTTCCAGAATGATGCTGGACGGACTCGGGTCCGTCCGGCATCGTAATCGGCCCCTTAGTGTCAAGCACCTTCCCTGGATTAATGTAGTTTGGAGTAGGGATAGTAAATTATATATGTTTACTGTCCAGCACCTTCCCTGAGTTAATGTGGTTTGGAGTGGGAATAGTAAATTAAGAAATGTTTAGTGTCCAGCACCTTCCCTGGATTAATGTAGTTTAGAGTGGGAATAGTAAATTATATATGTTTACTGTCCAGCACCTTCCCTGAGTTAATGTAGTTTGGAGTGGGAATAGTAAATTTTATATATGTTTACTGTCCAGCACCTTCCCTGACTTAACGTAAGTTTTAATAGTAATAGTATATCATGTATGTTTATTAATATAATAACTAAAAACAGGTTTTGCATTTTAGTAAATTATCTTTATTGCAATTATGATATATGTGAATTAAAATAGAAAGTAAGTAAATAAAAAGATTTAGATTTAATTTTTCAATTTATCTTTATTGAAAAAATGAAGAAAAGAAATTTAGTACACTTAATTTTATGTATAATATTTTGTATGCATTTTTTATAAAGCAAGACAATAATAAATTTTTATTTTTTGTAATGTAACATATTTTGTAATTATTGTAACATAAATAATCATTTTTAAACATATTTAACATTTAACAATTTTATTTTATATAATGGAAAAGTTTGGAAACACATTTTTAACAAATGTGCAAATGTTAATTGGGTTTTTGCATACATATATTCATTTCATTATTATTTTGTAACAGTTATATAATTGTTCATTTTTTAAAAATATATAATAAATAATTATATAAAGTGTATATTATTATTTAATATATTTTTCTAACATTTTTGTGTCATATTTTTTTAAATATGTTTTATATTAATAAGATTTTAGTTGTTATAATATTACTTAATATATAAGAAAAATAGCCATTATATAGGGGCTCATTACGATGGTGGGCGGACATCGTTGCGGTGCTGGGACCGCCCACCAGATGTGCGGCAGTCCCACCATTGCAATTAGGATGCGCCCGCCATACTGGCGGGCGCATCCAGGGCATTTAACATTGCGGACAGTGCTGCTGGCTGCAGCACCGTACGCAATGTTAAAAGTGCTTGCACTGCATTTCCCTGCACTACGTGGCAGGCACCATGAGGTGCCTGCCACTTGGTGCTTGGAAATGCAGGGGGGTACCATGGGTACCACCCCAGTGCACCCCCCACACAGAGGGGGCTGGCAACAGGCTCCCGAATCCAGCCTCCGCCTGTCTTTTTGCAGTGGGATGACCGCCGCAAAAATACAGGCGGAAAGGGATTTTGTAATCCCCACGGCGGTGCCTGCAAGGCACCGCCGCAATGCTGCCCTGTGTCTGGTTCCGCAAGGTGGGCGGAAAAGGACCGCCTTGCGGAACCGTGGCGGACGGACTTTCCATCCGCTGCGGACAGATTGGGATTCCCACCGCCATCCTAATTCGGCAATGGGAATTTCCTGTATGATGGTGGAAGGACCGCCGCCGCCGGCCCGGCGGTGGCGGTCCTTCCGCCATCCTAATGAGCCCCATAGTTAGGAAAACATTGTATAAAAGTAAATTTTTTTTCCAACATATTATATATTTTTTATATTTTGGTCAACAGTAAATAAAAATTTGTTATAACAAAAAAACATAAAATGTTTTTTAATGTATAGTAAAAAATATGATGTATGTTGTAATATTTATTACTATCTATTATACAATTTTTAACATATAATAAAAAATATTTTCAAAATTTGTTACATTAATATATATTTTATATACTTTTTTTATTTAAGATTTTTATTTTCCATTGAGTTCAATGGGGAATAGTCTTTTTTTGGTTTCAATTAGGCGGCCATTTTTGTTTTCAGTAACTCTTATTTTTTAGTCTATCAAAGTGAGAAGCTCGCTGATGGAAGCTGTGTCACATCGGTTAAAATAAGTTTATTTTAATTACTTTTTAAGGTAATTTAAGAGAAGGGTGAAGGTAGTTAGGTACTGTTTAGGGTTTGCTTGTGTTTTTGTTGTTGTGTGGTGAACTAGGTAGACTGTTTTATTTGAGGTACGGTTAGTGCGTCGTAAGTCTAGGGCCCGTTTCCGATCTCGCTCGGAAAGCCCTCCGTACGACTTGGTTCCGTAGGGCTTTCCAAGCGAGATGTGCTCCGGGAGTCCGAACGAGCGAGTACAATGCTGCAGTATGCTTACGGACTCGATTCACTTGGACTCCCATTGAACTCTATAGGAGCCCGTGTAGAGACGCGTACACAGGCTCCCATAGCAGAAAAGGGGTGGGTGGGGAACAGCGTACACCCTGTGATGGGCACCCCATGGTGCCCGCCACACTGTGCATGCCTGGATCGGGGGGACCCATGGGCACACGCCCGTGACAGATTCGGAGGGCCCCGGGTGAAGGGGGGCCTGCTATGGCTCCCCGAAGTACGCTTCCTACAGCCGTTTCGTCTCGCTGAGACCTAGGCGAAGCGGCTGTCCGAATTGTGACTCATGTCAACTAATATGACATGTGTATGCCACCAGCACAACACTCATGGCTCACGGTGACATTCCCCTGACTGTCAAACTCAACTATGACCTTCACACATACCCCTCATCTACCCATCTTCCACCTTCACTACTCTACACCTGGGACAAGCTCTGACAAAGGTGAAAATAAGGTCCTATGGGTTCCCTGCTGCCTAATGCTATACCCTAGTGTGTATCTAAAAATGCCTGAGGTCCACTCAGGGATGTCTGATCCAATGCTGACCTCAAAACAATTGCCAAATACATGTATCACAAACCACACCAAAAGAAGTTCAACAAGTATGGCCATGTGCAGCAAAAGAGTGGATAGGCAATGTGATCCCAGACCACCCTGGAACAGATAACATTTCTCTTCTGGCCAACTGCACAGACAGCATAATCCAAACTAATCAAAAAATACATGAACAAATGACAAATATAACCACAAACTGTGTGCATCCAGACAAATCTGCCAAGACAGCCATAGACACTCCACCGGTTACAAAGTGAGCATGGTGTCAGTGTGTTGCACAAGCATTCACATGCACATTCCTGGCAAGTGACAGTTCAAATATAGGAGGCCATAGCACAATTGTGCACACAAAACAAGCTAATAAACAAAACTTCACATTGCCGCATGTGACATGCACACAAGAAATTCACAGTACAAATTCAACACACATCTGAATGCATTCAAATAGTCAAACTCCTCACACACAATGTCATGCCAAAAAAACATTACACACAATCAATCAATCAATCAATCAAACATTTGTAGAGCGTGCTACTCACCCGTGAGGGTCTCACTGCGCTGGGGGGGGAGCAGCTATTGATCAAACAGCCAGGTCTTGAGGAGTCTCCGGAAGGTCAGCAGGTCCTGGGTCTGTTGCAGGTGGATGGGGAGGGTGTTCTAGGTCTTGGCGGCGAGGTGGGAGAAGGATCTGCCGCCGGTGGTTGTTCGGTGGATGCGTGGGACGGTGGCGAGGTCGAGGTCAGCGGAGCGGAGCTGGCGGTTGGGGGTGTAGAAGGTGAGTCGCTTGATGAGGTATGCTGGTCCAGTGTCGTGGAGTGCTTTGTGAGCATGGGTGAGGAGCTTGAAGGTGATCCTCTTGTTGACGGGATGCCAGTGTAGGTCCTTCAGGTGAGCAGTGATGTGGCTGTGGCAGGGGATGTCGAGGATGAGGCGTGCGGAGGCGTTTTGTACGCGTTGGAGTCTCTTCTGGTGTTTGGTCATGGTTTCCGCGTAGAGGGCGTTGCCGTAGTCCAGCCTGCTGGTGACGAGGGCCTGGGTTACCGTCCTCCTGGTTTCGGTGGGGATCCATCTGTAGATCTTGCGAAGCATACGGAGGGTGTTGAAGCAGGAGGAGGAGACGGCGTTGACTTGTTGGGTCATTGACAGAGAGGAGTCCAGGATGAACCCTAGGTTGCGTGCTTGGCTGGTGGGTGTCGGTGCAGCTCCCAGCGAGTCTGGCCACCAGGAGTCGTCCCAGGCAGAAGGGGTGGTGCCGAGGATGAGGACCTCCGTCTTGTCCGTGTTCAGTTTCAGGCGACTGGTCTCCATCCATTCGGCGACGGCCTTCATCCCTGCGTGGAAGTTGGTTTTGGTGGTGCCGGGGTCTTTGGTGAGGGAGAGGATCAGCTGGGTGTCGTCGGCATAGGAGACTATGTTGAGGTCGTGCGATCGGACGATGTTGGTGAGTGGTGTCATGTAGATGTTGAAGAGGGTCGGGCTGAGGGATGATCCTTGGGGTACGCCGCAGGCGATCTTGGTGGCTTCGGATCGGAATGGAGGGAGGCGGACTCTCTGGGTTCTGTCGGTGAGGAAGGAGGTGATCCAGTCCAGGGCTTTGTCGCGGATCCCCGCGTTGTAGAGGGGTGTGCAAAGGGTGTGGTGCCAGACTGTGTCGAAGGCGGCCGAGAGGTCCAGGAGGATGAGAGCCGCGGTTTCGCTGTTGTCCAGCAGGGCCCTGATGTCGTCGGTGGCAGCGATGAGGGTGGTTTCGGTGCTATGGTTGCTGCGGAGTCCAGGGTGTTGTTTTCTTTGAGGAATTGGGTCAGTTGCCTGTTGACGATCTTTTCGATGACTTTCTCCGGGAACAGGAGCAGGGAGATGGGCCGGAAGTTCTTGAGGTCCTTTAGGTCGGCCTTGGGTTTCTTGAGCAGGGCGTTGATCTCTGCGTGTTTCCAGCTATCCGGGAAGGTGGCGGTCTCGAATGAGTTGTTGAATATCTTGCGGAGTTGTGGTGCAATGATGGAGCTCGCTTTGTTGAAGATGTGGTGGGGGCAGGGGTCAGATGGTGAGCCGGAGTGGATGGTGTTCATGGTCTTGATGGTGTCTTTGTCATTGACGTGGTTCCAGGAGATCAGGCGGCCGGTGTGACTTGGGGGCGGTGAGTCTGGGGTGTCGGCGGCTGTCGGAGTGGTCTGGGTGTTGAAGCTGTCGTGGATGTCTGCGATCTTGCGGTGGAAGAAGGTAGCTAGAGAGTCGCAGAGGTCTTGTGATGGCGGGATGGACACATGGAACTGTCAGTAGAAAAAGCCAACACAGGACAAATACTGCATCCCTCAACAACAAATTCATAACATATGCACATCCAAACACATCACGTAGCAATCTCAGCTGGACATCAGGGAGACCCACACCTGGCAAGAACAATGCAACATCCACTGACAGCAGTGCATGCACAGTAAGCAGTGTGTGAACACCACTAAAACCAGTATCACACATATCTGATTTCACCACCATGAACTTTAACATCACAAATCATCACAGCACACAGATCACTTCACACTCAGGATGGGTAGCAGTACGTCAGAAAACACCTACACACTATAGCTATCACCTACTGCTGCACAACTCAGGCAAACACATATGCATGGAACCTGACTAGGGGACTGTGCTGGAAACTCATCTGTACTGTCATGAGCAACCATGACTGCAATCACCCACAGTATAGGGTCACACTATGGAGTGGTGGGGTGGGTCAAACACTGGCAAGGCATGGAGTGGAACGTATTTGACTGAAGTGGTGTATACAGTAGTATTGTACAGGTGATGAGTGTACAGAGCAAAAACACATAGAGGAGTAACTCACAATGTGTAGGCATCAAATAGTCTTCTTGGGGCTGGTGTGACTCTTAATGCCACATAGTGGAGTAAATAAAGTGTAAAGTGACATCAATGTATGTGAAAAGTCACATAAAGGGGTTCATTACGATGACGGACGGAAAAGCCCTCCAACCGCCATGGAATCAGGAAAAATCCCCCAGCATGACCCGCGGCATTTCCGTCGGATGAATTACGATGCAATGTACGCCAAATCAGACCGCGGCGGATGGATGCCACAAAAGACCATCCACCACGGACGTAAAAGCTGCAAATCCGACCGCGGCGGACGGGGAAAGCTGTTCAAAGGCCCAAAAAGGCTGCTCCTGCCGCGGCAGGACCGCACGGCAAATGAGGATGAGAATGCGGAGCTGGCGGACTGAGCACTGTGTCCGACCGCTGCGCACGCACATAGGAAAAATGAATGGCGGACGGAACCAACTTCACAACAATGCCCGAAGTGTGCCTGTACCCCCTGCCGCCCACTATCACAACACACACGCCACCCTGATACACCCCAACTTGCACCTGGGAAGGAAAGCCATGCGCAGCATGGAAGAGACATCTGGAGGCCATCACCCATGTGTACACACCCACAGACCACAGATTATAACCAACCCCATCCTGGACCAGCATCCTTTGCACACCACAAGCTGAGACAGAGAGACAGGACACCATTGACTCACACTGCACAACATCACACCCACCTATCTCCACACAACACCACTTCCACCAACACACCTCACACACTACACATATCTCCAACATCACCTTGCACCCTGCACCCCTCATCCATCAGCACCATGTCCCACAAGAAAATGCCCAACTTCACCGACTCAGAGTTGAAAGTGATGGTAGACAAGACAATCAGGGCAGAACCACATTTGTCCGGGCACCTGGTCCAACACACCCCAAGTGCGCGCAAGAATTAGATGTGGGCAAGGATCCACAGCAAAGTCAATGCCATAGGGACCACCCTACGCACTGTGCGTGACATCAGGAAGCAGTGGGGTGACCTCAAGGGCCGGGACAAGCATCCAGCCCAGAGGAACCACGCGGCGGCCCAGAGTACTGGTGGCAGCCCTCCCATCCCACCACTAACCTTAACCGAATGGGAGGAGAAGGTGCCTGCCAAAATACATCCAGAGAGTCCCACATGAACCAAGGGAGGACTGGAGGCTGGTAAGTACCAGCAAACTGATCACATCACACTGCACTACACCGTTGTGCACAACAAGTGAGCTCTAATCGCCCGCCCACATCAAACTCATGTGGAATGCACGCTTGCAATATGAATGAGTCACAAGGACAGCATTTCCTTAATAAGTTCAACCTCACAGGTAGGTGGTCAGCTGATGCACCCTGGCCTCCCTCCCAAACAGCATGGCTCACCCTCCCCACCCCACAGCCATGTGGCAGCTAACACCGTCGACAGTGCCTCCCAACAGGTAGCAAGCCATCTCACTGGGGAGGGGGGTGTCGATCCCTGACAGCAACACCACAACTCCCACAAGGCCCTCTGTCTCCCCTCACAAACAGCATGGAGCCAAATGAGCCCCACATCACGCACTTCGTAGCCAGCTCTGGAAACCCCCATAAGTTTCTAGCCCGTGCACATACAGAGAAATCCATCCAGAGGCCACATGATTCACAGTGTCACTGATGAAGGAACATGCAACTGAAAAGCAGAATACAAGAACGCGACCACAAAAAGCCAATTTGCAAGTCCCATTGCCTCAAAACAGAAAAACCCGGGTCAACACAACACAAGCATGAAGTGGCGGCAAAGTAGTCAGAGACACATAGAAAAGACACTAATGTCCAAGCATTAACTGAATCGGTTGAGCAAGAAGTCAGTACCAGAGGACATGTCCTCGGAAATACAACATCGTTACCTATGAAATTGGCCCTTTAGCCATGTCACATCGCTAACGAGCAATGTAGGTACCCAGGACTTTAAGTGGGATGATGAAACTGGGGTGGACCCTCAAAGGAGCCTGGCCAATGTAATTAAGGGCGTGGCCCAAAAACCTCAGACATCAATCTGGCATCAGCATATTGGGCCACCCCACTAGCATTTTCCTGTCACTGCCATTGCACCCAGATATATGAGACAACAAGGAACATGATACCTACTACAACTCCGGACTACTGGTCTTGGCAATGTATGTCAGTTGCATAAGATAAGGAAGCAGCAACCATGGCTTGCATCTAACATTGGTAACTCTTCCACTCTAAACCCTGATGACACCACGACGATGTTGCTGCACATGAGTCTCCAAAGGAGTGATTTCCAGAGACAACATGAATCCACAAAGGATTCCACTTACGCACAACGCCCACCTGGCATGACGACATGCTGTAACTACTCCACCAGTGAGAAGTGAGGAGTGTGACCATGCGCACATCGATGTTCCTGCTGGCTATGCATTCCAGCAGGAAGAACGGACCGCCTGTGGCAGGGCACAAAGCAGAGCACGAAAGAGACCCGTACCGAGGCCCCCTTCTAAAAAATGTCACTGCACAGCACCGTTGCGACCCTGCCCACTTAAAGCCCTGTATGTACATCAACATCATGTGCGACTGATGACATACTGATATGAATGCCCAGTAATGCCAAGGTAGAAGTCATGTCATCTCAAATCAAATGTGCCAAACATGAACATCAAAGTTGTGCCATGTGTCGAACATGCTGACAATATCACCTCACTCCAACAGGTGACTCACTAGCAACAGCAGGCGACCGTGCCATGTTATGTTATGTTATGTTATGTTATGTTAGGAACACTTATACAGCGCAACGGTTACCCTAAGGTGTCCTGGCGCTTGCTGCAGTCCTCCCAACTTTCACAGATAGCTGCCAGAATGTCGTTCAGAGCAACCATGTTTTCAATGCCTTCCTAAAGGCCAGTAAATCATTAGAGTTTCTCAGATGGAAGGGAAGCCCATTCCAAGCCTTTGCTGCCCCAGCGGCAAAACTTCTGCCTCCCCATCTGACTTTTTTTATAGGTGGTACTTTTATTAATTTCGCTTCTGAGGAGTGTAGGGATCTTTTGGGCACATACCACTGGAATTGTTGTTTCAAGTGAGCCGGGCCTGTACCTTGAAGAGCTCGGAAAACTAAGCAGAGGGTTTTAAAGTGTACCCGTTTTCTAACGGGCAGCCAATGAAGTTTTTTGATTGCACTAGAAATCGGTGCAAATTTCGGGGTTCCAGTAAGCAATCGGGCTGCCGCATTTTGCAACATCTGTAGCTTTTGCATAAAGCGCTCCTGCATATTCAAGTATAGACTATTGCAGTAGTCTAGTCTCGACATAATCATGGACGAGCCCAGGCCCCCCCTCGGCAGGTGAACCCTCGGATGCAGAGTCCCTGGTCTGTTCATGTGGGGAGGACCTCCATGGCCCCTCCGGCATGCCCAGGGCATGCCATGCTCTGTCCCTCACTGACACCCCTACCCCCACCACGACTACCACAACAGCTGCACCGCCAACGCTGACCCCTGCAGCAACGACCTGTGTGGTAGCCACCTCCACCATCACCACCGCTGCCTCCAACACTGTCCCTTTGCCAGCAGTTGCGAACAACACCAGACACCGGGGATGCTGGGGACGGTGTGCGGCGGTTGCGCCAGGCAACGCCACATGTCCGTGGTTTCAGGGCAGGTGGGAGGACAACTGAGGGACAGTCACAGGAGGACAATGAGACAGAGGCCCTGGACACCGTGCTAACTGTCCTTGGTGCATACCAGCAGAACCAGGGACAGATGGGCCAGGGCCTTAAAGAACTGTGTGAACTCCGCCTGCTGCAGAGGTCCATGGACACTCGTTTGGGACAAAGTGCCGGGTACATGGGACAGCTTGTGTGTGCCCTGAGGGTCATGCATGCATCCCAAATAGCTAGCCACCCCCCCATGGCCAGCCGGATGTTAGTCACACCACCGCAGCAGCGGCCACAGGGAGGGGTGAGTAACACCACAGCGAATCCTCAGACACCTCTGAGCATGCAGCAGGTTCCCCCCCTGGCTAACGGCTGAGTGGGCGTCCCAAAAAGACCCCTGGACGATCACGTGGAACAGCACCGTGCCATACCAGTTCCCGGAGCAACCGCTGATGTCACCACTGTAACACCGCACATTGACTTTGTTGTAAATCAGAACCAACATTGCCACGAAGATGGGAGTGTTATGTTTTACTGTTGGACCCTGCCATTGTGTGTCCTACGCCAACGATCCGTGCACCATCACCTTCAAATTCACCTCTCACCTGTCACACATTGGCCAGGGAACACAACTCACAACAGTATGCCTTGGTGTCAAGAGCATTTTCATCACAGAAAGTAGCATGTCAACTCACATTGCAATGTATCCGAATATGTAAAAGTGAAAATACATTGAGAGAGTGGAGGAACCTGGAAAGACATAAGGAAATAACAGTGCATTGCCATATTCTGGAGTAATCGCAAAAGCACACCACTCGGCAACACTGTACAATATGCCTTTCATAGAACACCGGCAAACACCATCAACATGGACAGCAGGGGGACTGGAGCACACGACTGCACCTCCCAACACCGTTTGGCCATTAGCATCCTGGTAAATGCAGTTCTGCTAAAATGCTTAGTTGTGTCACCGTTGTTGTGTGTCAGCAAGGTTGGTGCAGATCAGTATTGTGATTCCCTAGACACGTGTGTGTCGCGTTAACCTCCCACATCAGTAGGGGTAAGATACATTGTGATCGGTGTCTGCTGAGGAAGCTGCCACAATCCACTCGGGTCTCTGTACCTCTCCCTGCCCAACTCAGGGGAAACACCTCAGTCCCATGACAAGTAAGCATCATGACTGAACTGCATTTACCAGAATGCTAAGGGATGAACTGTGCTGGGAGGTGAAGCAGTGTGCTCCCATCCCCCAATAACATCAACATGGACATGACGGTAGTTGTCACAGATCACATAGCGCAGACCATTGAAATCCTTAGCAGTGTGCCCACAGGAGCCATTATCACACCACATCCTGTCATGTGGACGATGTGGACATTGTCACATCAACACACTCAAGTACTGTTGCACAGGGATTTTCTGAATACACGTGCGATTTATGCATGTTCCACCACATGAATACCAGTCCCTGACAACATGCACACACCAAATCTAGTTTCAAAACGCACTTCGCTGTTCCTGCATGAGCACAACAGGTGCGTGCACAGGTCAGGCATCACGTATATAGGATCTGTTGCACAACTTGTCCTTTTTGTGGCAATGTTCAGCTAACTACCCCATAAGTAATTGTGGATATTCATTTGTGGCCTCACATTCATTAGTGAAAGCATACTTCAATAAGTGTGCTTGCACAATGGGCCTCTGTTTAGACAAGTAGTCACTCCCACACCAGACCAGAGACCTTCGAATTGCAGGTGTCTTGACCGTCCCGCACTATTCAGTCACTGCTGAACACGGCTCTCCCACTATTTTCACTTTGAACTGACACACAAATTATTGATAGCGTCTGATGCTGAAGGCCGTTGCACACTTGTTATCAGACTTGTGGGCTCTGGCCTTGTCCCTTCCTTCCATGCTTTTCCGGGAGTACCACTGGGTGTGATTGCTCCAATTTGCACACTGCATTTGGTGGTCTCAGTTCATCACTTTTGCTGTACAGCTGAGCGCTGGTTCTGAGATTGCTCTCACGCCATGTCTGACCATCCTGTGGTCCATGCCGAGGCCGGTCAGTTGCAACTGTACCGTGCCTGCATGCAGCTTCTCTTTGGATGTGTCCCATTGGCTGTGCTGGGCATCAGTTATGGGCTAACGTTCCGCTATGCGTATTTCACCTGTGTGCAACCTGTCTTTTCCTGCAGGAGATGTCTGTTTGAGTGGGCCATGGATGTCTGCCTTTCAAACACATACCTTGCCGACCTGAATCATGAGCTGTGGGGGACTCCTTTGTTGGTCCACGTGCAAGACTGCTTCGGTGAGACACGTTTATGGGATGCCTTAAAATGTGTCAGGCAGGCGGAAAGCTGCGCCTGTGCGTTAGCGCAATGGCTCCTGTGCAATGCCTACATCAAACCTCTCCCAGGTTGCGATGGGATGCTCCTATCAACCTCGTGGTGCGAGGAGCACATCTGTTCCTTCATACTGCTGGATTGGATGGCAGTCCTTTTTGCTGAGGATGATTTGGATATTCTTTTGGAACTGATTGCCTTCGAAGCTGCCTGTGCCTTCTTGGATTCGTAACTAAGTAACAGCAACAGGAACTGTTGGTGACTAATTCAATTTTTGTTTACCTTTCTTCACGCCTCCTGACGGGAATTGTCATCCAGCTCTCTGACTTTGGCCCTGTCGACATTGGCTTGGACTATGCTGAGCTCTGCGGGCTGTTTCGCTTGGTACCACAGTCCGGAGCAAGTGGAGTCTGTCGTCTGACCGTCGTGGACATTGTCGCCTGGCATGAGCCCGGCTTCCATTATGCAGATGTAGCGCACGAAGAGTACATGGCGTTGTTGTATTGCAAGTACCCATGGCTCGAGTTGGGTGTACACGCAGGTACACGGCGTCCTCCCCCTCTTTACACGGGGTGGACGCCGTCCCCCCTGCCAGGACATTGGTCCCCACAGGAATATGCAAGACTTGTCTCGGTGTACTCTCCAGTTACCGGTACACGTTCACCAGCATCTGCACGTTGACTGCTCTCCAATCCCTGCAGCAACGTGCAGGCAGCAAGTGAGCCTTTTTTCACCTCCAGCTGGGCCGAAGTAAAGGGCCCATCCGGCCTCCTATTGTTTGTACATGCTGACTGGGTTCCGCCTTGAACCCTACATTTGAATGTGGATGCCACGGAGGGAAACATAGGCACACAGCTTGCCTTCTGTTCACAGGTACTTAAGGGAGGCAAGCTTTTGCCTATGTTCTGTCCATGTGTGTCAATGCAGACACTGTAAGACTGTCAGATGGGTTAGTCTGTCCCAGTATTTGCACAAATCATTACAGTCGCACTATTTTACTTCTTTGTTGGCGCTACATCGTAACATTGTAAGGTCATTTGCATTTTGTCTTACTTGGTCAGTCCCCCCACTTCTTTTTTTGGGACCTGTGCCCTGCAAGTGCCTTAGTATATGTCTGTCACATGAGAGGTGTCCGCAAAGCTTGTCCTCTGTGTGGTCCTCGAGTACTGTCTGTCCATTCTGTCCATGGTCAGAGGACATTGTCCCTTGTCATTCAGTTCTGGTGTGGCCCTGGCACCCCGACCCAACCAAGTCTCACAGTGCAAGAGGACACGGATCCCCTTTGGATGAAATGGGAATGCGGGCTAGATGCCCCACACTTGGAGAGTGATCCATCCAGTGATGAGAGCGACACAGCAAATGTGATGCAAATGTCACCATACATAGGCAGAGGGATGGGTACTGCTGACAAAGGCCATGGGCCAGGGACATTCCATACAACTCCTTCCTACAAGGGGTGGGGGATATGCACGTGGATCGCGGTCCAACTTCATGCCAAATGGATATGTCACTGTGGTTACTGGTTAGGTACTCCTGCATTTTCAACCTGTTGTGGCACGTATGTTGCATGCTTTGACACAGTAGTAAAAACTTCACTTTTGGAAACGTTTCTTGCCTTCAACTTGTCTGCTTGTGTACAGGCGCTTGCATGCCTCAGAGTGAGTAGGGGCGCAAGTGAGGCAGTATGGCAATGGTGTCCTGTGCACAGGGGTGCTTTGGGGTGCTCAGTCCCTGCATGCATGTGTTTTCTAATACGGCGCATTGTCCAGTATGTGTATGAAGTCTCTGGAACATTTGTGAAAGTCTGTGAGACAACAGCAAGGCACACAGACACTGTCATAGTCGCTCATTGTTGCATCACACTCAACGGAAGTAGTTGACGATGAGCTGTTGACGCTGGTCAAGGCCTTCTTCCTCACCACTGTCATCGTCACTGGGCATGTGTGGGTTGGGAGCAGGGTGATGGTGCTGTTCCGCAAGATATAGCAGTCATGTGCCGACCCAGGATACTTTGCACACACGTGTGAGATGATCTGATCCGCCTGGCATGCCACTTGCACGTTGATGGAGTGGTAGTGTTTGCGGTTCCAATAGATGTGTTCACTTGCCTGTGGTGGAACGAGGGCAATGTGGGTACCATCAATGGCTCCCACTACATTTGGAATGCCTCCCAGGCAGGGCCGGCTCACGGAATCTTTATTTGTGTTGTCCAACGAGTCATTCGGGTGGGCCTCTGCATGCCCGATTTGTCACTTATGTCTCTCGCCAGGCCTGCTTCAGGGACCTCCTTTATCTCTCCTCAGTTTTACAAGGGCCAGGGAGACGCATTCTTTTCTTCCAAATTCTCTTTCTAGATGTTGTCAACTCTCAAGAAGTGTGTTTTTTCCTTAAAATGTCCTCCTGATGGGAGGAGGCGGTTTCCTGAGGTGGGAGTATCAGGCAAGTAACACTTCTCATGCTCTCACTCATGCCCTCCTCCCCGGATTCCCTCTCTGCCACCCTCGTCCAGCGCCCCTCATCTCTCCATGGCCACTCGCTCATGTGCATTTCATTTGTTGTATGGCGCTACTGATATGGGTGTAGGGTGTGACAGCACTTTACATCACGCACACATTGTACAGAGACAATCAGTCATGCAAGTATATGAGTACATCAGTCTGCAGTGAATGTCATGAAAGCCAATGGGATTGCAAGGTGTGGTAATCACATGTCGTACATACTGGTGGGCAGGAACTTTTGAGGGCATTTGGTCTGGTGAAGCACTGACTCAGGACGTGTGTGTGGACATCTGCAGGCAGTGGCAGCTAGGCAGACTGCACGCAACACCAGTACGTGTGTTGGAAGTGCTAGGGATTACACGTATGTCTGATTTGCAGACAATGGACACCTCTGATTGTCTGCCTACACCACTGACCCTTCACAAGACGACCCCTGGCCAGGAAACGCCAGTCCGATGTCATGGGATATTCAAGCGGGGTTCACAGGTTGGATGTTTTATTACACAACATTGGTACAGTGCGGGAGACCTTTGTCCTTTTTGACTCCTTCAAGTCCATCTGGCCACAAGGCATGTCTATATATGTAATTTCACTCTCCTTTCCTTGGACATGCCATGTGTGCGAAGACTTGGCTCACGGGTCACACTCTCTCATCCCTTCACAGTGTAGTGACCAGCTGGTCACTGTTCTAGTTGTTCTGGTGTACCAGCCACTCCCAGTGGGCTGGCTTACCACCCACCCCACAGCCACCCAGCACAGGCGTCACTGGACATGTGACCCTGCCAACAAACAGAGCAGGACGCACGTGCCCTGGGCCGGTTCGCCTATACATGTACAGTGTCTGTGTGGTTACTTTATATGCATGGGGGCCTCGTGGCACACAACATTACACATGGGGTGCACCAATCACTTTGGGCAAATGAGTTGTGATGTGTGATGTAGTTCGCAGGGCGCCAATGCAAATTCAGTATGTGTTCACATGCGCGGTAGCTGGCATTCGCAGCGATGACAGCCATTGGCCCCACTTGAATGTTGCAGGGTTGCGGTCGCGGCTTCCAGGTCACCAGGGTATGGCACACACTATGCGGATGAGCCATCAGCCAATGTGAGCCTTCGGCGTACATATTTTGATATTGCGGTGTGCGCGCTCTGCAACTGCGAGGCTCGTCATTGGCCCCAATTGCCTTCGGGGGCACAGAGGGTCACTCATGGGGATTGGGTGGGCCTCGCACTTTGCATTTGGCAGGTTGCCACATTCATCGCGTTGCCGCCACGCTTGCTGGGAGTTGTAGTTGTTCAGGGGTTGCATGCGTGGAGATGTTTGGTACGTACCTCTGCTGTTGAGCGCGGCGGCGTCTTGTCTGCCGGAGGTGCAGCCGGTAGTGCAGCGGGAATGCCTGTGGCGCAGGATCCATGGCGGTTCCGGGGGTTTAGATGGATACTGTATCGGCTCTTCCTTTCCGATGTTGTATTTCCGCCATCCGCAATGTGGTGGTTTTTATTTACGCGGCGGTGGAAAGGGCTGTTTGCAACATCGTGATCTGGTAGGAGGACGGAACGTGTTTCCGCACACCGGTCCTGCCCTGTTGGCTCCGTCCGCCACCCTTGCGTACGCAAAAAACATGCAGAGCCTGACAGACAGCGGCGGACGAAAATGGCCTCTGTGGGTCCATTGTGATTTGTTGGTCACAATGACCGCACCTGGGGTGGGAGACATGATGGTTTTCCGCCACCGCCACCAGCACGGATGGGCTTCCGTCCGTCATCGTAATGAGCCCCATAATGTTTGTTTGCCAGAGCCAGTCAGCACAGTGAGAACAAAGGTAAGCAAGAGCCATGGTTGATCCCAAAACTGACAACACAGACATTGCAGTGACACAGTCTGCATACTCACAAATGATGTGGACAACAAATAGGTGAACCCTAGGACTGCAAGGTCACACCGTCACACTGCACATTGCTCTGTAAACAGCTCCTACATGTGCCCAAAACATCCAGCAGGTGTCAAATCATGTCAACAAACAGGCACTCATCAACTGGATCATACATGTGTGAAAGGTTCATACTCAACGGTACATACACATCAATACTTCAGCTAATGACAGGACAATCACACTGTATGAGTACTCAAGTGCACACATTCTAATGTACCCATGTGACTATGAAGCCATACCTACCCAAGATGATTACACATCTACACTGGTGTGTACACATTAACATAGAACCCACAGATATGATGGACCCTGTCCTCCCCTGAAGTCATCATGTAAATAGACAATAGCTGCTGTTGACGTAGAGCATCCAAATATGACATGTGTACAAAAGGGTAAAGAGTCAGAATATCGAGTTGGAAATGTCGACTTGCACTAATATCGACTTTGAAATATCGAGACACAGAAATATTGACAGCAAGAATATCGAGTTTAAGGTAAGAAATATCGTTTTTTTAAATATCGAAGTCATTAATATCGTTTGCAAAAATATAGTTGTTAAAAATATCGTTTTTTTAATTAGTGTTATGTATTTTAGTATGTATTTTAAATGTATGTGCTCTATTTTTTTTTAAATATATGTGTTAATTTTTTAGTTGTTATTATTTTTATTTTAAATTAATTTTGCGCTTTAGTTCCGTAGCGGGTTGTGGGTTTATAGGGGAATAGGGGGACTAGGCTTCAACATTGTGGAAAAGTGGAACTGGGAGGGGGATGACTGTCTGAGCCAGTCGGAGAACTGGACCTGGGAGGGAGAGAACTGGCTGAGGTAGAGGGATCCGTGGATGTGCTAGTCTGAGGGCTGGCTGGACCTGGTGGAGTAGTAGCATGGGGAGGTGGAGAAATGCTGTGGGTAGGCTCAGTGGCTGATGGTGCATGTGGAGGGCTGGGTCTCAATTGTTTGGGGATCCAATATCCACCAAGTGTCTTTCCACAAGTGACGTGGCCCCAACAGCCTCCCTCTTCCCCAAATGTAGCAGGTGGTGGTGGTAGATCTTCCCGGGGAAATTTGCCAGACCTGGTGGTACGCTGGGGTGTTGGTTGCCTTTTTCCCTGCCTACCCTGTTGTGGAGGTACTTTCCCCTCTATGCTACCTTCTCCATGCTTCACAGCGGTGGTGGTGGAAGTGGAAGTCTTTGCCAAGCCAGCCCTCTGAAGGGGGGGTGCCAGTTGTAGCAGGCACCAGGTCCACGGCAGCCAGGACAAGTGTTTGGGTGGATTTTGGATCATGTGTGGGGATGGGATGGCGCTTGGAGGGCGAGGAATGTGAGGTATGCAATGTGGATGCATTTTTTTTATCCTTATGTTTCTGAGTGTCCTGTGATGTGCTGATTGTGGTGCGGTCATGTGTGCTTTTAGTGTGCTGTGGGGATGGTGTATGGTGTCTTTGTCGCTTGGAGTGCTGTTGTTGTGTGCTGCGTGTGGATGAGTGGGTGCCTGAGTGCTCTGGTGTGTGTGTACTCTGGTCAGGTGGGGCACTGGGAGTGTGGTAGCGGAAGGGACAGGAGCAGGACTGGGAGATTGGGACTGCAGAATGGCTGCCGTCACTGTGGAGGACAAAGACTGGACAGTTCTGTGCAGGCCACCAAGTCCAAATGAATGCCCTCCATGAGCACAACTACCTTTGACAACTTGTTGCCATGATCCTGGAGGGCGTTCAGGAGTGCAGTCTGACTCACACACAGCTGCCGTAAGATGTCTATGGCCTCCACACTGAGGGCAGCAGGGGAGACAGGGGCAGCAGGGCCTGGTGGGAAGGAAACTCTACCCTTATTAGGGCTTCGGGCCCGGATACCACTTGGGGGAGCATCAGGGAGGGTGGACACAGGACGGGGTGTGGCAGACGAAGAAGCAGATTTTGAACTTCCTATGCCCGCCAAAACCGAGGAGTCACCGCTGGAGTCTGAAGAAGTGGATGTAGATGTTTCAGGACACGACTCCTCCAGGGCACTCCTGTCACCCTCCGAGGCGCTGGTCCCCTCTGTGTCGCTGTACTCCTGAGGACCAGTAATGCCAGTAGCTTCCCCTATGGTGTCGGGCCCCTCTCCTTGCCTGCCCTCGGTAGATGCTGCAAGAGACAGAGACATAGGTTGAGTAAAGTGGCCTGCTCACAAACATGATTTGCTATACAGACAGAAACACTTGCACTGAAAGTCCCACATCCAAATTATCCATGTACTGTATGCATAATCCCAATTCCTGGCATGATCAGCTGATGCATGTAAACAAGCTTAGTGGATAGTCATGCTCCATGTTGCGTTGACACTGCCAAATTTTTGTGCATGTGTCTACATCTCAACATCACATCCTATCGTCTGTAGGCACACCTACATGCCTGCAGGTAAGAGAGCTAAACATCCAAATATGTTGTGTTTCTCACATTTGAAGTATGAGTTCACTGAACCCCACAAATACAAACAGAAACCTAGACATTGTTCAGTGACATTACCTCCTTACATCCACTATGTTTGCCAATGAAGCACAACAACTGTTTAACGATGCTAACCACTTTGTAGATGTATAAATTAGATGGAAGTCCACACACCAAATCTCTCAATGCACCCTAACATGATGCTCACTACTGTTCACTGCCAGTTGATGTCTCTGAGATTTGCACTGCTGCATATGTCACATGGATACATATTTTGTGGGGATGAAGTGCTACTAAGCCCCATGTACTAATGTTGTCACAAAGACAATGCACAATAGCATGATTTGGGCAATGTGATGCAAGGCCTTTGCGTCTTGTGACATGTCACATACCAACACCATTTAAATTGCCTGCCAAGCCGTCAATGATCCAAGGCATGAGAGTGCCTTCTGTGGATGAAGCAATGAGTGTCCTCCATAAGGACAGCTAATGTGTGCCAATACCTAGACCCTGGCATCTGACATCCCTACGTTGTGCTGAATGATGACATCCATTGCACATCAATGTCCCAGGAAATCACTCACTGATTGGAAACAGTAGCCACACCTTCACCATGCATTGATGCATATGGACACACCTCCACAATGCACACATACTGAGGACTGCAACTCTGAGTGAAACATTTTTTGGCCAACAAAAGTCACTGTACAGCACCTCACTCACATCACAATTTGACACACCCACTGATCACATAAAACCATGTTAAGCCTAGTGCCAAATCAATCTCACAATGGACACGTTTAGCTACATTGCTTCAAACTTCCACTGTATAACCATCACAGACATGTTGCCATGTGCACAAATATCAAATGCAGATCAGCCAATGCATCACTGCAATCATCACCATCTACACCATCAGCGACTGTGTGCACTTGCTGTCACTGTTGCAGGAAATTACTTCATGTGATGCCATGGTGCTGATATTTGACTAAATATTTTGCATTAATGCTGTCATCTGTATCATTTAGAAAAACACAAACCATGGGACAGGTGTAACTTCTGCTAATACACTGCACCCTGATTCCACATATGTGCGTGTCTCTATCCACATACACATCATCACATGAGCACACTATTGTGGGAGCCACACAGCACACACAAGGTTGACAAGTATACTGGGCTACACACTTCACACAAGTAGAATTGCTATGACACCGTTCATGTATTTTGTTTTCCACATGAGAATCAAAATGTTGTACAGAACCTCTGCACTCGTCACTGAGGCTACTTAGAAGCCATTGCATCACACTAGAGACATCACAGAGGTCCTGCCTTGCTCTGGGCTGGGATTGATGCAGTCACTCATGCGCAAAGTCACACTTAGCACAATACTCACCCCCAACTTCCTGCTCTTGGGCCCTCAAGCGTCCATCCAGCTCTGGCTGTGTGACTGCCAGGATGCGGGCCACTAGTGGGGTCATGGTCCTGCGCGCCAACCTGCCACTTCGAGGGACCAGCCCCAGCATCATTTCTGCGATGTTTTTGCTGAGGCGTCAGATGTCTTCCCACCTCTTGTGGTAGTGGGAATGGTATTGGTTTGAGACCCCCAGGGACCACACGTTGTGGGCATTGACCTTCCATATGGCCTTACGCTGATGGACCTTGAGCTGTAGGCATGGGAGACAAGAAGAGGAATATTTTTAACACTGTGCTGTGTACCACTGTTTGCTAGTCCAGGAGCATGTAAACACATAGCACACAGATACATCAATGGACAGCAGAGGCCATAGACCATGTCACATAGTACACTTTGAGCAAGCCATCTTATTACAATGTAAATATCTTTGATGATGGACACACTACCTGCCCATCTCATACACATGCAGAGTGCCAGTACAGAAATCAAGGTGAAACTGGGCCTCATCTGTGATGTACTATGTGAGTGAGCATGACATACCATACACTGTAAATGAAGTGTAGTGGTCAGACTCACTATGTCTTACACTACACACCCCTTAATGTCCTTGACCATTGCATAGCTACACATGTCATGGAGGTCACAATTAGGTACCTGATCTTACATTCTCCCACTCTTGTCACAAGGTATAGGCCTGTCCTGTGCACTCCTCAGGTCTCTAATTGCTGCTTCATAAATAGGAGGGTGGACAACACATATGTCTTTCTAAGTCATTTTAGTGAAGGGGCCTTGATACATTGTGCATTTACTTGACTGGCCTGAGGGCTTTTCACTGACGGAAATAGTGGTCCATCACAAGAATCACCTGCATGTACAATGAGAATGATGACTCAGTGCATACACATGTGAGACTCTACACATAATGGAACCAAAAGAAGGATGACATGTCCACTGTACATTTAGCAGATGTGTGAGAGGTGAGTTGCCACCAATATAGACAGATACAGGCCTTGTACGCCTGTGCAGACTGGCCACATCTCCATAGGGTCACTATCAAAGCAGTACACACATTAATCAGTACCCTTTGGCCATTCTACATTTTGCATCTCACAAATGATCATATGCACACTTAATGAACTATCACATGACATGGCACAGGGAATGTGTGTCCAGAGTGAGAGTTCCTCAAATCAGCAGTGTAACTGTACAACTGCTAAACCATGCTATGTCCATATCATCATTTCATGCAGTCATGGATCTGGGGGAATAAGGCTATACACCACATTGACGTGAAGTCATTATGCTAGGCAGTGTATCACACATTTACATGACCCATTCTCAAAACAACATGTGTGACGTTTGGCTTTAATAGAGCTGCACCATTGTCTATGGTGCCATCCTCCCCACATACTCAAGTTTAAAAACGTCTACGTCATGTATGGCCCATGTTGATAGCAAAATTGGAATGCATTAACATTGGCTTGCACTCACAGGCACATACTACTGTACAGTAACATAATGTGAGCATTCTGAGCACTCTAAAACATTTACTCATACACTTACCAGTACCTCTGGAGCACCATATAGCCGCCTGTACTGGCCAAGGACCTCATCCACCAGGACCTCCAGCTCCTCTGTGGTGAAGGGACGGGCCCTGATGTTCTCTGTATGAGCCATGCCTGGGTCCAGAGATGAGGTACAGCAACAGTTGGTGGTGATGAATGGCAGGCAGCAGTGTCCATATGCAAGTGACAGATGTGGCTATCTCAAAGACATTTATAGGCCCTTAGGGTTGTTCCAGTGGCACTCTGCTGATGCAATTGGTCCGCCTGGTTCACATCATTCAATTGTGGCCCATGCCTGTCACCGCAGTGGCGGAGCACGCCTACCGCGATGTTTAAACTGAAAGGCACTACCGCGATGGCGGTTCCCATTGGCTGCAATGACATTTGCATAGGCGGTGTCATGTCGCGGGGGTCAGGATGTCTCTACCGCAATCCTGTATCATTCAATTGGGGCCAATGCCTGTCACCACAGTGGAGGAGCATGCACGCCTACCGCACTTGTAAACACATTGTGCATTAGCATTCTCGTTTTGTGAATTGCATTACTGATCACAACACATTTACCAAAACTAATTACAGCTCGTTGTAAAGTAAATTGAGAGTGTGACATTTAACTTAAGTATGCCCTCACATGTCATGACAGTACACATGATTAAATGCATTGGTATGTCCGTACTCACATGTCAAATTTCATCCATTTGGGCATGCATACAGATTTCATGTTGAATTGGCTATCATTTTTGTGAACATGCCAATGTGTGTAATGCAAACTCCTCCCACAGTCATGATGGACTGACTACCTAATGTGCATATATGTATGTACACTGTGCTGTATTTATATTGATAGTTGTCCAGCTTACACTCACTGGGCTCATTTTGTTATGATGTTGTGCTTAGTGTGACTAATGCTTGAGGTTGTGCAGTAACAACAGCTACATACAACTCAGCATTGATGCTGTTAGCCACATGTGCTGTGTCAGCTACACACAGGGCTGGGGACACATGATGTAGCAGTGTACCATAGAACATACACATAGTCTGATTAGATTTAACATTAGTTATTATGTACATCCTGGCTACATGAATGACTACAGGAGATCAAGGTGTCTATGCATGTCACTTGTGCATTAAGCTGTTTTTGCAGTCCTGTCAATGTTGTGGTTGTGTTAGTCATAATGTAAGCTGTTACCCACATCTCATCTCTGACTCATTTTTACATGTGTCCCCTACCAGAATACGTAGGAGATGACCACCTGTGTATCGGCCTTTCCCAGAGCTGGAGACAATGGAGGATACCGACATCATTAAGAAATTCCGTCTGAATCGCCTTACCCTTCAAGAGCGATGTGCTCAGTTGGAGCCCCATTTGAGGCCTCACAGAACATATCCAACAGCTTTGACACCAATAGTAAAGGTGATGGCCGCCCTGCATTTCTTTGCCACTGGGTCGTTTCAGTACACGGTGGCCATCGCAGGTGGGATGTCTTAACCTATGTTCAGCATGGTGTTGCATGTTGTCCTGTCTGCATTGTTGATCTACAAGCACAGCTACATTCACTTTCCAAGGAGACATGAATTGGCAGATGTGAAGGGGGAATTTTATGACCTTGGTCACATACCTAATGTTGTTGGAGCGCTTGACTGCACACACATTGGCCTTGTTCCACCACAGGCACGTGAGCACATCTACCGTAACAGGAAGCATTACCATTCAATAAATGTGTAAGTGGTATGCCAAGCGGATCTGATTATCTCCCACGTATGTGCCAAATTTCCAAGTTCTGCCCATGACTCCTACATACTGCGTAACAGCATCATCCCACAATTGATGGAAAATCTGCATCTGGAGTGTGCGTGGCTTGTTGGTGAGTGAGCTGTGTCAAGTAGTGTGCTGTATGTGTGACATGCTGGCCTCCTCAAATATTTCTATTACAAACTTGGTCTGTGTTTCTCACAACTAGGTGACTCTGCGTATCCCAACCAGCCTTGGTTGCTGAGCCCACTGAGGAATCAAAGGACACCGGGGGAAGTCCGCTTTAATGATGCCCATGGAGCGTGCTTTTGAACTTCTGAAGGCTAGATTTCGGTGTCTGGACCAGATTGAAGGTGCACTACTCTACTCTCCCCAAAAGGTGTGTCAGATAATAGTTGCATACTCCACAACCTGGCCTTGCGCAAAGAGATCCCCCTGGTTCTGGACGATGATGATAGCAGATCCTCTCCGCTGCAAATCCACACATGCCCAGTGACGATGATAGTGGTGATGAGGAAGGTCTTGACCTGCGTCAACAGCTCATCGCCAACTACTTCCCTTGAGTGTAAGTTACCATTGAGCAACTATGACTGTGTCTGTTTGCTTTGCTGTTAGTGCCGAAGCATAGATGATGTGTTGGGATGCTGGCTGTTGTTGACACACTGCTAAGGGCTAATGTGTGTGGCACAGTGTTTTTGTTTCCACTTACCTCATGTCTATGTTGCTAGTGTTGGTCAGTGTTATGTAAGATGAATATTGTATGGTGTTGACTAGTTGTGTGTTGTTGCTGTAATGCCATCATATGACAACTCAATGTCATCTTCTTGTGTCTTTCTAGGTTCCTCCAACCCAAAAATGTCTTGTCACAATCAAAGCTTTTGGTACATTGGAATCAGAGTTAACATTGTACATACCGTGATAAACATGGAACTGACACAAAGGCATAGGTGTGTAAATTGTGTTTATTTTCTATTAGATTGTGTTAAATTTAAAGTGAAGGAAAAGTTAGTTGTGCATACTGAGTGTATGAGTTGTCAGGGATGGTAACAGAGACAAACAGAGTAGTCACCACAATAATGGAGTTACACAGTCCAACAAACTCCTGCCATCAACATGGCAATGTGGGATTGGATAATCCACAAAGTCAATGTTCAGTGCAACACTGGTGACATCATAGCTGGCTCAGCGACTTGGCTTTGGTAAGTGCTTTGCCATGTGATCCTCCCATGGTGTTTCTCGGACGTCCCCTCTTGCGTTTGGCAGAGGGGGCCTCTGCTGCAGGCTCAGAGGTGTCTGAGGAGTCATTGTCTTGCAGCTCACCCCTCTCTGTGGCCGCAGCTGAGGTGGTGGGAGTATCAGCAAGCTGGCCACTGGAGGGTGGGTGAGCCGTCATTTGAGCAGCATGTATGTCCCTCAGAACACCCACAAGCTGGCCCATGAGATCTACAAGTTGTCCCATTCGGGTGTCCATGGACCTCTGCAGCAGGCGGAGCTCACGCAGTTCCTCTACAACCTGGCCCATCTGTCCCTGGTTCTGTTGGTACGCACCAAATACTCTTGCGATGGTGGCCAGGGCTTCTGTCTCAGTGTCCTTATGTGATTGTCCCCCAGTTGCCCCCCCCACCTGCCCTGCTGACACGGACCTGTGGCATTGGCTGTACATGTACCCGCACACTGTCCCCGGCATCCTGTGCTTGGGTGGTGGTGTTGGTAACCACTGAGCCAGGGACAGTGTTGTAGGCAACAGTGGTGATGGTGGAGGTGACTGCAGCACAGGTCAATGTAGCAGGGATCAGCGTAGTTGTTGTCGCTGCTGTGCTGATAGTTGTGGTGGTGGTGGGGACAATGAGGCCCTGAGATGGAGTGCGGCCTGGCAGTCCTGAGGGGCCAGGTTGTTTCTCCTCATCTGAGAAATGTAGAGAATCAGCATCAGAGTTTACGTTCCGGGGGGGGGGAGACTGGCTGTGCTGGTTGGTGGTGCTCTCGCCAGCTGTTGATTGTGAATCTCCTGCTGAACAGAGGTCAGATTGTCAGTTAAGTACACTCCACAACCTTTGTGACCCAGTTTTGGATGTTTTAGTTGATACGCCAAACTTTTTACATTGCAATCACTTGGTATTGGTAAAAGATTATCAGCATCATGACATGATGTAGAGGTACATACATTACTTCGTATTAGTGTGACATGTAAATAATAACCCTTTGACATGTACAGATAGTGTGTTTACAAGGACATGTCATCATCTACCAACTTGGTACACATCTACTTTGGCTTATGCTGGGATATTGTAGACTTATCTGAGAATCTGTTTCAGCTATGCCAAAACTTCCTAATTTCAGTTGGTCATTTTTGTTTGAAATCATGTGGTTTTGTTTGTTTGACGGTTTGTCCATGAATGTGTTGTGTTCATATGAGCCTTCATGCTTTGAAACAATGGGACTTACACATTGCATTGTGTGCTTTGCATGATTGGGCCCTGAATTTATTTGCATGACATTTATGTGACATTTACATGGACTTAGCTGTGTGCGCACTGGATGTGACATATGGATCTGTACAGAGTTGGCTAACAAGTGAGGGATGTGGTGGTCATATGGCTCCATACACTTTGAGAAGGATGACAGGGCGCATGTACTGACTACCTACCTGTTAGGTGGCACTGTGAAGTGAGATGGCTACCACATGGTTCTAGGTGGGGGAGTGTTCTATCCTGCTCAGCTGTGAGGCAAGGGGGCCTGGTGGGAGTTGTAGTGCTGGCTGCCTGTACACACACACCCCTCCCTGTTGAGAAGGCTACCTACCTGTAAGTTGAAGCATAGCAATGCAATGCAATGGCTGCCACATGGTTCTGGGTGGGGGGAGTATTCTATCCTGCTCAGCTGTGAGGCAAGGGGGCCTGATGGGAGTTGTAGTGCTGGCTGCCTGTACACACACACACCCCTCCCTGTTGAGAAGGCTACCTACCTGTAAGCTGAAGCATAGCAATGAAATGGCTGCCACATGGTTCTGGGTGGGGGGAGTGTTCCATCCTGCTCAGCTGTGAGGCAAGGGGGCCTGGTGGGAGTTGTAGTGCTGGCTGCCTGTCCACACCCCCGCCCTGTTTAGAAGGCTACCTCCCTGTGAAGTGGAGCAGAGGAAGGTAATAGGTTACACATGGCTCTTGGGTGGGGGAGTGTTCCATTCTGCTCAGCTGTGAGGCAAGGGGGCCCGGTGGGAGTTGTAGTGCTGGCTGCCTTTCCACACCTCCCCTCCCTGTTGAGAAGGCTACCTCCCTGTGAAGTAAAGCAGAGGAAGGTAATAGGTTACACATGGCTCTTGGGTGGGGGGAGTGTTCCATCCTGCTCAGCTGTGAGGCAAGGGGGCCTGGTGAGAGTTGTAGTGCTGCCTGCCTGTCCACCCCCCCTCCCTGTTGAGAAGGCTACCTCCCTGTGAAGTGGAACAGAGGAAGGTAATAGGTTACACATGGCTCTTGGGGGGAATGTTCCATCCTGCTCAGCTGTGAGGCAAGGGGGCTGGTGGGAGTTGTAGTGCTGCCTACCTGTGCACTCCCCACATGGACATATTGCTAGCTACCTTTGAGGTGAATCAGAGGAAGGAAATGGTAGATATGTGAGACATGTGTTGGGAAGAGTGTGTTGTACATAAGTGCATTTAGGTGTAGAAATTGTAGCTTTATAGTTGTGCAAGATAGTACATGGCAGTGTGATGGGATACATTTTTTGGTACTTACCAGTCTCCACTCCCCCAGCTATTCCTGTGAGACTATCTGGATGCAGGATGGCAAGCACCTTCTCCTCCCATTCAGTGAATGTTAGTGGTGGAATGGGAGGGCGACTGCCAGTCCTCTGAGCTGCCTCATGGTTCCTGTTGGCATGGTATTTCACCCTGGTCTTTAGGTCATGCCACCTCTTCTGGATGTCACGCAGTGTGTGCAGGGTGGTCCCTACTGCATTGACTTTGTTGACTATCCTTTCCCACATTTGATTTTTTCTGACTAGTGGAGTCTGCTGGACCATGCTTCCAAACAAATGTTGTTCTACTCTAATTATCTCGTCTACCATCGCTGACAACTCATTGTCTGTGAATTTAGGCATTTTGTTGTCTGACATGGTGTGTGATGTTCAAATAAGTGACAAGTGCAGGTAGGAAGGTGGTGGTGGAGATGTGTGTTAGAAGTGTTGGTGTGGGTGGTTGTGATGGTGTGTTGTGTGATGATTTGCCTCTCCTTTCAGCTGTGGTGTATGGCCCTTCACTGCTGGAGTTGTGCAAAGGATGATGGTCAGGGAAGGGGTTGGTTTTATACTCAGCTATGTGGTTGTGTATACATGAGGACTGCCTGTCAGGTGTATTTTCCATGTTGACTAGGGATTTCATTGGTTTTCAATACCTTGCGCGTGTGTCATTGGGGCGTGTCAGATGTGTTTGAGGGCAGCAGAGAGAACAGGCACTCTTGGAGGTCTTGTTGTGTCGTTGCATTCGACCGCCATTCATCCTTTCGCGCGACCGCGGCGGCCGTAACGCAATGATCGTTACGCCAGCTCCGCCATCTCATCATAATTTCACTCCCGGACATTCCGCGTGAGGATTGGTCTTTTTAATGCATTCCACAACTTTTCCGTCCGCCGCGGTCGGAATTTCTGTTTTTCCGGACGTGGCGGACAGTTTATTGTGCAATTCGCCCGCCGTGGTCGGATTTTACATTCATCGCATCGTAATGTCACCGCCGGAACATGCAGCCACTTTTTTTTCCAGAAGAAAGGCGGTTGGAGGGCTTTTCTGACCGCCATCGTAATGAGCTCCATAGTTGTGTGACTGATTGCTCTAGTCTTAAATGTTGGTAGCTTTGTTCTTTTTGGATCGATTCTAGTAATTTATGTAGGGTGGGTTGCGTTCTTCCCATTGTGGCTTGAAAGGCATTATGCCATGCTTCTACTGCGTTATTAGTTTTTGCTTCCTGGTTTAGTGTACTGTTGTACACATTCCACCACGGAATGTGGAAATTTGGTTGTCTTTTATGTTCAGATCTATGTAGTCTTCCCACCCAGGTATCCTCGAAATAGTCTAGTAGTGGACTTAGGGGCCTCATTACGATGGAGGACGGACTTTAGTCCGTCCGACATCGATACAGATTTGGGACCGCCCGCCTATGAGGCGGCCTCCCCACAATACTAATCACTACGGCGTCGCATCACCTATAGTTTGCATTGTGGCGGGAATGCGGTCAGCAGCCCCCGCCACAATGCAAAATAGAGGGTGCAGACACATCCCTGCACTACGTGGCAGGCACCCTGTGGTGCCTGCCACATGGGTGGGGCAGGGATATGTAGGAGGGCACCATAGGTGCCCCCCAGGGTATTTGTGTCTCTGCACCTGGGATTGAGGGGGGCGCGCTACAGGCCCCCAAATCCATTTCCGCCATTCGTTTTGCGGCGGGTTGTCTGCCGCGAAACGAATGGAGGAAAGGGATATCATAATCCCTACGGCGGTGCCTGCAAGGCACCGCCGCAATGTTAGCCAATGTTTTTGTTCCGACAGGCGGTTGGAAAAGGACCGCCTGTCGGAACCGTGGCGGGTGTTCTTTGCAACCGCCATGCTTAACCAACGATATTATGGTGGGGGGAAAACAGCAGTTCGATGGCGGATGGCCGCCACCGACTGGCTAGCGGTGGCGGGCCCTTCGCCATCGTAATGAGCTCCTTAGTTTTTGTTCATTGGTTTGGTAATAGGGGCTTTCAATTAATAAATTGTAGTGTTCAGCAACTTCTGTTATTGGGACATAGACTAGAGCGATTCGTTTTTTTATTTCATGTGCAAAGTGGGCGTTAGTTGCATATTCTACACTAAGGGTAGATTTTTGTAGGTGACTCCATATGCTTTGATTAAAATGGTAATAGCAACCTTGTATTGCTGTGTGAGGGTAATTTTTCAGGATCGCTTGTATCATTGACTGTTTGAAGTCTATGATCATTTTTTGTGGGTAGTAGTTATTAGTTTCTTGCTTTATTTTTGTTAGTAGTTCTACATAAGTAATTGTTTATTTGTTAGGTAATAGTGCATAAATGAAGGGGATGTTGCTATCGTGGTACTTTCCATGGATTGTGTATAATTGGAAAAATGGTTTGGGACACATTTTAAATGTGCCATCCATCATCCATGTTTCACAAGTTTGAAGTTTTTGTAGGTTTGTGGGATTTGCAAATATTAAAATTCTTTTGTCACTTGATTTGTTATCATAAAGAAGGAATTGTTCTTCGTTATGAGTTAGAGTAAGTTCAGGTGGTATTTCAACTTGACTGAATGTTTTGGGGGCAGGTGGGGTGTGAGTAGTAGATGTTTTAGTTGTAGCAATTAATCTTATTAAAGTTGAGATGGAGGGTAATTGTCCAGTTACATGTTCAGGAACTCAGGGTAGGATGTCCTTTAGTATTTCTGTTGTGGGTTTCTGAGACCTCGTGCTAGCTTCTTTAAGAGTTTCTAAAACACCTCTTACTTCTATCCCTGCTATGTTAGGGGTGGTTATGCTCTTTGACATTTATTACAGTAGTTTCCTTTGTTGTTGCCCTCCCATAAGATGCATTGGACTAGTATTTGGTGCATTTCCCATTAATCCTGTTGGCTATTTGTTTCCCTTGGGTGCAGACATATCCCATATAGCATAGTAAAAGTTTTCCTTTTTGCGATGTTATGAATTTTGCACTTTCAGTCATTTTGTTATTTGAACTGTCATGAAAAATTTATTTAGAAAATTTTGAACATGTTATATATGTTTTTATTGTATTAAAAATAGTAAAAGTTTAAAATATACTTACATGTTTGGTTTTGTAAAAGTTGTTGGTTTTTGTGATGTTTTTTGTTGCTCTTTGGATGCACTGCTTGCTTTTTTCTATTGAAGAAAAATGCATTTTATATTTTTTGTTTAACAGTATTGTTTGTATTTCGGTGAGTGGGTAGTTAGTGGGGTTTTTGGGTTGGGAGTTTTAGTTATTGGATTAGTAATTTTAAATGTATAATTACTTTGTTTGGAGGAGTTTCTTGGATGTTGTTTGTAGTTAGTTGAGTGTAGTTTGAATATTCTGTAGAGGAGAAAATATTTATAATAACATTAGGTTATTTGCTAAGTTTTTTTGTTTAGTTTAATTTTATTTTGTTACACTATTAAATAATTTTCATATTTTACATACTTTGTGTAGTTGAATTAGAAGTCTTGGATGTAGGAGTGTTATGCTGTAGAAGAAATCCGACAGAGATTTTGCTTCTTCAGGTATTTTGCTGGTGTAATACAGATTTATGTTGATTTTTCATTGGTTTATATAGTGTTTATTTAATTGTACTTTCATTTTTATTGGTTTATTTGTTTTGTAGTAGTTTTTCATTGGTTTTTGACGCATGGGTTTAAATTGTTTTGGCAGTTGTTTCCTTTTTTGGTAAATGCTAATTAATGTTAAATTATGTTTTTTTCAATATTATGTGTATATTTAGTTATATGTTAGTATTTATTTTGTAAAGTTATAATGTAGTAAATATATAAATTAAAGTTTTTTAGTTAATTTCTTTGTAAAAATTATTTATTTGATGGTGTTATTTTTGTGAAGTATTTTGTAGTGGTGTTTTATTTTAATATTGATATACATTTTAGTTATTTAGTTATATTGTGTGTGTTTGTAATATTGTTTATATTATTAATGTTATGTTTTGTGTTATTTTTATCTTTTTTGAGGTGTTGATATTTGTGTGTTTACGATAATAATGTGGCCTATATTTTTGGTTCCGATATTTTCGTTGTTTTGTATGTTTATTTAATGGTTACGATATTATTTTTTACAATATTTCTGTTTTTAATATTAGATTTATCGGTGTTTTTACTGGCAATATTCTTATTTCTATATTTGTGTATTTTATAAAATAAATATAGGATGTCGATATTTTTGTGGTCGATATTAGTGTGTTGATAATTTTGTTGGTCGATATTAGTAGTGTCGATATTATGTCAGTTATCCAATACAATCATTACTCTTATAAGCCCTATTCATTGCATGTTTTCTATAGTAAATCTTTGTTGATTTCCAGCTCCCTTACAATTCTCTAGTAATGCATTTGCCCCATATTTCAGTTTATTTATCCAGGTAGCCACGACAGGCATATCAAGGATTTTCTAGCGACATACAATGGTTCAAAGCGACTTGTCAAGCTGTTACGATGGAAAAGTCCCTCGTGTGATGATGTACGTGAATTACCTGAATGCTCTAGCTGTAATGGTGTCTGGATCCCTAATGCTGATTTTTGTTATCAGGGGTAAAAAACGGATCATTTGTGTGTGCCATGACAAAGGCCTGTCTCATGGATTGTGTTCTATTTGAACGGGAAGGATTTCCAAAGCACCACTCTAATAGTGGTGAAAGGCTACTGCCTTTACCAGGAGTTAAGCAGCACAAACGTGGTGGTGGCAGCATACCGTGTAGTGATCAGTAGGAGTGAACAGGTCCTTTCTACCTGTGTCACTGGAGTGAGTTCTACAGGCTTACTCACTCAAAGATCCTCTGCTGTGTGCTAAACTCACATTTGGCCTACATCGGGTTGGTGTGGAGTTCAGCGCAGTGCGCGTATGGTACACATGTGCACAGTGTATGAGTGCCTGTGAGTAGTACAATACAGAGATAAAGCAGTGCTGTGCAGTGCGTGTATATTATAGGCATCTTCTGGGTGTATGTATACCTGTGAATGTTACAATGAAGGATGTAGTGCTGTGCAGTGGGTGTATGCTATATGCATGTGCTTGGTGTATGCTTGCCTCTGCATGGTACAATATGTGGAAAACTCTTGATTCCATTTTGGGAGTCAAAGGGCTGACTGGAGGAACAGTAGGGGAGGAGGTAGAGGAATTCCCCAAACTGATTTGTGGATTGCTGCATCCCTGTAAGCTAGGTGGGACACACTGGAGGAAAGGAGAGACAGGCTCTTCAGTACACATCAAAGGATGCTCTTTGATTCAGAGAAAGGTCACCAGGAAGGGGCCTGGGCACATCTCAGAAAGGAGAAGGGGCTGACAAGAGAATCATAAAGAGTAGGGCTGAAGCCCAGGGGTACCTTTTTGATACACATATCACTGTAGCTGGCATCCAGGTCTGAACCTCTAGTCACTCCCATGGTGAGGTTATCAGATTTGGAGTCGCTGCTGCTGTGACAGACTGCTTTCTGGAGGAAGGGCATGGCAGAGGAGAGGGCACATCAAATGGAAGAAGACCCCCAACATAAACTTCAAAGACTCTGGGGCATATTTATGGAATTAGTGGCACAGGGCAGCGCAGGGAGTCACCTTGCTGTGCTGCCCTTTGTCACAGGGAAAGGGCAAGAATGCATCATATTTAGACAATACTGCCCATTCCTGTCCTTTCCCCTTGCACTGGTGCTATTTTGTCAGGCTAGCACCAACGCAGGCATGCTTGCACCATGGTGCAAGAGTGCCTGTGTTGTAGGCAGGATTGTTTTTGTGCAGGAAGGGCCACCAATCTTGAGAGGCTGTATCCTCTTTCTATGTGTACTGCATAATGCAGCATACATAGAAAGAGGTAAATGTGAGGAGAAAGAAACATATTTTTCCTTGTTACACCTCCTCTTGGAAGCTTATCTTTTTGGCACATTCCCAGGTTTACCAGGTTTGGTAAATTTGGAAATACACCAAAAACCATGGGAGTTGTGTGGGAACACCCACCACAATGCCCATGTAACGCCTCCCTTGCATGGAGCAATGCAGCGCAGCGATTTCCACTGCATTGCATTACTCCATATTTTTGATGCCATTCAAAGCCACTCAAAGTGGCTTTGTGTGGCTTAAAAAATATGACTTAAAGGTTCGTGTCACACATGTACCATGTTGCGTGGTGCAAGCACTATGCAAAGCTCTCATAAATATGCCCTTCAGACTCTAAATCATGTTTGTGCCTAGAAATTGACTATAAGAAGGGGAACTTGAGGCCCCCAAAATTGTCAACTCTCAAGCAACCAGTCAGGATGTGCGAGGAAAAGCACTGCAAGACTTCTGTCTGTGACTATGATTGGGGGCTTAGGCCTTCCAGTCTCCTAGCTGGGTGAGTGGACACCAACCAGGAACTTCAGGACTACCTCTCCCTGGAGCCTTTAGCTCCAGCACCTGCCTGCTTGCCAAGACCAATATTCCCCTTGATGGAGAGTAGAGCCTTGGATGGAGTGAGGTCTAGTGGGGGATCCTGGTGAGTGTATCCCTGTAGCAAGGTGTGAGGACACAGCTGCTGCACTGATCGGGCCATTGCCCATATGCAGGGGAAAGTTGGTGACCCTCGCATGCGAGGTGGGGCTCCTGTGAAGAGTGCTGCTGTGCTGATCGGGCTGTAGCCCGTGTACAGAGGATGAACGGTGACCCCATATGCCGGGTGTGCACTGGGACAAGGCAAGGAGTGTGGCCTGGTCGAGACCATCATCTGAGGAAGGAGGTCACCATGGTGACTAAAGCAGGTTGAGGACCGGCACTATTAGTGTCACACCACCCCCTACCTGTGGCGAAGATCCCAAAAAACTTACCAGCTTTGGAGGAGCATTGAGAACCATATTGCCACTGTAGGATTGAGTGTGAGAAACACGAGAACACCCGACTGCAGCCCTTCCGGGCTGCCGATTGAAAGACTTTTTGGAGGCAGCCACTGCAGCTTCAGTGATCTCGAAGGGGGCGTTCTTAGAGACTCCATTCATTTGGATCCTGCTAATTTGGGTAAGACTGATTTACAGACCAGGCGGAACATGATTGCCAAATAGTGCTTCAGCGCTGGAACACTTTTGACTTTAATAAAGAGTCGAAGTGGAACTCCTGCTGTCATGTAGTTCCTATATATCCTATACAGGTTCTGCGCGTTTAGACAACATAGACTATAGGATTGGTGTTAGACTTATTCTGAACACCCCTATCGGGTATGTTAGCCTGTATACCAGCTAGCTCACAGTGCCACTAGAAACCCCTCTTACCAAGGAGAGAATAGTTCTTGGCAACTATCGAACATGACAACCCTGATCCCTCAGAATCGTGGAAACAATATACTACCTTTCGCTCAGTCACTCGTGCTTACTAAGTTTGTCTCAGAGAGATACACAGAATAAAGAGGCTGGGCGTTTTCAATAAGAATTTATTGAACAGTTGTTATTCTAGTGTAGAATAGATGAGCTGCAACAACCCTTAGACAGTAGCAGAGATATATGATTAGAAGTACCAAGAAAGTAAATGAATGGTATAGTTCTACCATTTTGCAGTAATCATGAATACATACGAGTATATAAAACACATGATAAAAGTGCGTACTCCTACGATGCCTCCCTAACTAGATGTACCTAAATGTACCTAGTATCTATGTAGGTGTTATGCCAAGAATCCCTCTAGGATCTAGTCAACCCCGTTACCTGAGAATGAGAGAATGTGGAACCCTGTCCTGGTCTCGAGTTGGACACCCCGCAAGGGATGTTAGACCGCTGCGAGCTGGAGTGTCTGCATGCAGAAACCTCAGAGTCTCTGGTCAGTGTGTCGGCCGGGAAGTCTCGGTCTCCTCTATCTTCCTAAGCAAGATGTGATGTATATATACCCATAGGTCTCCCCAGGGGTCCTACCTCACTGTGTTACTGTGTCGGCCTAAAGGATGACGTCAGGCCTGAACTTTATACAGAGATATTATACAGGAGATGGTAGTCCTGCTGTTAGTCCTGTTGTGCTTCCAAGAAGCCTCATGCATAATGTATGAGAATCGAACTATGAAAAACCAGCATTCTGAATGCAGTGTCATATCTAGGTAAAAGGTCAGCCCCTGTAAACCGTTATGTATGTAATGTAGGGAGGGATATAGGTGAAAGGTTGCGATATTACCTGTGCCCATATTAGGGTACCTATATGGAATATAACACCCACTCCTCTTCCGACTGGACGACATATGTAACTAAGTACCGTACTACTAGCCTAACTAGATATTGGTACGCACAAAAGGCATAAAACATTTGTTTGCAAAAAATGTTTAAAAATTTCAAAAAATGTCTAAAAGTTTTAAAAAAATGTGTAAAAAGAAAAGCTATTCAATCCATAGCTCTAAAGTGTCCTTAGTTATAGTCCGAACCACTATAAGCATTAGAAAAGCCATATTTGCCCAAAAAATGAAAGGAATGTCAATTTTGTTTTTGAGTTCCAAATTTGAGCTTGTTTAAAAAAGGGCGAACTTCTTCCAGCACATGACGAGCCAAATGAGTCAAATGTTTATGTGTCCTGGCTGGTAGACGCAACATTTTCGTTGCTTGCTTCCGCAGTAGACGGCTCTTGTAATACCTCGCAGATTATGTCAATTGAGCACAGATGATGTTCCATACTGTCCACAGCCAGTGCTGGAGCATCCTGTGTGCCGTCCAAAGCCTGGGTGTCAGAGGAGGAGCTGGTGTCCATAACAACAGGTGTAGTTATTACCTGTGGGGGCTCAAGGAATGCCGCCATCAGCATCGGAATACGCTGGGGACACTGCAGAACATGGGCCGTTATCGGGTCCAGTAAGGCATTCACGTCCGATTGCGCACATGATGGGAGTGTCAAACAAAGGTCTAACACGCATTCTTCTCTGCAAAACAGGCATCGGAGGACAGGTAAGATGCGGTCCATCCAGACTGGTCGAAATGACAGAAACCAAGATGTGCTTAGTTCTCTTAGGCGAGGCGTGCCTAGATGTTGTACCATGCGGTCACGGTATTTACGCTCCAAGAGTGCTTTTTCCATCTCCTTGGTGACTGGCACATCCAAAGCGTTGCAGAAAGATAACAATCAGGATACCTGCTACTTAAAACAGGATCAGCGGAAGTCCTCCAAAGAAGCTTCCGAATGCGGAATGAATGAAGTTTGGTATAACTCCAAATACCGTCTGAAAGGTGCTTAAAAGTCCAGAACCTATGGTCTTAAATAGGTAAGTAAGTAAGTAATCTTTATTGCTTGATTAATAAAAATCTTAGCAAACAGCAGCATAATAAAACATATATAAAATAAAACAGCGCTTGATCCAATAAAAATTGCAGTGATTTCATAAAATACAGAAGTATGAAACTTGCATATAGTACGAAAGATAAAATATTAATATATGTATTATGTTAGGCGCACAATGTCTGCTGGGAGACTGTCCTCCTTGGAGTTCGCCTCAGTTCAAATGTCTATGAGATTAAGTGTAAAATCCTTGCCAGGTTAGTGGTAAGTCTAAAATTGGTCATTCCCAGTGAGCAGATACCAAATGAATTAGCAGCAGACTGGGGTGCTAGCCAATTTGTTGGGAGGTAGCCAAGATTAATTTAGTTTTTACTACGTTCATGAAACGAACAAAGCTGCAGGCTAACTGGATGTCGCCCCCCTCGAAGCAGGCCTTCACCGCCTGTCTGCATGATTGTATCTGGTTTTCGTTCAGGTGTGGCTTTAGAAGCTGTCTTCATTCCAGATCTAAACTCTTACAAACACACAGTAGGTGTAAGACATCCTCTTTAGGGTTGTTGCATAATCTGCAGTGGGTAGTTGGATGTGTGCGTTTCCACGGCGGTAAGTGCGGTTTTACCGGTAGAATCCCCAGCCTCATTGCCAAGAGGCTTTCCTTCATACTTCTCGAGAAGCTTGTACCTAAATATGGCTGAGGTGCGCATCTCGAGTAGCTCTGAATCACGAACCAGCTGTGCACCCTCTTATTTATGTCTGTTTTATCTTCTTCGAGGGAAATAATCTACACCGATTTATTTACCAAGGCCTTAAAACTGTTGTAAGGAAGACCGGATTTCCACAAATCCTGTAAAGCGAGCAACCTTATTCCTGACTGAAGATAAACCATAGCGGGGCAGTCATTTTTCCTTGCCATCTCTTTCCACAAGTATGAGTTTAAAGAACCCGATTTAGCACTCTTTATTTTGTACCAGCATTTGGCATAGACGCCCTTCCTTGCTATTTGCTGCTTTTGTAGGCCAAGCTCCAGCCTTATTTGTGCTGGAGAGGTGTATTGTGGGAGATTGAATATTATTCTAGCAGCTTTGGAGACCACCTTATCCAGAATTATTTCGTCCTTCCCTCTCATTGATTCGCTGCCATACGTAATTGTAGGTAGAAGCTTTGCCCGGAGTACTTCCAGTAGAGGGATAAGGTTGGGGCCAGTTATTTTGTGCTTGATGTTTTTTAGCATAACAGCCAGAAGGGTCCCTCTTCCTTGGATGGCCACTTTTTGTTTGTGGTAAGTACCTATGCTGTCAAAAATAATACCCAAATATTTGTAACTTTTAACAGTCTCCAGCTGCCTACCCCCCAGCAGCCATCTGAATTAATTCTTGGTGCTTCGCTGGTTGAATACCATAACTTTGGACTTTTCATGGTTTATGCTTAATCAGTTCTTTTTGGCAAAATCGCTCGTTACGTTTATCAAATGCTGTAGGCCGACTGGGGTTCGGCTGATCAGTATCAGATCGTCGGCGTATAGTAAGTTTGAAAGTGTCAGGCCACCCAAGTTCGGGGCGTGGTGATGGCAATTATCCAACTCATTTGAGAGGTCTGACACAAAAAGGTTAAACAAGGTTGGAGCAAGAACACAGCCCTGTTTTAACCCCTTAGTGGTTGGAATCCTCCTCGACAGACTGTCGCAGGTCCCCAGCTTAATTTGGACCCATGTCTTGGAGTGGAGTAAAATTAGCTGATTCAGAAGGGTTGGGGCTATTTTCCACCCCGCTAGCTTAGCCCACAATTTCCCTCTGTTAACGCTATCAAAAGCAGCTTTATAGTCGATAAAACAGACAAGTAGTGGTTTATTGATTGCTTTAGTGACGTCAATTAAAAGTGAAAGAGCAAGAATGTTTGTAGTTGTCCCCAGGTTTTTTTGAAAACCTGTTTGGTTGATTGGGATTAGATCGTTTTCCCCTGCCCACTCGATTAGTTCAGCCAGTAGTAGGCCGGCCTCATATTTGGCCTCAATGTCGATTAGTGCTATGAGTCTATAGCTCTTTGGTTCATTCTTGCTACCTTTCTTATGGATAGGTGAGATGATCGATCCTTTCCAAGAATCTGGGATTCTTCCAGCTTCCAAAATATTGTTATAGAGTGGTAGTAATGCTCCAGCCCAATAGGTTGAGTCTTGCTTGTATACAATTGGGGGAAGCCCGTTAGGGCCAGGCGCTCCTTCATTTCGGCTTTTTGAAATTCTATCCACAATCGTTTTAATTGAAAAGAAGGGTATTAACTCTGGACCTTGATGCTTTAGGGATTGCCACTCACTCTGACATACCACTATGTCTTGTGTGTTTTCACCAGCTTCCGTATTAAAATGACTCTGTAGGTATTTTACCCAGGCATCCTCTGTTATATGTGAGTTAATTCCTGGTGCCGTTGGATTCTCTATACTCTTGACTGTCTGCCAAAACCTGGTGCTGTTCTTTGATTTTGCATCGTGTAACAGTTTTGCCCATGTTGTTTCAGCAGTTTCCTTTTTTGCAAGCCAGATGATTTTATTTTTTCGGGCCCTGAGCATCCTTAATTCCAGCTGTGTTTTGTCGACGGAGCAATTTTGACGGAGGTTACTCATTGCTCTGTTTATTTCGCCCCTTATTTGTCTTAACTCGGCATGATGGATTCCCGATAGATGAATTCTTTGTTTGTTTGCTGGCCTGCTCAGTGGTTCCTGTTGGATTTTTTGCTCGGATTTCTTTAAGTTCGCTTTAGGGCTAGATGGGCCAAAGCTTTCAGTAAAGCTTTCCCAGGCTGTTAGGATGTTATCATATAGTAGTTTGTTATCCTCCCACCATTTTTTTGACTCTGCCAAGAGTTTTACTGGGTCACGTGTGTTGCATTTTATTCTCCTGTGGCTAAATGTGGTGTTTGTACATGAGTCAGCAATTGGGTAAGTGAGCGCTGTTCCTTGCATGGGAAGTATGAACTCTTGGGGTTGATGATCACTATACTCTTGTATGCCGATCCTGAAATCTTTTATCAAATGAAAAAATGGTAAGGATGAAAAAGTATAGTCTATTGAGGTGTCAGCAAGCGCATTGTGGAAAGTTGCAGCTCGGGGACGATCCCCCGTGAATCGACCGTTTAGTGCTACCAAGGACAAGCTTTCTAAATCCTTCAACATTTCTTTAGAGATTTTAGTTGGCTTGTCCCACTTACACTTATCCTGAAGAGGGATCCCCCATGCTGTTTGTTGATCTTCTGCCGGCCAGTCTAAGTCACCACTCCCTGTAAGGAACATATCAAAATCGCCTGAGACGATAAAGTTCGAAGTTGCCTTCTCAGTAATTAATTTGGTTAGTTCTGTTATGAGTTGTTTTGCGCCATTTCTTTTATTCCGGGGGTGTAAATAGGTGTTAACAAGTATTAACTGCTGTTTATCTTTAGGACCAACTATGTCCAGCAGAATTGTTTTTATCTCATTTGTTGGGGTGCTTTTACTTGTTAGTTCCTTGACCGTCGTTATGGTTTTAATCGAGGAGTAGGTCGTAAGGCCTCCTTTAAAATGGCCGAAGTTTGAATTTCTAGTTCCCGGGAGATGATATGATTTGAAACCTAGCAGGTGAAGTGGTTCTGCCAGCCACGTTTCTTGAAGCAGAATTAGGTCAAATTGTTGAAAATACATCAGCAAAGCACTGTCCGCTGTTTTAAATCCAAGGCCGTTTATGTTCCAGGAGCAGAACTTTAGATTTGGAGTATTTGCTTCCTGTTCTAGTCCCTGTCAAGGGGACTCCCTTTTTGTGTTTATGGTTTTTGCTATCCAGGACCAATCCTGAAGTGTGTCGGGTTCTCCTTGACCCTGGATGTCCCGATTGATGGAGCTATTTCTCTCCGAAGTCTCTGCTGAGGTACTGCGTGCCCCCTTGAGCACAGAGTTAACAGGCCCAGAGCTTCTCCTTCAACTTGGTCCGCTGTTTTTGGGCTCTTGATGGTGGTGGAGTAGTGGATCTGGATACCCGACTGCTTGATGGAGATGCAGTCGGATCCCCCAGGTTTCTAGTTGATGCTTTTCCTTGAGGATTTTCTCCACTATTTCTCCAGTTGCCCAGACTGTCTTGGTTGCTTCTTGCTCCGAGAGATGTTTAAAAGTTTCAAATTCTACTGATTCCAGATCTTGTGAACCAATCCCTGCCAGACTGCTAATAGCAGTTAGTATTCGGAGAATATTGCCTCTATTTAGTGTGTCTCCTCGTCCTTTGGATTTGTACTCCGGGATAAACAGAACTGCCTTGGGGGTCTCCCTTCGGAACTCGTTCGGGGGTGATCCACTACATATGGATTTTCCGTTTCCCCCTGCGCTTATAGGTATCGCATTTTGTTGTTCTGCCCTTTCTGTGGTGTCCGGGCTTCGCTCTATTACCGTGCACCGTCCGCTATCGCTTTGCTGTTTCACTAGCCTCATTCTATTTGCTGTTTCCACTTCTAGCTTGGCGTCCCTTGATATTAGTTGTTCGGTATATGCTATTGAGGGTGTCGTATTTTGTTGTTTTGCCGTTTCTGCGGAGTCCGGGGTTTGCTCTTTTTCCGTGCGCCATTCACAGGCGCTTCGCTGTTCAACTGGCCTTGTTCTATTTGCTATTTCCGTTTTTGATTTGGCATTCCTTGTTTTTAGTTGATCAGTGTGAGCCTTTGCTACTACTGTTAACGCAGGGGCAGCTTCCCTTACCGCTTTAGTTTCCAGCTGGTTTTCTGCCTGCTCGTTTGAGTTGGTGACTCCGAGGGAATTATGCTTGCTTGTATTCACCTCTCCTGCTTGTTCCTTCCCTGATGAACAGGGGGCGTCGATGGCGTTTGGCTCAAGCTGCGCGTTTGTTGGTACACCGCTTGCTCTTCGTGCGCGCTGCTGCCCACTCGGGGATTTTGGTGCAACTTGAAAGAAGTGTTTTATTGATGGATTCTTGTTCCTTCCTTTCCTCCTTTGTTTCTGACGCTGTTTAGATGTTTGCCATTTGTTCGACTGGGTGTCCTCCTCGTCTGGGTGACCTATCTGCTTGTTGCCACTGCTGGTGGTCTGTACCAGCGATTGGTGTTCAGGGGAAACTAAAGGCTCTGAGGGGTCGGTGCTCGTAATCATGTTTACTTTGGCGGTTCCTTGGGTCCCCGGTTCCTTGTATTGTTTTGACTCTGAGGTTGCACGTACTACTGGCCCTGTGTCTTTCCCAGCCGCCGTGGAGGCGGTAGCCAGAGTGTTTCCCCACTTGCCAGGCTCAGACCGCTCTTTTTGCTCCTGGACGGGCGATGACGTTCCTTGTGGCGATCTTGTTCTAGTGTAATTTTGCTGGTTTTAGGCTTGCCAATGTTTGAGTATGTACTTTTTAGGTCCGTGAGAAGGTCACCCATCACTGTAGGCAATGATACTAGTTTTTCAGCTATTAAATGGCAGCTACAGCTTGGGGGAATTATTACCGTTTCAGATTGAGCTCTTTTTATAAAGTTGTTCATTTCCGACAACTTGCTGTCAATGCTTGTGACGTGCAGGGCTAGACAGTTAAGGAGGGTAAGTTGAATGTCCATCTTATCCGAGTGATATTCCAGAGCCTTAGTTGAAAGTTGCATGGTATTTAAGAGGGAGGCCCATATTTTGTTTTCTCCTGTTGGTGTGTCCTTTTGAGTCCCCTTCGTAGCCATTCCTGTGCCTTGAGAGGCTGTTTCTCCTTTGTCCTCGGTGGAATATGTAGTGACCAAATTTTTCCATTCTTCTGTCGTGAGGAAAGACGTGTTGCTGACCACGTAGTTCTGGGGGTCCCGGTAGTTCCGGGGATCTTCTTGTTTGCTCTCTGTCATTACTCCTCTATCCCCTGATGTTGGGGGGGCGAGTTTTAGCTGTGGTCCAAGAAGAGGTCGATTTAGTGACTTGGCTTTTGTTTTAATGCCAATATCGGTATTATTTGCTGTCTCACTGAGCTGAGTCTTTGCTGTGTCCGCTATGATCTTCACTGTGGTCTTCCCGTTAGTGTTGTTAATGTCTTCAGAGCTTTCGAGGTCGGGGTCAGTGACATCTGGACTCAATTGTGGGGGGTTTTCACCCACTGATTTAGTTAAAAGTTCATCTAGAGTAGAGATGGCTGGAGTCCCTGCAGTTATAGACATTTCTGATTCTGATTCTGAGAGTGCTGGAAGTGCTGCAACTCCATGGGTCATTGCGTTCTGGCACGTCCGAATTTTAATTTCTGGCTCCAATGGTAATCTTGAAACCTCCTTAGTAGTGGGGAAGGGCAGATTTCCTGTGGATTGTGTTCTTTCTTCATTCTCTTTCCCGGTATTTGTGTCGGTGCATTTTGCATTTTGCTGGACTTCATATGCTGCCGGTGAATCTGCTACCTCTTTTACTGCCCCTTCAATTGCCCAGCTAGGTTGAGTCATGCTGCGTCCTCCTGATTTGGCCAGTTTGTCCGATGAGCCATTGCCTGTTGAGTCATCCGGAACTAGTGGATGTAGGGGGAAGGGAGGTCCAGTTGTTTGTTGATACTAAGATTTAGCACTGTACCAGCATCTTTCACAAATGAAAATTTGGAGTATATTTTAGGTAGAAAGTACTTTTTTCCTATGTTTGTTGGTGGCTGCGCTTGTCTGTCTACTGCTCCGCTCCCATCTATGTCCACCAGCATGTTCACTAAGATTCCGGAATCCTTGTAGGCAGTTACCTCTGCATTTGCCGCTGCTATAGCCAGCGGCGTTGTTAGTGTGGAAAGGCGACTGTCGATTGATTCGGTTGTTTCTCTTAGGATTTTGTTTTTCTTTTATCTGTTGTTAATGACATTTGTTACCGACCGCCTCTCCTTGCCAGACCTCATGGTCACCTATATACTGACAGTATTGGTGACAGTTTGTTGTTGTTGGTATTAATGTTGTTGCTGTTGTGTTGTTGTTGTTGCTAGTTATTGTTTTATTGTTTTTATTGTTTTATTGTTTTTGTTGTTGTTGTTGTAGTTGTACGGTTTGATATGGTTGTTATTTCATTGACTTTGATTAACAGTTCTTAATGACGATAAGTTTGTTGGTTGAACTGCAGGCCCTGTGGCCCCCACGCTCCAAATGCAGGTTCGCAGATATGAACTGCGCAGCTAGGCTAATGATGGAGGGGGAGATGATAAAGGGATGGAGCAGGGGGCTGTGGCAGGAGCAAGGGCTTGGACAAGCGGGGCTCACAATGCTGTGTTGCAGGCTGCACCTGAGCTAGTCAGGCCGCCTCCGCAAGACACCAATGGCACACTCTTGCTGCGGCCGCCCGCTAAAGGGCAGCCGTGCTTGTCTCACAGTAATCACTTCACCCTCTGTCTCAAGCTGTCTCGAGCAGGCTTTCAGCTGGGTCTTTCTCTCTCTCTCACTTTCTCTCTCACTCCAGCTGGAGCTCTCCAAGCTCTCCAAGCTGGGCAACAAGGGAGGGTTGTAGTTTATAGTTTGTGGTTGTGGTTTGGCGGGGTTTGACGGGAACTTTTTGGCGGCGTGGAACTTGGAGCAGGCTGAGCCGCAAGGAGGAGTGGGAGGGGCGGCGAGCCCACGCAAGTTTTCCTTGCTTACGCCTGCCCAAGAGCTTCAGCCTCTCAGCCTCTCAGGCTCTCAGCCTCTCTCTATTCTCCGTTCGGCTCAGCTCCGTTTTCATTCTATAGCATTCTATGGTGTTACGCCCACGCTCCTGCTCGCTCAATCTGTGGCTCTGCGCCCGCAGCTTCTCACTGTTTGTCTCCCACTCCCACTCCTGCTGCCGCCTCCACTGCTGGTCACTGTTAGCGCACCACAGCTCCTTCCCGCCGGGGGGCTCTTCTCTGGGCTCTTCCCTGGGCTCAGCAGCCTGTGCGCAAGAGCACTCTCCACACTTCCTGAGTCCCGCCGCTCGCCACAGAGGGCGTGCCACTGGGGCCGTGGGAGCCGCTCTGAACCGCTGATCAGTGCGGTGGTGGCGGTTTCGCGCCGGTCGTGCCGGTCTCACGGCTGGGGAGAGGGAAGGGGGCTAATGGGCGGGCGGGAGCGAGCGAGCAAAAGTGGCGATGGCAGCAGTGACTAGTCCCGCTCAAGCTCCGGCCTGATCCCCCGAGCTCCGTGCCCTGTGCATCCAGGCTCCGCGAGCTCTGCGTAACGGACTCCTCCTCTTCCTCTTCCAGCGACTTCCGTCCGTTAATCTCTCATTCTAACCACAGGCCACAGTACTGCTGCTAGGTCTTAAATAGGTGGACAATGCCTGTCGTATCAGACATGTTAAAGATACGATTTACCATTTCTGCGTAATGGAAAGATCAGTTTGTATGAATAAGCGCCTGTATCTCTGCCGAAGACCTTGCGATCTGGAGATCAAAAGTCTCTTGAGTGGAGGTTAAGGGCACGGACTTCTGTAGAAGCATGGCTTTCATTCTGCTTAGAGTATCAAACCGTATTAAAGAAACATTCAGTGAAGCCCATAACCGCGCCTCCCTGACTGTATATGTCAGTGGAAACAATACTTGCATATAGCAAGTAACCCTGGAGCTCACGGTTACCAGATATGCGATGCCTGGAAGCATTCCACAGCAGCATTGATTGTTCAGCATCAAGTAACTCCCATTCGAAAGTAGCCTGAATACTGGAGTAATCACTGCAGCTGGGGCACCCCTCAAACGGCAGGATAAGTTTGCTACTGAACCATTACAAGCCCCAGGCAACATTATATCCTGGCATATGAGTGATCCACTTAAAGTGTTCTCACAGTTCGTACCGCTTAGAAACACTTCTCTATCCCCACTCCGGCATCGAAATCTGTATGGTAATTCCCACGATTCCTTAATGTATTCCTTACCCATTTCTTCATATCTGACTGCCTGCTTTTGTTCAAGGCAATACTGAAACTGAAAAGTGGTGACTGGTAGAGTTATGTGGCCATGGATTAACCATTCTGTGGACGGTAATTCTGCCACTATTAATGGTAATCTATCCAGTTTTTCGATACGCAGCATTGTATACTTTGCTCCCCTTTGTGCCATTTCTATCTGTTTATCCGTTAGATTGTATTCAGAAAACAGAGACGTACTGTTGAAATAATGCCAAGGCACATAGCCTGCATGCAAAGATTGCAGCGTCCAGCTTAATAACATGATAGAACGTAACTGAGACTGCCCGTGTTGTAATATGGCCAAATCCTGTTCTAATATGTCTATTGCTGAAGATACAATGTTGCCTAAGGAATATATCCTGGAGGTTAATGTAGTTAACCCATTGTCCACTACTGCTAGAGATTTTTCTAGATTTATACGGTCTATCTTCTGTAATCTCTCTGCGGCCTCTTGTTGGGATATTTTCCATATTTCATTGTAGACAGCATAATAGAAACGTTTTTGACGTGGCTTCCTCAGACCTAGTAAAAAATCCCTAAGGTCCACATCCTGTGTTAGTAAGGATAAGTGTTGTTTCACCTCTGAGAGTGTTGAGGTTTTTAGCCAATCAAGGCACAACTTCCCAACACTATAGGATGTCACTACCCCTGGATGTTCTCTCTGTACATAACGTGGATCTGGCCTATGGGTACTAAACCCTTCAGTTTTTCCCATGAATCTTGCCTGACAACTATTGGTGTCTGTGGGCCAAATCAACCATTTCTTCCAATCGGGGTCTGATCTGTTGTATTGTAAAATATCATCTATTGTAATCTCTTTCTGTGATGTTATGTTACCCTCGGTGTGTGATGGTATTGGCATCCGAGGTGTGTTCAAGTCTTTGTGCTTGAGTAGTCCAAGGCAAGACGTCTGGTGCACTGTCTCGTTCAAAACATGATTTGCTGAGGGATGAGGCATGCTCTTAACAAAGCTTATGTTCCCTGTACTTGCCACTCTCTAGTACCCCAGATAGATTTTAAATCTATGGTGTCTTTCCATAAGTCGAAACCTTGTTCAGACAATTGGGCAATAAAAGAAGCAGAATAAATCTGTTTGGTGATTGTTAACATATTTTTCTGTGCTGATGTTGGTGCAACCTTATAATAATATGAGGCTGGGTCAGACATATTAAACCCTGAAAAATATGGAAACTTTTGCGCAAATGTTTTTGAACTGCTTTTCGGTGGTGTAGGGCAATGTTCCCACTGGTGGTATGTGAACACATTTCTAGCATTAGCAGATTTATGCAGAAAGTGATGACCATAGTGTTGATAACAATATATTGTTTCGAAATCTGATGTGCTTTCAAAAGTTTCACTATTGGAAAATGCAGCAGATTTCTCCAAATCAGAAAACATATTATTTACAGTTTCAAAATCCCAATCATCGGAAAATGTACTTGAGGTAATGAAATCACTTAATGATATTTTAAATATATGTAGAATCTTTAAAAGGTCAGTCGGACCAAGTATATCAAATCAACCTTGTCCCAAACTATACCGTCAGGTATAGGAACTGCTGTAATGTTCACTGATGACAAGTCTCTTTGTTCTCGATGAGATGATTGGTGTGGTTTAAAAATTGAATTCACCTTTTGGGCTGCAGAGCTTTGTCGAATGTATTTTCCATTTATAAGCATGCTAAAAACTACAACCAAACCTATCCAGAAAAGAAGGAAAAGTATCCCGGTAATCACCCATAGTTCTACCCAAGGTGATACCAGGTAAGTCTTTTTTTTAAGAAAGTTCAGAAAGTCTTTAGCTTGCTGCTTGTGTGTTTTTCGGGCTGGCGTCGTTTCAGGTTCACTTGGATCCAAAGAAAACGTGTCAAAGTTTATGAAGTAGCCAGAAGCAGTTCGATCAATTGTTGGTATTGCATCAGGATTTGTGGAAACCGTAGTTTGCTCACGTTGAGGCATGTTGACGTAAACATCCATATTTGGTCGAATTGAAATTTGTCTTTCATTTTGATTTTGAATTTGAACTTCAGGTTCAAGAGGAACGAGTTCCATAGCATTATTGCATAGTCCATCATTCCGTGCAGAGGACTCTTCGAACGTGATGAGTCTTTCCGCTTGAACTTCTTGGATTGTAGCGAGAGGAGGGCGTCTGCTACTCTGGAGTCCACATGGCCTACTATTCAGTATCGGCCACATAGTGTGGTTTGATTCAGTCTATTGAGACAAATCTTTTCTCCTTTTTTCCGGCAAGAGGCGGTAGAAGTACAGTCCTCGTTCCTTCAACTGCTAGGACCTGTACAGGCTTTCTATATGATGGCCCAAATTCTTTTTTGTCTGCTATTTTCTCTCTGGCCAGATCCCCGACTTTTGGGATCCAGACAGGTCTTGCCGTGACTGATTTGACTTCCCCAGTGGCGTTCTTTTTCACATGGACATTACTTTGTTGTGTCCTGGATTCATTTAGATCCTGTAAAATAGCCAAACGATCATGGATGTCAAAAGGCTTTGCATCTGCCACTGTGCCTTCACAATCAAGATCAGGTACCCACATTCTTGTCCCAAATAGGACCTCATATGGAGTGACCACCCCTAGAGAACTTCTTGGCATGTTGTTCAATGCTCTCTGAACTCCATACAAATGCTTCACCCAACTTTCACCCGTGCCTAATACTCTAACTGTTAATGATTGCTTTAAGTTCCGGTTTTTCCTCTCCACGACCGAATTTTCCTCGGGATGGTACGGAGAGGAGTACTGCAATGCTACACCCAATCCTCGCATGGCCTCCTTGTAAGCCCGAGAGCTAAACACAATGCCCTGGTCAGAATGCAATGTGCCAATTGCGTATGTCCCTATAAAGACTTGCAAATCTTTTATAACAGTTCGAGCATCAGCCGAGCGTTGGGGCCACACCCATAGGAATCTCGAGCAGGAATCCGCTGCAACCATGATATATCTGTAAGCCCCATCTCTCTGTAAGGGGCCGCAGTGGTCCAAGTAAACACACGCTAGTGGTTTGTCTGATATTAATAAAGGTGTCTGTGCAGGACGTGTTGCCGTGGAGCCTTTCATCTGCTGGCAGATGTCGCATTTCAAGACATAATCTTCAGTCTGCTTCCTCAACCCTGGCCACCAATAGCATTGTTTCAACAAAGAAACAGTCGCCGTAACTCCTGCATGTGCAGAACCTATCCCTTTGTGTGCTGCTAGGATTAAACCTAACCTACGATCCATGTTTGGAATTACTCTATCCCCCACTCCAGGAATCAGAGCAAATGGAATGTTATTGACATCTAACTTGTAGGAGTACTTGAGTGGAAACTTTTTTGGTACTGCTCTGCTGTTTTTGCGTGAAGCAATGACAGCCACCATAATATCACCGTCTATTCTCGTTTTCGAATGAGTGATTGCAGCTACGGCAGCCATGCGTACAGCCCCCTTTGCGACTTCGTCAGCTAATGAATTCCCTTCAACGTGAATGACATCACGTTGATGACTCAGTGTATGTATCGCGTGAGCCCTTGGTAGTTCGTTTTTCGACTCCACTACCTGTTCCCATAGCATTTTGTGCTTAATTGTACCACCTTTTGCATCTTTGAGCCCGTTCTGAACCCAGTGCTGCAAGTACTCATTATATGATTGTACACAGTAAAAGGAATCACACACAATTAGTGTGGGGAATTCTCGATCTGTATTTACTAGTGCCAGTATCAAGGCTTTTAACTCTGCCAGCTGTGCCGTGCAGTCTCCTAGAGATTGCGTTTTTGTGCAACTTGGATGGAATTTTCCATCCTGCATGCGACCTTTAACGATTGCGCATGCCACACTGTATTGTTGCTTACTTCCTATGGCCGGCTGAGCAGATCCGTCAGTGTAAATAATGTATTCATACTGATCTAGAGGCATTATTTCATTTGGTAAAGGATATTCTTGTTCGTATTGCAGAAATGCTTGTATCATTACATTTGGGTCGTACCTGTATCCTACATCTGTTGCAGTGAGAGAATTAGCCCATTGTATCCATCGTGGATGTAAGGCTTTAGCGTTAGGAACGCTCACCTTTGTTGCAGCCTCTAAGGCTGGAACTGGAGTCACTGCTATTATTCGTTTCCCCTGAGCCAGTGCTCTTTCTCTCACTACAGCAGTCTGTACTGCTGTTAGAATTGTTTCTGATTTGTATGCAATTGGTACTGTTTCACCTTCATTATATGTTAAGTATGTGTACCCTGATTGACCCGCAACTATACGGATCACCAGGTTGCGTACGTTTACGCGCGTCTGTAAGTGTTTGGAAGCTATCATGTCAGCTTGTAGGGAATGAAGGATATCTGTGTGTTCCTGTGTCCAATGTCTAACTGAAAAGTCAGGTTTTATTAAATTGTAGAAAGGTTTTACCCTTTCTGCGTAATCCAAAATGTATGTTCTACCAAAATGTAGGAATCCCAGCATTGATTGTAAATTTTTCAATGATTTTGGAGGCTGGAGCAGCGTGCATTTTTCTAGAAAATTGGCTGCCAGGCTTTTCCCTTTACTTGAAAGCTCATATCCCAAAAATAGGACACTGTGGTGGGCTATTTTTGATTTTTTAAAGTTTAATTTGTAGCCCTCAGATGCAAATCCCAAAATTATGGTATTCACTCTGTTCAAGTGTTCCTCTAGGTCATCGTCCGTTAGATAAATATCATCCACATAGGACTATGCCCCTTCATCCAAATCTTGAAGTAACTCAGTTACTCTGGCCAAAAACAATCCCAAGCTGTTCTTATACCCTTGGGGGAGTCGACAAAATTGACGCTGGGACCCCAACGCTGAGAATGCAGTTAGATACCTGCTTTCAGGCGCTATATTTTGGCAGAAAAATCCATTTGAGATATCAAGTGTCGTCTAGTATTTTTTCCACACAATGTTATTCATTAATGCGGCACTGTGTGCATTCTGGACTGCAAATGTCTTTGTGCAAGTGTTTAAATGTCTGTAGTCTAAAACTAGACGGTACGAATTGTCAGGTTTCATGACAGGAAACAAAGGATTGTTCATTGATGAGGTGCAAGTTTCAATCACCCCTTGGTATTCAAGTTGATCTAAGATCTCCCTGACCTGTTTTTTAGCTTCTTGTTTTATTGGGTACTGCCTCTGTGCAGTTGGAGCATTCTTTAAAGGAATTATATGGTGGGTGGAATCCTCATCCCATCCAACATGGTTTTTGTATAATGCTGGAGCCTGGGCTACCGCCCACTCCCGCGCATATGTGTATCTTAAGTGTTTTGGAACATGGTCGGAAAATGCTGGAAAAATTACTGTTTCTCCCTTAGGGCAATCCATGACGAATGCTGGCGGCCAATTTTGTTCAGCTAATAAAATATCATAGCCAAACGTCAGGTTCTCCCAAAAGAGACCTCTACTTGTCCTACACTTGTCCCCCTCCATCTGGAGCGTTATTTCATATAGCTTATGCGGGACACTTAGTATCAGGTGTTTCCACAGTGATGTAATCATTCAAGTCTGCTGTCACCAGAAATTCCATCAGGTTCTGGCGAGCTATTGTTACTTCTGCCGCACTGTCTAGCATCGTCGGAGCCCATTCCCTGTTCAGTAGTTGAGTCCTCAGAATTCTGGGCATGTCTGATCTTTAGACCTGCAACCTTCTTCTTTTTGAACTGTGGCTTTTGCTTTGGTTTATCTTTTTTTTTAGAAGTGTATTCTTGAGCGTGCTGCTTGTCTCTGGACTTTGTACGCTCTTCTTGTCTGTCTGACCGTCCTTCCCTCTCGGTGTTTTTCTATGAACCCTGAAAGGAACGAGAGGAACGTGTATCAGTATCCTGATACCTGTCAGGTTTCCTAATATTATCCCTATTCCTAAGGTTATACCTCTTTTCGGAGGGCTCCTGTGGAGGAGACCTACCTCTGGATTGAGATCTGTTTCCTTTAAAGTTTTGTTGTTTTTTATTCTCCCATTTATTTTTAGTGGGAGCAGGTGTCTGCTTGGAAGTGTTCTTTTCAGGACTGCCCATTAGTTGTGGTTTTGATGCTTTCCCACCCAAACTGTCTCTGCCTAATTCTGCATATGCAGTTTCAATTCTTTTGGGTAGTTTGTGCTCCTGTTCTAAAAGACTGAACTCCCTTAGGCATTGGGGGATAGCCACTGAAGCTGCCTCCCCTTTAATATTTGCTAATATTATTGCTGATACCTGGCCGTAATTACCTAGTAATTTCATCCGTAAGTTCAAGGCAGGCTCTGCTCCGTACTCGTTCTGTATTTGTCTTAATACATCTGGTATTACAGCTAATGACGGGATACCATGTGTTCTGGTGTAAATGGCAGCAAAGACTGTACCCCAAGTGGTACAATCCTCTATTTGTGTAGTTATCCCCATGGGCAAGCAGATTATTAGCATTCTGTGTTTTTCATAAGGGGTAGTATTCGGGAATATTGCCTCTAGCTGTGTTATTTTCTGAGCTACCCAGAATGGCATTTGTTCACGCTTTGTGGGCATTTTACCCATTACTGAGTGTAATGTTTGTGGTGTGATTTTAGTCGTTGTACTCTGAGCTGGAGTTCCATTTGTTGTAACTACTGCTGGTTGGACTGTAAGAGTCCTCATGACGATTTGCATCAAGTTTCTGTATATTTTTATCAATTCTTTATGTTTTATGAGTAAGTCTCCTGGTGGCATTGTTTCAATGTCAGGATGTGGTGTATAGTCCGCTAATATTGGCCATGTTGCTCCTTCTCGTCCGAGTGGACCGAGCCTTACTCTATTTCTTGTATGTGGGAGGTCGCCTTTAAACCAGTATAAGTGTTCCTGGTATGTGAGTGGAACTTCAATGTCCTCATACGGACAATAGTTTGGTGGTATTCCATCTTCTGTGTAGAAATGAAATGTTTTTGTTCTTGCATTAGCTGCTGGGAATGTAACCCATGAATAAAATACCTCTGTTCGAAATGATTTGTGTGCCTCAATCACGAAAGCTACCACGCCACCCCTAGGTGTTAACCAATGTGCGAGCAGTTTCAGGGTGACTGCATTTCTTATATTTTGTGCAATCTGTATTGCATTTTCACCTTCATCCTCGTCTGAGAGAGGTAGTGCTTGCCTTAGCGGGTCTAATTCTATGTTCGTATTAGTCATTGTGTTTGGAACATGAAATAACTTTTCAAGGGAACTAAGATAAAGTGTTTTGCACAATTTTAGGAACCAAATGTCCTTCAAGCTTGGTTAACCAACAGCCAATAAATAGGATTTTTTCGCCTACTCAGCTGTGGAGGAGTTTGTGCCCACCCACTCCAGACGTCTCTGGTGTTTTGTGAGTAGGAGTCTCTGAGAATAGCACGACTGAACTACTCAGATTCTACTGTTAAATAAGTACCCAACCAACGTTGGCGGTACCATGTCGTGTAGTTCCTATATATCCTATACAGGTTCTGCACTTTTAGACAACATAGACTATAGGATTGGTGTTAGATTGATTCTGAATACACACCCCTATCAGGCATGTTAGCCTGTATACCAGCTAGCTCACAGTGCCACTAGAAACACCTCTTACCAAGGAGAGAATAGTTCTTGGCAACTATCGAACATGAAAACCCTGATCCCTCAGAATCGTGGAAACAATATACTACCTTTCGCTCAGTCACTCGTGCTTACTAAGTTTGTCTCAGAGAGATACACAGAATAAACAGGCTGGGCGTTTTCAATAAGAATTTATTGAACAGTTGTTATTCTAGTGTAGAATAGATGAGCTGCAACAACCCTTAGACAGTAGCAGAGATATATGATTAGAAGTACCAAGAAAGTAAATGGATGGTATAGTTCTACCTTTTTGCAGTAATCATGAATACATACGAGTATATAAAACACGTGATAAAAGTGCTTACTCCTACGATGCCTCCCTAATTAGATGTACCTAAATGTACCTAGTATCTATGTAGGTGTTATGCCAAGAATCCCTCTAGGACCTAGTCAACCCCATTACCTGAAAAGGAGAGAATGTGGAACGCTGTCCTGGTCTCGAGTTGGACACCCCGCAAGGGATGTTAGACCGCTGCGAGCTGGAGTGTCTGCATGCAGGAACCTCAGCGTCTCTGGTCAGTGTGTCGTTCGGGAAGTCTCGGTCTCCTCTATCTTCCTAAGCAAGATGTGATGTATATATACCCATAGATCTCCCCAGGGGTCCTACCTCGCTGTGTTACTGTGTCGGCCTAAAGGATGACGTCGGGCCTGAACTTTATACAGAGATATTATACAGGAGATGGTAGTCCTGCTGTTAGTCCTGCTGTGCTTCCAAGAAGCCTCATGCATAATATATGAGAATCGAACTAGGAAAAACCCGCGTTCTGAATGCAGTGTCATATCTAGGTAAAAGGTCAGTCCCTGTAAACCGTTATGTATGTAATGTAGGGAGGGATGTAGGTGAAAGGTTGTGATGTTACGTGTGCCTATATTAGGGTACCTATATGGAATATAACACTGCGACTTAGACTACTAGAGAGGCTTAACCTGAATGTCACCTATAGTGAATGGGGAATAACTACTACTGCTAGATAGTGGGGAATGGGATTCAGGGACCCATCTATGAAACACTAGAGCCCTGACCTCAGGGGACTGTGCATATTGTTTGTGAATGTCGTATTCTACTTTGTGCTTGTATATAAATGTTCTATTTATCATAAAAGCAACTGGGCAATCATTTATTGCTGCTGCTGCGCATATTTCGAGTTGTGAGCCTGTTCACCCCCTTGTGTCTACTCCCACCCCCCAAGAAGCCTTGCACTACTTGACACGCTCTACCACTGAGAGTCAAGTGTATAAGGGGTACTTGACCCAGTTGCTCGGGATAGTAGGTCAGGCCTTGGGACATGAGGAGTAAAAGGCCTCAAGTCCCACCGTTGGGCCGAGTAACTCTTGCTTGACCCTTGGCCCTATGAACAGAGCTCTGCCACCATCCCTAATAGCAAGACAGATCTCAATTTTGCCAATTCTAGATGTTTTTGTGATGTCATTTTGCAACCTCTAGTATATGAGTGCCAATTTGTATCGTTTGGCATCAAGGTCAGGGTTTATATGTAGCAAGATCAATTGCAGGTCCACATTCAGCTGCCATCCAGTTACTCCTTTCAGCCTTAGTCTCACCCTTGTCCACTTGGAACTAATCTAGGGACCCCACGATGGGGTGTGGATGAAATGTTCCTGCAGTTCCCCATATCTTATGGAATTGGGTGAACTGATTCTCGTGAAGTGCCACAGCCTATACCGGATAATATATACCCAGTGCTGGTTGAATTGAGTAGAATTATGCAGAGTTGGATGGATATCGCTTCTTCTCTAGATGACACCCTTGCTGTTGCCATTCCTTATCAGTGAAAATATCTATGTCTCCCACCACGTATGTCTAAGAGTGTCACAAGTGTTTATGTATGTATCATCACTAACAGTATACAAAGGACATCTTTCTACATTCAATGTCTCCCCTACAGTTATGACTCTAGTGGGTTGAACTAGATAGTTCAGTTAAGTCTTTAGTGTAGGGGCTTAGGGTATGTCTCAGTTGTAAATACTTGCAAAGTTCATGTTTGTGCATATCTTATTTTGCCTGGAGGTTCAAGAATGAGCATGTGGTGATGCCGGTCATGGCATCTCTCAGTTACAAGAAACTAATAATATCTGACCTGCTAAAAACCTCTAATGCACTAACTTGATTTCATTTGTTACCCAACAACATTGGGGTTTCATTTGTTAGCCTGTTGTGCCAACCAATATTCTGCATTATCTGCTCCCATATCTTTATGAATGTTTTTCTTTCTGGTGGGTGAGTTTTGCCTAGCTTTCCCACATAGAGAAACTGCAGAGGATGGTTGTCCCCATTGCACATTTCTGTGTCATAAATTCTGAATCATTTTGAGAGTCATTGAGCCGTTCATTTACTATTATTCTATGTGCAGCAGAGTAGTACGTTGCCATGTCTGCAGCCCCAGCACCTCCAGCTTATTGGTATTTATACACCTTGGTCATAGCAATAAATGTGTGACCCTTGCCCAATGAAAAGTGAGGGTCATTGCTGTAAGACGTATAAAGAATTCATGTGGAATGTCATATGGTAATTTTGACTTTTGCTATTTTGATAATGTCCACTTTCCTCATTAGTGATAGCGGGAGTGGCATCCAAAAGGCCATATCACTCTGTGGTCTGTTTAACTGGCGAGTGAGATTACGTTCCCCAGTATGTTCTTTGTCTTTGCTATTCATGCACCCCAAAATAGTGAAACCCCCTCTGACAAACGTTAAGTCAGTAGGCAAGTGGAGTTCTGCTTCCTTGGCCTGAGTCGAATAAACCACCAACTTGAAAAAGTATACTTTCAAGCGTGAGAATTTGCTGAAGACCTGAAGCATCTGAAGGGTTTTGGGTTGAGACCATAAGGGACAATGTAAAGAGATGAACAAGTCAGTTGTGCACAGGGACAGTTTGTCTGCTACCCCCCGTTGACCATTCTAATCTCCTCAGGAGCAAATACATGCAGATCCACTCTGCCACATGATCTATAGCAATGGCAGTAAGAAACAGCCCTGTCTAGTACCCCTGTGTATTAAGAAACTATCAAAAAGCACACCTCCAACCCTACTGTAGCCACCAACAGAAGATGTATACAAACTCAGAATTTGGGACCCAAATCCCAAATTGCTCTTTTCTAGATGTTCGAAAAGGAAGTCATACACAACAGAATCGAACACCTTTCAAAAATAGGCCATTCAGCGTACTGCCTTTCTGTTGGCCAGAACAAAGGGATTATAGAGGCATAGACCTCTGGGGAATGAAGCTGAATGGATCCAAAATCATCAACGATCTAATTACCATAACTAGGTGGGTGGCCAGTACTTTAGCGATGATCTTGGCCTCGACATTGATAAGGATGATGGGGTGTTAGAATGAGCCTAAGCTTATTTATTACCTCTCTTTCTGCAGTACATTGAGCTAATGGAAGCTCCCAATTTGTGAGAGCTTCCTCTATAATTGCTTTGATGGCGGACGTGGGTGTGTGCCCTAGACACTTAAAGAAATAAATGGGGAAGCCACTTAGGCCAGGTGCCTTCTTCCTTTGAATATCCCTCAGGACCGCCATTTGTACTTCTTCACTTGTTACCTTGTCTACAAGCTTCCTCTTGTCTTTAGCAAAACATCTCATCATTGGGATGTCCCATATGAGCTAGTCAAGTGCAGCTGGGTTTGGTGAATCTAGTTTGGCAAATAATTGCTAGTAACATGTTGCAACTGCATGAGTAATTTGATGAGATACAGTCACCAAATGACCAAACGGGTATTGTAATTGGGTAATGAATTTTATATTCTTTTTACATTGGCAAAATCAATGAAGCAGCTTGCTTGCTTTCTCCACTTTTCCACACAACTTTGGGATAGTAACCATGTGGCCCAAGCTACGCCCATTTGAGTCTTTGTCAATTTATTTTATGATGTGCTATGCATCTGAGTAATTCAGAGTTGCTTGCTATTGCATATCGAGATGCTGTTCTCAGGAAGTCACCTCTAGTCTAGTCTCCTCTTTATGCTTCCTGTTATGTCACATATTTAGCGTATAGGTCAACTCTGGACCCTGAAGAAGGCTTTGAAAGCCTCCTAGATTGTTATCTGAAAGGTAGCAAGCCTGTGTCATATACCATTACGTTTCACCTGATATGAAGACTTTGAATTTCCCGTGCATCCTTCACCAGGTACTGAATCACCATCCACCCCCTTGTCTGCCTAGTGTGAGTGAGCGCTAGTGCTAAATGGTCAGAGACACCCCTTGCCAGAATTTGGACCTGCCCACCTTCCACCAGATCAATATCTGGTTTTGACTGGGAAAAACATTTTATGTGCATCTGAGTAAAAGGTATCCTGTATCTTGCCTGTGTGAAAGCAGCGCCATACATCACTCATGCCCACAGTGATGATGAATTTTGCTAGGTGTGTGGGCACTTGTTGGTTGAGTGGGTGGTCGTCCTATTCTGTCCATTTGGCAAACACTCCATTGAAGTCACCTAACACAATTAATCTCCCTGTTGGAAATTGGTAAATGAGGTGGCCTAATACTTCTATGAAGGTGGTAATCAGTGGGAGGCATGTATGCTCATCGTATGTACCAGTAGTTGTGCCATTTCACCTTTGAGGATCCCACTATGTAAATATTGCTGTAAAAGGGAGGCAACTTTTTCTATTAGTATCGCAACTCTACTTGACCCCTTCATGAGCCCACCATGCAAGACTGTCAAAACCTTTGTTGCATGAGAAAGGTGCATTTAGTTTCTGGTTTTAGCAGAATTTCTGCACAATAACGTTTGCCCCTCATTTTGTCTTCCTTCGTAAGCTTTTGACATTTCAGGTTGTAATATGTACAGCCACAAGTATGGTATCTACAGATTTACTGGCCATGTGAGTTTGTGCAGTACATTGGCATAAGCCTTATGCCATTGTCTCAGTGTTTGGTGCTTCTCTGTTGTCGAGAAATCATGTGAAATAGGTTAAAATTGTATGGCAAAACCACTGTGCCACCAAAATTCTACTCAACTTGCACTTATAAAACTCAAAGCATCTGTTGACTGATGCAGAAAGAGAGTCTGTGGTAGGTATCCCTTCAAAAACTATGTATCTGTAAATCCCAGAATATCCCATGTCTTATCCATAAAATTGCGATAACAAATCCTAATAGTTTAGCGAAGCAGTCAGCATGTCAGCCCAATCTTATCTTCCACCTCCTCCAATTAAGGATTTCATCTAATGCCTGACCTGAAATTATGAAACATAGTGCTATAAGAGGGATAAAGAAGAAAGGAAATTCTAAGTGATAAAGATGCTTCAAGAATCTGAGTCACAGTTTAGCTTCTTGGAACGAGTTTGTAATCTTGATTTGCATCATTTGTATGAGAACATCTAGCTTTCTGATTGCATTTCACTGTAGTCCTCTACACTTGTTATTGTCCACTACACTTACATTGCTACACAATGGTCTCACAGCTTGGTTTCGCCAACATTGTTTTTTCTTTCCTACTCATGGTCGCCCAAGTTTGTTTTGTAATTTGCCTGTAGGGATGCATTAGACATTTCTGTGCCCGCCCCCTCTAGAGGACCCCCTTCACCTCAACCAAGACCCAGGCCTCCTCTAGGATATCAAAGAAAAATGTCTTGCCCTGGATGTTGACCTTTAATTTGACAGGAAACATTAAGGCAGTCCAGCTGTGATGAGCTGACCTCACAACATCTATAATTTAAGCAAAGTATTTTTCCCCTAAAGCTGGGAATCAGCATATTTCTTGCCTGTGTTATGCAGACGATCTGGTTTTGCTGGATTATACCCCAATTGGCCTGCAGAGGAAATTACACTTCCTTAAAGTATTCAGTAAGCAGAACCAGTTGAAAATTAATCTGGAGCAGACCAAGGTGTTGGTCTTTTGGGAAAAATATAAAAAAAGATAAAATGCTTTAAAAGGTACCTATATGCTCATGAGATGGAAACAATGAATTCCTATAAATACCTATGCCTGACCTTCAAAAGGAATTTAAAATGGGACACACATGGGTAGTATTAAGCATGGGTTCATGGTGCAAGCTGGTTGTCTTATTAGATTTAATTGGAAACATGGAGAGTTGGTCCTCACTCCCTTAATGAAGGCTTATGAATGGAAAATACCCCCCCCCCGGGTCTGTATGGAGCTGAGGTTCTTGCCCTTGATCCTTCCTGTGAGTGGGATTGGTTGGAGGGGTGGTTCTCAGAAGGCTCCTGTTGGTACCACCAGGCACCATGGTCCAGCGTATAAGGAGGAAATTTAATTTAACCTCCTGAAACCTGTTGGTGTTTTCCCAGGTTTTAAGATTTCTTAATAAGTGTTTGGTGGATAGTGACGTGACAAATGTGTCTAAACAGTGTTGGGATGAGATTAAAGGCAGTGAAAGAAGGTGTCAATTAACAAATTAGAGAGAAAGAGGAGGAAGCACAGGTGCTCATTCGTCTCCCCTAGTCATAGATAAAAATTAGAAGAGAACGAGCTCAGAGCTGCGCTCTAGGAAACCCAGTCATCAGGGTCATTGAAAAGAAGTCTCCTTGGCAAGGAACGCAATTGGTTTTTTAGAAGAACCCTCACCCTCCAACATAGTTGGTGGCATGCTTCATCATCGGGTTCCCACCCAGGAAGCTGAGTGCCTCCTAGGTGTGCTTCGACGCTGTTTTTTTTGTGTCGTTTTATGTGAATAGTGGATACCATGAAAGTGGAAGGTTAAAACTACCTCCAGGGTACCCAATCCTTTATTATATGGTCCCTGGAGTAGGGTTAAAAAATAGTTACTTGGACGTGAGTGAGACAATTGATCTCGCACGTCTCCCCAAAGATGTGTGAAAGTAAGAAATTGCAGTGAGGTGGTCTACATGTTTCAGCCAATAAGTTTCAAATTGATTGGCTTTCTTCAGGACCTGTGACTCAGAGTGAACCCTGAGCTCACGTGAACTATGCACACACGCTAAGGTGTGCATAGAAGTGTAAGGTGCATGACTTACAGGTTTCACTGTCAGATTTTCTATTCTTATAACACGAGCACTTCTCGTGGCATTGATCCCGCCGGGAGGTGGTGCCTTGTCACACTTGCGTCAAGGTCAGCCGCCTACGGGTAAACCTGTTAGTTCTCATCTTCTGGGATCTCGGCGACATAAAACGACACAAAAAAACCAGCTCCGCTTTAATCAGGCATCAAAGCACACCTAGGAGGCACTCGGCTTCCTGGGAGGGAACTCGAGGATGAAGCATGCCACCAACTAGGTTGGTGGGTGAGGGTTCTTCTAAAAAACCAACTGGGTTCCTTGCAAAGGAGACTTCTTTTCAATGACCTGATGAGTGAAAGAAGGTGGGCAAGGGAAGTAAGGAAAAAATTAAGGGATCTTGAAAATATACATTCTGAGTGCGGTACAATTGTAGCTTGCTCCCCTTTTCCTAGAAAACAAGCACTGAAAGAGTCTGCGGAAAAAGGCTGCCAGGTTTGTTGACTTGTGATATATAACAAGGACAACCCTATACGCCCACGTGGACCAGGGTAACTCTTTATACATCTATACAAGGTGCCATGGACATCAATTAGTGGGTGGGAATCAGCCAATAAATTTGTGAATCCCACAATTAATGTGATCACTTCAACAATATAGAGAAATATTCTCAGTACATAACGCAAGATGCATAAAACAACATGTCTGACCAGGGTTTCGTTAAATAATATATATTATCCAAGTTCTCTGCAATTGTCAATACATCACTATATACAAAGTGTGAATGAAGCAGTGCTCTGGTGAATGTGCGGATATATACAACATAAATACAAGCGATTATGCACCTACGTTCAATAAATAGCTTCAAGAAAGATTAACAGATAGCCAATCAATACATATCCATCCTAATTGCATTGACTATATGAACCTAAGGAGAGATGTTGACGTTTCGACCCACAATTATTACAGGGGTCACATCAGGACTAAGTCGTTTGGCCTAGAACCGATGGCAAAGTAATCAGTCTAATGTTTTGGACACAAATTAATCCGGAGCCCAGCCGAGTTGGTCCGGACAGGGAACCTGCCCTTCACCGAGATCGTCTTTTTGATTCCCTTCAATTAGAAAATGATTGTGACCCACTGAGTATCACAGCTCTCAATTCCAAATGTGCTGCTCCCGAGAATCCACAGGACTTGTAACTCTTTTTCTCCTTGTTGAGACGGAGATCCAGTTCCCGCCACAACTCTGTATAATTGCTCAAAGTGACCTCTGTGTACTCAGGAGGTGATCGCTCTCATCTGCACCGACACCGAGAAAAAGAATCTGGTGATCTTGACTTTGCCTACCTGAGAAAGAAACTGTCTATTAGCTTTTCACTAAACACACTTGGCCTTGACACGGTCTTCTCCTACTTGGCGCAGATACCTGATCCAAGATTGAAGAATTACATTTTAAGGGTGAGAGTGGAATGTAACCCTATCTACTCATTCCACACCCGATGTACTATGATTAGGCTTCCTGTTTTCAGTTTCTATTTTTGATAAATTCTGGTGGGGTTTTTCCAGTGATTTCAATACCTTTAAAAAACAGTGGTAATCTGTGGTTACAGTGTTCCGCGCCATTAAAAACAACAGAAACAGTGTTTTTCTGGTGTTTATGGAACGTTTTGCTTTTATTATTGCTTGCTTTTTGCACTGTAAGTGCATGGCATATAGACAGTGTACGTACAGTGTACATGAGGTTCAAATACATTTTTACAAATCAAACTTATTGTACAACACCATTCAATACTTCTTTAGTGAGTCTTTGGTCATGCGCAATCGCTCTTTCCTTCCCGTGTAAACTTTTATCTGTGAAAAGGCCCTCTCAACACTGGCACTTGAGATGGGCAACACCAAAACAGCTAGTAGACAATTTGCTAACTCTGGCCACCTACATAGCTTTCCATGCCAATACTGGTACACCTGAAGATTGTGATTCTCTGGAACAGGTTTAGCAACATATGCATCGAACTGGGAGCATATGCCCTCAGAGTTATTGAAGAGGTCAAAAAGGAAGCAGTACTTTTCAAGAATTTAGTAGAGTGTCCTCTTGGTTCAAATCAATATCAATATGCGACCGAAGATCCTCACATTTTTTGCCTATGGCATTATCACTAAGCAAAAATTCTGTAAATGGTTGCCACATGGATAAAATAACATTCACAGCCTCTAGGACGGAGAACCACTGGCTAAATGACACAGTTGGGATGCACCTTTCTTTGATGCCACACAAAGCACAAAATGAGAAACTTTTGCGTTTTAGTTCCCGCGCATAAAGAAATTGTGCACCAGAATGGACTACAAAGTCAATAACATTCTTTATTAACTCTGAAGATTGTAAATATGCTTTCAGCATACCATATAGCAAGTGGCAAGGATCTCTTACAGGGAAGCACTTCAGCTCAGGTATCGATTTTGACAGGTCATCACAATATTTTTTCATATACATAGCTGAATCACTGCAAATACAAACAATATCACTCCAATCTTTGTTGAATTTGGAAATAACTTTTTTAGCAGCATTCCAAGTGACACTGTGTTCTATGTTTTCCAAAAGTCTTTTTCACCACTATCCCAGATGGTTGGTGACAGCACTCTTTTCACATATACCTATCACTGCACCTTGCATTGAATGTTTAGAGCCGAGGGTGTTTGGCAATTCACCTACTATCAATCCTGACTTGCTAGAAAAGGGGGCTGATGTGTATCAAAGGGTTAACACCCATTCTCTGTCTGTGGGTAAATGTGATGGTACATATTGGGAATATTCTTATGAAACCAGCATTTTACCTATCTGTGAAAGAATCAAACACAGCCAAAATATCAAATATGATGTTGATATTTCCTGATTCTCTACAGTTTATAAAATAATCAAATATGACCTAAAACATGCTTCTAAACACTGCAACTTTAGACCAAAGACAACAAAACTGAAAAAAGCAAATGCGAACTTCCTAAAAAGGAAACCTCAAGCAGAATAATGTTAGCCCAGCCTTTTTTGTTGCTACTTTGTATAGCAAAGTTACATTGTATTGGCCCCTTCAGGAAGAAATAAAAATGACTCTTTCACTCTCCTTTTTCTTTCTTTAAATGGCATTTACTTTGTGGTTCTGCAGGTGTTTTGTCAATGTTTATATGTTTACACTGGTGAGAGCTATTTCCCTTTTGGTGGGGTTTTATCAGTTATTATAGGTTTAAACCTAAAACAGGATAGTCTAACTATGATCCAAGATAGTTACAGTCTCTGTCTCTGCCCACTGAATGTAAAATGTTCCTTGTTGCATATACTTATGAATTTTGCTTTTTATATTTCCATCTGGAAAAAGTTTTTAAGACCCTTCTTTTTAAAATATAGAACAGTGCAAAGGTTGGAGGCAATAGAGCTGTTGTCTAAAATGCTCTATTTAGACATGGCAGTGGGATTTGTTCATTTTATAAGTACTGTTAAACAGAGTTTTAAGAATAGGCTATAGTAGGGCGGAAGGTTTATGGGAGGGACAGGTGAGTTTTAAGTCAGTTTTATACTTTACAGATGTTTTTATTGTTTTAGAATGGTTTATAGATACATTTCCTAATAAAAATGTTTTCTACCTACCTACCAGCTGCATAGCTCTCATCTTTTGTTTAACTGTAAGAAAGGAGCATCTCTGTTGCTGCACCTGGAGGAAATAAAGAAACAATATAATTTTATAGGATTGTAGAATGACTTTTCCCACCACCTGGAATCTCTGAGGATACAATCGCTATCTATATAGTTTAAAAAGTGTGTAACTGACAGGACGGATCTAATTCCCAGTGGAAAGCTTGGGCCGTCTCCAGGACAAAGCAATGAAATTGTTCCTCTGGGGCTAGCCAGAACTTTAGCAATGTTGTGATGATTTGTGCAGAGATTGTTCCATCCAGTCCATCTGGCATCCCCATGATTCACAGGTTGTTCCTGCAGACTCAGCCCTCAATATCCTCTACCCTGACTTTCAACTGCCACACTGTGACAGAAAGGCGAGCAACTGTGTCTTTTTTTGCTTGAGTGAGTGTTCTACCCCTAAGACCTGTCCCTTGGTCTCTGTTACCCTGCCTACTGTGCTTTGGTGATCTTGAGTGATCAGAGGTGACATCCAATTGTACTTTTTCTACCCTGCATTCAAGTGATGTTCTGGTCTTTCTATGACCTGTATCATAAATCCAGTTGCAGGTGCGCAGTCATTATCTCCAGAGGATGCATCTGCCTGTGGATCAACAATATTGTGCGGTGAGGCTGTAGCATATTTGTCCTTGTCTCTGACCATGGTGTTGGCAGTTGGTTGATGATCACAGAGATGGTCGACGGTTAGGTTCACTCAGCCAGATTCCTATTGCTTCCCAGCAAGGATATTTCGAAAGTCTTCAGAAGGTATTTCTCAACCTCTCTCATCCTGCGGATAAGTGTCAAGGGACTATAGTGTGTTGGTTATCCCCAAAACTGTCAATATCTCTGCAGTGAATAGGAATGTTGCACCTGTCCCAAGTCAAATTCTATATCTGGAAGTGTCAGCTTTTATATTTACAGGTGTTGTTGGAGTCAATATAGTGTTCAAGTAAGTGGGTTGGGTGGTAATCGAATTCTTAAATAAATCACAGGATTTGGGTGCGCATCTCCAATGCTCCCACTTTCATCATTACATAAAGGTTGATCCCACTGTCTTCCCAAGGGAGCTGCTGCTTAATATTTATACATGGACTGGAGTGACAAAGTGGAGTTTTGACCAGCCCCCATGTCTGTATATGAGATGTCTCAGCTTTGGGGAACAGCAACAATCAAATGTGTGCCATTTTCCCCAGTTGTAGAGGTATCTTCAGTGCCATTCAGGATGCTATTGTTTGCAGAAGCGTTAGGCACTAGGTGGAGAATGCCTCTTCATTTTTTTGTGGCCCCCAGATGTCTGTCAGAGGGTCTCTTTTATGTCTGCATCTCAGGGCTGACATCACCAGAATATCGTTCTGCACCTGGGTTGCTCTGGGTGGGCTTATCTTTTAGGGAAGCCCAGTGGAATAGGCACCCACCATCAGTAAAGTTAATCTGCCTAGCGCCACCTCAGTGCTTGGAGAGGAGGCCCATCCAAGGAGAGAAGGGTGAGACACCGCCACTCCTCTGGTTCATTTTGTGTGTCTGCCTGGAGTCACTGAGACTAGCTGTTGCACACTTACTTACACACCAGGGTGCCCATGCAGCCTGTGCTCCTTTTCTGTGTCGACAGCCTTTCTTCCAAGCCACTGAGTTGGTTTTAGCCTTCTCAGCCCACAGTGATCCTCTTTACCTAGTGACCAGTTACCTTCACTCTGCTCAGGGCAGGCTTTCACCATTTTCACAGCTCCCTCCAAGTCAACAAGCTCAGGCATGGATTTCTCGCGATTCTTGCATCAACAGAACAGGATTGTGTAGGTGAAGTCCAGATTTGTTTAGATGTTGGCAGATGTTTGGGGGTGGTGGCCAAGGAGCCCTTTCACAGCATGTCCACCATCTTGTTGCACCACCAATGTCAGTTCTTAATCATTGTAATTGTGCTGCTGGAAATTACCATAGTATATACCACACAGACGTTCATGAAGTGCCTAGCACTCATTTCACAGGTGTCAGTAAATGCTAAAGGGACTCTTAAATAAGGTTATCAGTGGTAAATTGTGCATCTTTACTGAATGCTAAAACATAACTAATTAGTAGTCCAACATTTTGCTGGTATCAGTTTTCAATTTATTTGCTTCAGCCCTAGCGCCACACAAATAGAACAAATTAAGCAATGTGAAGAACATTTCATTTTTCAAGTGCAAAAAGATTAAAAGATATGGGGCCGATTACGATGTCAGTTTTAAAGCCTCTGACCTTAGGTCGGACGCATCACGACCGACATCGTCGGTTTTAATTCCGACCTGCTGATTATGACACAGCCGGTCGGAATTGAAACCAGCCAGTAATTCCGGCTGGCTTCCGACTGCCTCCAGGAGCCCATCGGTCAGTCAGAACCAGCCTCTAATCCATATGGATGGCTGTTTATGCCATCTGGGTTACGATGCATGGTATCCGTCAGAGTTTCCATGCTGGCCTTTCCCTTGCAGCCTCTGGTTGGAGGCCGAGGGGGCACCTAAGGTCCCCCCTGTTAATCCCTGCACCTTGTGGCAGGTACATTGAGGTGCCTGCCAAGGGGTGCAGGGATTACCACAACCACCCATTTTCCTATGGGAGCTTGTGTTACGGCCGGTTTACGGCCATAACACATGCTCCCATACGGAAATGTGGGGATGTGACCGTACCATGTGCGGTCACATCATAATTAGGTGGTCAGGTGTGCCAACCGGACATAGATATGTGCACTGTTAGAAATGGGATTTCTGGTTGGTGAGGGCACGCGCCTAAGCCAGGCAGAAACCACCACTCTAGTCAGGGCAAGGGAGTTACACACTGAAGATAACCCCTGCTCACCCCCTTGGTAGCTTGGCACGAGCAGTCAGGCTTATCCCAGAGGCAATATGTAAAGCGTTTGCGCAACACACTCACACAGCAGCGACACACTAGGCACACCACAAAAGAAACTCCACACAAGGTTATGTAAAAATAGCCTTTGTATTAATCATAAAACACATTAGAACGTAATCACATATATACACTGTGCCACCTGGCACTTAGTATCACTGTACAGAAATTATATACACTACAGGGCCAATCGGGCCACTGTCATTATATCACAACTTACAGTTAGTGAAAACAACCAGTAACTACTGGCAATAGTGCACTCAGCACAACACATTAGGCATAAAACATCATCAGTGATGCACCATCTGAACCACCTGCAGCTGCGCACATACTATATGTCCATAGGCATAAAATCATGTTCTACCATCATTGTCCATATCCTGCAGGTCCATATCTCATAGACCCATCATGCCCCCATCAGACATAGGCAAATCACTGGAGTAAACACTCATGGCATGCGCAGGTCATGGAAAGAATCCCCCCAAACCTAATCACATCAGGGCACACCACTTCGTTCTATGAGGCAATAATTCTCCACTCCCAGGAGCCCCCGCTCCATCCCTTCAGGAGTCGTAGAAATGTTGTGGTACGTCCGGATCCGGGGGCCCTGACTGGGCTCGCCCGGTGATACCACTGGCCTGAATCACCCCCAACACCAAGCAACTGTGTAGCTGCCCGCGGCCCTGCGGCGCAGCTGTGCACTGTCGGAAATGCGGGGGTAATGTCGGTGCTACCTTAGCACCCAAGTGAGGTCTGCCACTGGACCCTCAGGCCGTAAACAACAACGTGGCCCATGACCATAGGCCCTCCAGTCCCCAAGGCACTCTTGTACTGATGCCGTTTCACGGGGCCCAAGAGGTTCTTGTGCCGGCACCACGCTTAGGTGGCAGGACTTCAAGCGGAGTTGCCGCCGGTACCGAGTTCATGGAGAGTTCCTTCTCCCTGGTGACCCGGTGCTTGAAGGGAACTCCCTTTGGGTGCAGCCTGGAAATGGAAGCGATGCAGCTTCCTCCTTTCTGGAGCACACACGAAGCGAAGCATCCGTCGACCCTGGCTCCTTTCCATTCTCCGTGTCATGGCAGTGGCCTGCCCACAACCATGCGCAGCTTCTGCCTGGCTTCCTCTCACGCGGGAGGCTCCGCCCACAGTCAGGCTGGTTTTTCCTGACTTCCGGATGGTGACACGGCTTCCTCTCTCTGCCGGGCCAAGGACAGGGCTGTGGTGCGGCGCGGCCCCTTGCAGCCTGCACTCCTTCTCGATTGGCGCAGAGAGCCCACACCATGGGCTCAGGGGACAAAAGCGTGTAGCGCTCCAAGCCCAGGTCCAGGGCAAATAAGACAAATATGAAGTGCCCCGCCTGTCTCCTGCTTGAATACCGAACAGGGAGCAGGCAGCGCTTGTAGTTTCTCCCTCACAGAAAGCGCTTCTCCTGCGCTGAGCCCCAGAGTCACAAGGGGCAGAGCTGGGCCCAGGCAGGCCAGCTCACAGGGCCCTCTAGCAGAGGGGGGACCTCATTGGTGGTTCCTCCTGGTGCCCAGCAGTCCTTCAGCAACACAGCTCCAAGCAGATACCAAAAACATGGGATCACAGCCCCAACATTTATACTACAAGTGTCTTTGTTCTCCCCCCTGGCGCAGGGCTCTGTGCCAGGTTCAAACCAGTTCTGGGGGGCACTTACACCTCTCTTTTCAGGTGTACAACAACCCTGATTGTTAGTGTAGGCTCTGGTCCCAGACACACCAAAGGGGGGTGGAGCAAGCATTGTGTAAGGCAGGCACAGTCCTATTCAGGTCCAGGTGCTACTCCTCCCACTACTCCAAATGCAGATCGGCCTATTCAGCCTAGCGCTGACTCGCCCAGCCCCTCGGGAGCCACTGCACCTCCCCAGCCCCTGTCATCCAGAGCCAGACATGCAATACACAACAGGCAGGCACAAAGACACATAGCACACAGAAATACCCACTTCTAAAGGTGGCATCTCTGAAATAGTGATAATAAATCTGAGAACACCGTTATGCAGCATTTATTACCACTATTCCAAACATACCAAACTTGATCATGCTATTCCTCTCATGTCATGAATTACCACTGAAACACATATCAGGGTATCCCCAATGCTTTCCTATGAGAGGGCAGCCTCACAGTAGTGAGAAACCAAAATGGCTGTTTGTCACTACCAGGACATGCCACACAGTTACGGCACATGTCCTACCTCAAACCTACATTACACCCTGCCCATATGGCAAGCTAGGGCCTACCTTAGGGGTGACTGATATGTAGTAAAAGGGGAGTCACAGACGTGGCACCCACTTTATGTGCCACATCACAGCGGCAGTAAACTGCGCGCGCAGGCCCTGCAATAGCAGAGGCCTGAGACAGGTTTGAAAGGCTACTTTGGTGGGTGGCGCAAGCAGCGCTGCAAGCCCACCAGTAGCATTTAATTTACTTGCCCTGGGTATATGAGATACCACTTTACAAGGGACTGATAGGTAAATTAAATACGCCAAACAGGTGTAGACCAATCTGACCACGTTTACCATAGAGAGCACATGCACTTTACACTGGACAGCAGTGATAAAGTGCCCAGAGTCCTAAAACCACCAACACCAGGTCAGATAAAATACCAGGAGGAAGGCAAAAAGTTCAGGGATGACCCTGCAAAAAGGGCCAAGTCCAACATGCACCATTTTTAAATCTAGTCAGTGTAACGTCCTCCCCAGCCCGGGGACATGAAAATGAATACACCACACACAGATCGCTGGATTGTACGTCTTTATTCCTCAGCATACAATCACACCCTGCTCTCTGATTATGTCTTGACTGTTAAGGACCACACCTTAATACCTTCCAGCAAGTTATTTACTTCCTCTATTATGTCCACCCAGAACCTCAGGGGTCCTAGCACACATAGGGGGTCATTAGGATAGCGGGCGGATCGCCACCGCCCGTATGGCGGTGGCGATCCGCCCGCTATTATCCACTGCCCACTTCACATTTCCCCACCGCCACATTACGATGGCGGTGGGGACCCAGGCAGACGGAAAGACCATCCGCCTGCACCGCCATCCATATTACGATGGTCGGCGGTGCAGGGCTTTCCATGGCGGTGACTCCGCCATGGAAAGCCAGGCAGATTCCACTTTCGGGGGCCCGTTGCCGGCCCCCAAGATGTTGGGGGGTGGGGGGTGCACATGGGGGGTACCTATGGTACCCCCCTGCATTGTCATGGACATAGTGGCAGGCACCTCGCAGTGCCTGTCACCTTGTGCACGACGATGCACACAGTGCATTCCCAGCATTGTGGTGAGTGGTGCTGTGCGCACCGCCCGCCACAATGCTGGGAATGGAGGATGCCACCGCCACAGTGGTGGTGGCATCCTAATAGCCTGTGCGGGACCGCCGCACCACTGGCGGCCGGTCCCAGCACCGCTAGGGTGGCGGCCGGACGAAAGTCTGCCCGTCATCCTAATAGGCCCCATAGTCTCATGATGCTACAGCCAGTTTCCATGTCTAAAAGATGTAGGGAGCCACCTTCTATAACAAGGGCTCTGAATCAAACTGAAGGCAAAGAGAAAAGGTCTAACTACATTTCCTAGTGTTATGCTTTAGGTACAATGGCCAAAGAATATGCCTTCTTTCCTCCAGAGTGTGGGAACATAAAAACATGAAGTGTAGCATGGACTCTTGTCATCCAAACTTACCTATGCAAAGATGTGTACTGACTGTGTTGTTAGTCCATTTTTTAGTGTAGGCCAATACTGGAAAAATTTCAACTCTGCTTATTAGGTAAAGAGTTTGTTTTTCCTATGGAAATAAGGTGTTTAAGTAGGGACCGTGGGTGATTGTGGATTTGAAGGCCAAGTAGGTCTTCAGAGGGCAACCTGTCTTGTGTGCCCGCAAAGCTCTAATGTAGTTCGAGTGGAATTTGTTGATGATCTGCACACAGGATGCAGATATAGTACCATGATTGTCCCAGCAGTCATAGCGTCCTATATTTTATAGAATGGGGGCAACATGGTCCAGCTGGGACAATATTGTCGAGCTTTTGCTTGCAAGGCTATCCAAGAACGCTGTTTGATAGCTGGTCAGGCACTTGTTGGTCCACAGCCTGACCAAATATAGAATATGCTTTATGGAGATCAGTGATTGTATACCTTACAAGTTGAGCTCAGCCTTGAGCACCACCATTGGTGTGCCAGGGACTAGGTGTGATATCTGTTGCAAAAAGTTATTCTCTACCATGTACATATTTGTATTGGGTATGTGACCCACAATCCGGGCCCCTCTGAACCCACGGACATTGATTTAGCTTTGTAGAAACAAATGGCTGGTTCTAGAGTTCATTGACCAAAATTATTTGCAAAGCGAATGGGTGCACATGTGCTCCACTCTCTTTGGTAGTAAATATCTCAGAAGTGCAAATGGCAGGCCCTCTTGATCTCTACCATGACAGTGCAGGAGCGCCAGTCAAGCCTGCATCTCCGTGTAGGTCCAATTTTGGTTAGAAATATAGAAAGTTTCACCACTAATCAATGAATCAATCAAGTGGCTTGTAAAGACTAAGGGTCTATGTACTGTGCATGCTGCATGTCGATTAGGATAGGCTTTTTTGCTGTGTCCTGACTAACCCTGGGCGGTAAACTCTGCTCCGCTCATGGAGTTTGCGGAGTTTTCCGCACTCCGCGTTACGCGGAGCTCGCGGAATTCCCAAAAACTCCGCTTCGCGGAGCGGAGCGGAGTTTTTTTCTTTGCTCGCGTTCACCAATGTCAAGTTGGCAAGCGCGAGAGAGGAAAATCCACCTCCCGGCGAGATTTTTCCTGGTTCGCGATCGTCAACATCAAGTTCGCGAGCGTGGAAAATAAACCTCCCGGCGAGATTTCTCAACGCGGGGGGTCGGGTTTCTCATTGCGAGTGGACGCGTATGCTCGCGACTGCTCGCATTGAGAAACTGCCCGTTCGCATTGAGAAAGCTGCTGCTCGAGTAAAAATCTACTCGAGCGGCAGAAAGGAAAGCAGCGCTCGCTTGCGCTGTGCATGGTGCCGTTCGCGATCATTGCACAGTGCAGACAAGCATCCGGCACTGAAAATCACCGCGAACAGCATTTTTCTATCGCACTCCACCGCTTGGGGAGCTCCGCGTAGCACGGTGGAGTTTTTTTTTCACTTTGCGGAGTTTTGTGTAGCGCAACTCAGCGAACTCCGCCCAGAGTTAGTCCTGACCAGTTGTGCACTTTTCAGATGCCAAATGGTGAAAAAGTACAAGCAGTGACAAAAGATGAAAACCCAACATAGGGGCATATTCTCAAGGAGCTATCACCGAGTTATCGGCACTTTATCGCAGCCAAAGTTGCGCTAAATTTACCTCCCCATTCACAAGCTGGTGCTAACAGCCCATAACGCCAGTTTGCCTGCAAAAGCACTCGCAAAAAACATCGCCACAGATGACCCCGGCAACTAACGCTAATGAGATGCAGAGTAGGCGTTCCCGAGCAAAAACCAGCGACAACACCACACCTCAACATTCTCAACGACCAGCCACATCGGCGATAAGACCACAAAACAGGTGATAAGGTGCGTTAGCAGCAGGAAACTAACACCTGCTCTGACCTGGTGTAAAGTCGGATGACAAGCTGCACCATCAAAGGGAGCCCAGCCCAGAGCCACACAGGAAGAACAACAGATGGCATGGAGCCACTCACCATGCACCCCGGAGCCCCGAGGGGGCAACAACACCCACCGCCACCACCCCCAGGACTGCCACCCCCCAACAGACCCAACCCACCCCCCGGACCACCACAGAGGCAGCGCAGACAAAGACAGCGCACATACAGGAAATGCACCAGCCCTACAGACCTAACACCAGACAATGCCAATGCCCTCTACAGGCCCAAAAGGATAACCATCCTCCGCATCCTGAACATCATTGCCCACAGGCTGACAGTACCAACACAGCGGACAACCAACATCCCTCCGCAGACAAAGCTGCTGGCTGTGCTGCACCTGTTGGCCTCTGGTATCCTCCCAAACAACAACCGCCCGAGTCAGAGGAGTCTCACAGCCAGCCCCATCCAAGTTCCTCACACCTGGCCTGGATGCCCTCACCAGCTAGGGACCCCAGCACCCATACGTCCCCCACAATGCGCAGAAACAGCTGGAGACCAAGCAAGGACTATACGCCATAGCTGGATCCCCGCACGTGTCAGGGGCAATCGACTGCACACTTGTCCCACTTGTGCCCCCTGCCAACACCGCACACAATACCCCAACAGAAAGCACACGCATCCCATCAACGTGCAGGCAATAGTGGACCACAGGGGACTCCTCACCAATGTCATAGCCAACTACCCAGGCAGTGCGCATGATCCCTTCATCTTCCAACAGTAAATGTAAATGTAAATCCAGTACTTGTATAGCGCACGAATCACCACCGAAGGGGTATCTCGGCGCTGGGGGCCGTTGGGAAGATTAAGCGAGCTATTGCCCAGAGTCGCATGGTGCTGGGCAGACCCCTGCCGTGATCCCCAGCATCCAGGGTCAGTCGCCCTGGCCACGGCACCACACCTCTCCCCAACAGTCCAACATCAACCAGTGCTTCCAGGATGGCACCTATGGAAATGCACTGCACGTTGGCAAGTACCAAATGAACACACACCTCAACTCCACAATAGTGCAACTCACAACTCTGGCACTGCCCACGTCACAAAATCACATACAACATGCCAAACAACATGCCCCCCCCACCAAACACGACAGCACAACTTACTGTGGCAACCTTGGTTAGCCATGTATATGAGCCATCAACGGCATGGCACCTCAGCCACACAATACCGGAATGTGGGGAGAGGTGGGAACCAGGCATGTGCGAAGGAGGCAAGTGACCCATGAATGAGAATGTACACAATGCGAAGTGTTGCTGAGATGTGCTGGACAGACTGCAGTATGCAGACCACAGACATAGCCATGTCTACATGCACTGCTGGTGTTTGGAGTGTAGTGGACAGTGGACGCAACCATGTTACCCCAGCCAGTGGGGAAGATTGCGGAAATGTAGCTTGTGATGTCCCCCCCTGTAAGCGTGTGCAGAGTGGGCTGGCCCGGAGGATGCCAGGCCAGCGTAGGGGTGTGAATAAAAAGCAGGTAGCCCTGGGCGTGGTTCTCTTCCGGAATGTCCAACGTGCCTGCCAGGGCGGCGCCTCCCACCCCCCCACGAGGCCGTCGCCGTGAGCGGTGTGGCGTGCGATATTGTGCGTCTGCTGCACCCCGGGCCACTGGTCCCCAAACCCGTCATACCCGCCCCTGCCCAGCCAGGCCTCATTGCTCACCTGCCGACACCGACGTGTGTTGAAGAGGGCTCACCACATGCCGTCCCAAGCTCCAAGCCCGAAGCCCACGACCTTGGCAGCCTCCTCAGACCATCACGGCCTCCGCGACACAGGCCCGCATTACTCCTTTCTCGTTGACATACTCCACCGCTGCCTCCGGCCTACACTACGGTCAAGTAGGTCACACATTTGGAACTGAGTCTTGATTATGCAATGGCAGAGTACACACCTTATGGCTGAGTTTATATCACTGTACTCCCTTCGATGTGGTGCCACCAACTCTGTGCATAGCATTCCAACTACACCTGTCTGTGGTCCCTTGCTGACTACTGCCTTTGCCCCACACTGCGATCGAGTGGGTCACACATCTGGAACTGAGTCTTGTTTTCTACATGGCGGAGTTCATATCAATGTACGGAAGGAGATGAGTAAGAGGAAGATGCGGTTCAGTCCGGAGGAGAAAAGGACCATCGTTACGGTGGTGATCGAACACTGCCGACAACTGCTCTGGTGTCAGTAACTCTGTGCATCGCGGGCCAACGACACGTGTCTGTGGGCCCCTGCTGACCGCTGCCTCGGGCCCACACTGCAGTCAAGTAGGTCACACATTTGGAACTGATTCTTGATTACACAATGGCCGAGTACACACTTTATGGCGGAGTTTATATCACTATACTCCCTTCGATGTGGTGACACAAATTATGTGCATGGCATCCCAACCACACGTGTCTGTGGGCCCTTGATGTCTACGCCTTCAGACTACACTGTGGTCCTGCAGGCCCCACACAAATCCATGCCAGTCCGTACCAGGCAGGACACGGCATCGTCGCTGGCTAAACACCCGCTCAGCTCTGTCGCTACTGCCTCAGTCAACCACAAGTCATCCCCACATGCCATTTCAACGCCCTGTGTCAGTGTTCCAGGAGGATCTCGCTGAACAGCGGTTGGCCCGCGCTGGCTGCTGCCTCCGGACTACACATCGGTTGAGTTGGGCACACAATGGGAACTCAGTCATGATTCATTTATGGCAGACCTGATATCATTGTACTGGCCTCGTCGCAGACTGCATCCCCTTCCAGCTCCGGGGCCACTAAGTCTGTTCCCCGACAACCATGGACACTTTCTTCTCGAGATTTGTTGGCGACTGAGTCCATGGACTGGGGGTTGTCTCCATCATCATGTCGGTGATTCTGACTATGTGGCCAAAACGAGGCAGTAGCATTCCACTCCTCCATTTGCCGCTTCCGGCCGGCTCCTGCCCTCTGCATCATGCCATGGAGGACACCTTCCACTGTCCCCCGCAAACCTCCACTATATTCACCTTCGACATCGACGAGGACCCGCTCACCTCGCGTGGCCCTATCTCACTGCACCGCAAGTCACCATCCCGTGGTGGTGTGCCTGTGCCGGCCGCAGTGCATCCGGGGCTACTAACTCTGTGCAGCTCAAATCATGGCCCCAGTCTGGTGGCACGTTGGATGGCCTCTGGGTCGATGGCCTGGGGGTCATCAATGCCATGTGTCTGTGGCCCTGCGCTGTCCGCTGCCTCCGCCCTCAACTGCGGTCCACCTGGGCTCATAATTCAAATCGAGTCCTGACCTGCCTGGACATCGCATCACTGCAGGATGCATGCGCCACCACCGCCAGGACCAACTCCAGACAACAGGTGCCAGGGTCGGAAGTGTCTTACTGCCAGACTTTCAGAGTAGCTCACACCAGTCGTGGGTGCCATCATCAGCTTGATACCCTGCTCAGCTCTGCAGGTGCCACTAACTCAGTGCACCACAAATCAAGGACCATCCTGCTTGCATGTAGGGTGAACACTGTACTCTCTCCGGCAACCACCATGATGCTTCACAGTTCTTTCGGTTATGCTGATGTTTTATGTTTCTGCTTCAATTTAGATCACTGTTCAAGTTGTTGCCAGCACCAACGACTCCCTGCGGGCTGGCTTACACTCACCCCACACACATCCAGCACATGCGTCACTGTACATGTGACCATGCCAATAAAGGTGTCAGGCGCATGTGCTCGTGGCCAGTTCAATGAACTATCTGAGTGTGTCCTTGTGCTCATGATGTATGTATTAGGGCCCCGGCCCCACAACCTTACATTGTGCCGTGTGCAGAGGACGCAGCCATGTCACCGCAGGCAGAGGGTGGGACATTGCACATGTAGCTTTGTCGTCCCCCACCCAATACGTAGGAGGAGTGAACTTGGCCAGCGTATGCCAGTCCGGCGTGAGGGTCTGGGTGATTATCACGTGGCTCTGGGTGTGGTTCAGTACTGGAAATGTGCAAAGGCATGTGTCCCTGTCGCAGTGTGGGTCTCCGTTGGGGTGTGTAGGTGGTCCATGATTGGACTTTGACACCCACGTATGGGATCTAGTTCATCTCCCATGAGGTAGTACCCTACCCGCACATGTTCGGCCAGCCCCTTCTGGCATTCTGACAGCTGGCCTTGTAATGGGATGTGTGCTTAGGTGGGCTGCTGTGAGCCAGCCGGGGTGGTGGGTACGTTCAGCTGTGTTGTCCGTGCAGGGGGTGGTGTGTCCTCGGTGCAGCGGGCTGCCCTGCTCCTGGAGCTCTATTGCCTGAGATGTCCATGGACTGTTGTAGGGCGCCGGTGTCGGAAGTGTAGAGGTCCTCTTCAGCATCACTGATGGGTTGTCTGGTCTGCTCTGCTGGAGGTGTTGTTTGTCCCTCTGCAATATGAAGGGGAGATGCTTGTTGACATTGTGTTGGCATGTATGTTGACGCATTGTTCGGGTTTACATACAGACTGCATGCCATTGTACATTGTGACTGTTTTGGTTGGCGGACTATTTGATGCGGGATAGTGGACAATTGGACTACATGACGTAGGTGATGTTGTACACGTACATTTTCATCTCACAGTTTCCAGCTATGTCAGATGTGATTGGCCATTTTCTACGCACAGGCGGAGCCAGTTGTGTCCTCTGTTCTGCGGTGTAAGTGTTGCACTGTGTTACACTTTGCCGTCCATGTGGATGTGCTGTGATTGCTATGTGTGTGTGCTGCATTGTGTGAGAGTCGCACCTGCTGCTGTGATTTTGCTGCCCCTTATCCCTTGGAGGCGGTGTGCCTTTGGCTTTTGTGCTTTTGAGGTGCTGTGATGTTGGTGACTGGGGTCATTTGTGCTCCTGGACGGATTTTGTTCTCTTGTGCATTGTTTGTCTGCAGATGTATTGTTGACGTCAGTGGTTGTTTGTGCACGTGGATGTGTCAGGGTGTGACCTGCTACTTCCGGATGTAGTCCACACTCAGCCATCTCAGTCTCGTGGCGTGCACAGTGTCATGGTAATTGTACTCCGGCCATGCTGCTCGTCATGTGGTGCCACTTGCATTGTCAGTGTGGCTCTCGCATACGCATCTTTGCTTTGTTTTGCACTGGTGCATGTGTGTGTAGTTTAATTGGTGTTGTGTGGGGTGGGACCCCTTCGGGCACATGGTGGACGGGGGCCTACTTGGTGTTTATATGTGTGCTGCAGTGTGCCACAGGGATCAGGGACATGACCCAGGGTCATTGTGGGTGTGCGGTGTGCTACACGTGGTTGTGCATGTGTGCCATTGTGTCTGTCCCCCCAGTCCCTGTTAGTTACTCACCCTGTTGATGTTTTGTCAAGTTATGTAGAGCAGTGTCCGGACTCCCGACTCCTTGCACCATCTCCACTCTCATGACTGTGTCCGCCATTTGCTCCCGCTCCTCCTGTGGTGCAGGACTCCCACCTCCATTCGCCGTTGCTGCCTCCCGGGTGGCAGCGGGTTTCTGCTTGGTTTGGCTTCTGACTTCGTGCCAGCACATCTTGGCCTCCTCGGCAGTCCAACTGCATTCACGGTGGAATGCCATTTTTCCGTCTGTGTTGCTAATGACACGGTGTTGGAGATGGACAGTTGTTGTTAGTGCTCTGTCACCTCCGTGACGACGATCCTGTTGTCATGCGGACTGTACTCCGTCTTCCTCTTCCTCTTCTCCTTGGCCTTCCCCGACCCCGAGGTTCCTTGCTGGTGGTCTGTGGGGCTTGTGGGGTTCGCGTTGACCTGGGCACTCGTTCCGGGTGCGTCCATGTTGCTACGCATTTTATTTTGTTTATGGTGTGTTTTTCTTGTTCAGCTCTTATGGTGCATTTTCCCGCCAGGCGCGTGGGAATTGCAGGCCTGTCGCTGGTTATCGCTGTTTTTTTTTCGAGGTTGGCCTCATTGCAACTTTATTTGCGCTTCGCATTTTTTGGGCGTTGCGTTGTTTTTTACGCTGTCATTTGGTGCGTTATCGTGGGACTATCGCATGGTGCCGCCAGGTTGAGAATGCTACGTTAACACGGCGTTGTTTTCCCGCGATGGACTGCGATGTGAGAAGTTGCGTTAAGCTAAACTTGCGGTGGTTATCACACGTTCTTGAGAATATGCCCCATAGAGTAGGATTGTGGAACCACCCTGTGAAACCACCACCCATAGTCTGAGTATTGAGTGTTGGACTTGTTTCCTGGACAAACTGATTGTCTGCAACGCGAGATTCAGCTAGTCTCCCCAGGTTGATCCCAGGTCCCAAAAGAGCCAACCCTGCACTCCGGCAAAGAAGTACACCATAGCATAGTGTACCACCCTTTCTCCTGGCTACTAATCTCCTCTTGTACAGGCCTGTATACCTGCCTACCTATATCTATAAGGTGGACATGCCTACTTTTGTGGGCCTCTTTTTCAGAACTGCCTGTAAAGATTATCCAATCTTGACTCCTTTTGATGAAAAATTAATCAAGTGACATCCCCCAACTTTTGCCCCCTCCTATAAAGTTGTGTTTGTATATTATGTAGCAATGCATAATGTGGCAGGCGAGAAATACTTAAATAACATAAATTTCCACATACTTAAATAACATCAATTTCCACACCTTTTTACTGCGTATTGTTTACGGGGACACCAAGCCATCTATGAAATTACCTTTTAATTATATTCACTTTTTTTCATCGGTGGCAAATTCTACTGTTCTTGAAATGCACAATTCTGCATTACCTCTCAAGCAAAGGTCATCACAGAACACAAAGATACTTCTCGAGAGTACTTAAAAGCTAATATTAATTTCAAATTTACAAACTATTCCTTGGTGTGGAATAGCTCTAGCAAACAAAGCACGCCAAATTACGCGGTGAGCCTTAAAATCTCAACATATTGGGCCACTTTCTGAGAATATCTTGGGAGAGTCCATCTTCAGTGTCCCGACTCATTCTTTCATGTTGTTGTCGTTAAAGCTGCCTTGCTCCACCTATATAAAAAGATCTCCTACCTTGGGCCAGGATTAAAACATTTGTTTGTCGCCCAACGGACGCCTTAGGCAAGCACGCCTGTAAAACAAGAATCAAGGCGTTCCTTGTAGACATTGATGCCAAATACCTACAGAAGCGCCTGGCTCGTACTTGGCAAACACACGTAGTAAGCTATCCAAGGTTTAGATTGTCTTGTATTCACGAAGTCCTGTAGAATGCAGAAGGTATCTTGGCAGGTATCTTGGAAGGAACACTGTGTACTTAATTTCTTGTTTAATGTTCTCTTTACGGATGATTAGAGTCTTTTCGTTTTACAGGAGCATTGTATATACCTAGATTAATTGTACAGATAAAAACTGAACAAAGAAAACGTCACAAAAATTATGAAAAACTGGGAAAAGTTTAAAAACATTTAAAACAAGAAAATAACATAATTGAAATGAATAGGAAAAAGGCATTCCGGATATTGAAATCGGAAACGCAAAAAGTGTCTTCATGGGGGGCCTTAAATGTTAGGCACCAAGGGGCAGATTTTTGCATCACTTTTAACATGGGAAACGTGACGCAAATGTTTTCAATCTGAGTGTGCAAGTGGGTGGACTGAAGCAGAGAGGTTGTTCTTTGTTCAATGTTTCATGTTTCCGCTTGGTACCTCATTACGAGTGACCCGGTAATTAGTGTGATATTTATTCTACATGATAAACCCTGACCCGGCTGAGTCGGAAAATGATACATTCGACCCCATTAGAAGTTTTGGGAGAATAACAAATGGATGCATGTGTTCTAGTAAATACCCAGCATTTTTACCCCCATTAAATATCAGCAGGTTTGATCTGTCGATATTTATCACAAAACTCATAGGGGGATATTCTCAAGAACGTGTGATAACTACCGCAAAAGTAGCTTAACGCAACTCTCCACATCGCAGTCTATCGTGGGAAAATAACACCGTGGTAACTCGGCATTGCCAAGCCGGCGGCACCATGCGATAGGCTCACGATAACGCGTCAAATGTCCGCGATGAAGTCAACGCGACGCCTCAAAAATGCGAAACACGAACGCAAAAAAAGCAGCGATGAGGCCAAGCGCGATACAACAATCAGCGAAAACCAGCCACAGGCCTGCAATTCCCTTCCCACGCGTCATGCGGGAAAATGCACTATAAAAGGAAAAAAACCCACACCAAAACCAAATCAAACTGCGTAGCACCATGGATGCACCCGGACCGAGTGCAGAGGACAACCCAAACCCCACAAGCCCCAGGGAGGACCAGCCAGGAACCCCGTGCTCGGGGAAGGGCAAGGAGAAGACGAAGAGGAAGTCCGCAGGAAGACCTGATCATCGTCACAGAGGTGATAGAACACTACCAACAACTGTTCACCTCCACTACGTCATTAGCAACACAAACGGAAATATGGCAGTCCATCGTCAACAACATGAATGCAGTTATAGTGTCGAGGAGGTCAATGGAGGAGGTCAAGAGGCACTGGCATGAAGTGCACAGCCAAACCAAGGAGAAACTCGTTGCCAACAGGAAGGCATCAAAGGCGACTGGAGGTGGGACTCCTGCGCCACAGGAGGAGCTGGATGAGCTGGAGGAAATGGTGGCCACAGTCATCAGTGCGGAGATGGTGCAAGGAGTTGGTGGACTGGACACAGCTCGATATGACCTGACCCAACAGCAACAGGGTGAGTAACGACCAGGGCCTGGGGGATGGAGGGAGATGGGCACAATGGCACACATGCACAATCATGCGCAGCACACTGCACACCCACAATGAGTGTGGAACATGTCCCTGATACCCTTGCAACACTGCAGCACACATAGAAACACCAAGTAGGCCCCCGTCCACTATGTGCACAAAGGGGCCCCCCTCTATATCACCAATGCCACAACCTACCCATGCACATGTGCTGAATCCAGAAAAGCAGCAGCTCAGTGAGCCACACGGACTATGCAAGTGACACTGCATGACAGATAGCATGGCTGCAGTCACAATACATGACATGGTGCACCAGACGACTTTGAGGTGGCTGAGTGTGGACCACATCCGTAAAGGAGCAGGTCACACTCTGACACATCCACGTGCACCTACAACCCATGACGTCAAAAACACATCTGCAGACAAACAATGCACAAGAGTACAAAATATGTCCAAGAGCACAAATGACCCAAGTCACAAACATCACAGCACCCGAAAAGCACACAAGTCAAAGGTACACTGACTCAAAGGGATGAGGGGCCACCAAATCAGAGCTGCAGGGCCGACTCGCCAACAATGTAGCACACACACATAGCAATCACAGCACATCAACATTGACGACAACGTGGTACAAAGTGCAACACTTACACAACAGGACAGAGGACACAACTGGTGCCGCTCGTGCGTAGAAAATGGCCAATCACATCTGGCATTGCATGACACTGTGAGATGATAATGTACGAGTACAACCTCACATCCGTCATGTAGTCGAAATGTCCACTGTCACCCATCAAATAGGCAGTTCCTCCAAAACAGTCACAATGTACATTGTCATGCAGTCTGTATGTAAACATGTACAATGCGTGGACATACATGGAACACACCGTTAACCTGCATTTCCCCGTTACATTGCAGAGGGACAATCAACACCTCCTGCAGAGCAGACCACACATCTCTACAGTGATGATGAAGAGGACACCCTGCACATCTGCCCAGGCACACTCCAATGGACAGCTTCCGCACCCCATCCCCAGGAGCAGGGCAGCCCAGCTGCATTGCGGTGAGCCCACACCCTGCACAGACCACACAGCAGGAAGCACACACCACCACAGCTGGCCCACAGGACCCACACGACCAACACATGGAATACCAAAGCCGTGTGTTAGCATGCCAGGAGGAGTTGGCTGATCTGCTGCGGGTGGGTTTCGACCTCGTGGCAGCCAAACTCAATGCCATACGTGGCTGTCTGAGTCCCATCAGGGACCACGTATAGTCCCTAACGGACACCCCCTGTCTGCACCATGCTCACCGACAATCCCTGGACGACCTCGCTGGGGCCATTACTCGGATACAAGAACTGTCTAGTCAGACAGGCTCCAGCGATGACAGCACAGAGTTGGCACAGATGCGGAGGACAATGGAGACCATGGAGCGGATGCAGGCTGGAAGTAGGGCTGCCACGGCTGAACACCAGCAACATGTATCTGGGATCTTCCAGGCCTTGCAGATCCTCATCTTGCCATTGCTGCCACAGAGCCTGTACCAGATGACTGCTGCAGGAACTTCGACACACACATCTCCACCCCCTGATGTGTCATTGGCACACAGTGATGCGGCCATTACACCACCACACACACCTGACACACCAGACACAGAAGACGTCTTAGAGGAGTAAGATGTGGAGGGTAATGACTGTGTGAGGAAGGAGGCTGTAGCATCCGTACCCACCACATGGCCTGTCCCTGCATGGTTCAGCCCTATGCATCATGCCCTGGAACAACACCTCCCACTGTCCCCGTAACACTCTGCGACATTCACCTGGACCCCGACATGGACTGCCATATCTGCTCCTGTACCAATGACACAGCAATCCGGCTGAGGACTGTACTGTTCCTCTTCAGATTAACTTTGCATTCCCCCAAGGACTCTGGTTGGCCCACCAATGGGCAACCACTTAATGTGGGCTTGAACTGGCCATGTGCCCCTCCAGCTCCGAGACTCCCCAGAATGTGAATAAACATTCCAAATCACACAGATGTGTCATGTCTATGTTCACTCACGTGTACAAGTACGGAGGAATATAGGGACGTTGATTGCACTAAAAGGTACACCCTGGTAAATGTCATCAATGCGCATGTTTGAACCTGACCCACATGGCCAATTAGTTGAATGTGAAGGTGTGAACTAGCTGTGGCCTCATTGCACATGAACAACAATCTCGCATCCCCCAACGTAGCCCCACGTCCATGTATCATATAGGGCTGTGTGTGTAAATGTCAGAATCGGTAGCCCGTCTGAAGTAGTGTCCCCTATCGCATGTGGCTACAGAACATCTCTTCGCATGGCGTACTCACACACATCAGTGTGGTCACAGTCTGTTTGAATGGATCATATTGATCCACATGGCAAGAAGTTAGACACCATACTCACATTGCTGAAGACACGTACGAGCACAGGTCTACCAGCAACTATCCCAAACACAATGTCTGGCTCACAGAGGTGGAGCTGCCAATAGGGATCCACCACCTATGTATCAGAGGCAGTCTGTCCCTCCCTGTGCACGGACAATGCTCATTGAGGCACACAATTTGTCATACTAATCAACACTCATCACAGTTGTACACTGGTGAAGTTGCGCAGACTTTATTAGCATGTGCGTGTCAGTACGGGCAAGTGATGGGCCACAATAGGCAGACAAATGCTTAAGACACTTACAGGCAGAATGGGAACGTGTCGAGGTGCAAGGAATGGGGTGGCAAAAATGAACACATATCCTTACGGTTGGCAACGATCTCAGCCCACCTTGCCTTGCTGGTCGAGTCATGTGATGTCTGGCGTCTGCTCATTGCCCCGTGTCAGGGGACACGACTCACAGCCCATGGGATCTGCATGGAGCTGTACCACTGGACTGCGCCGACTGTGCGCTCTGCTGACAGTGAGCAGTGAAAGGGATCAACAAGGTCACATGTCGTGCTACATTGCCATGTGTGTAGTCTCCCTCCAGCAGTATGTAAGATTTAGGAACTTTGCCAAGCGACGCTGTGCAGCTCCGCCCATGGGGCTGCAGCACCTTGCACAGGTGTGTGACAACACGCGTAGGTGCACGCACATGCATTCTGAGTCCGAGCAAATGCAGACATGTCCACTGTTGTACTGGCTTATGGGACCATTCCTCCACGATGCAACACGGTGTTGGGACCTTTGCTCCGGGTGTCAATCAGTTGTGGCTGCAGGAAGGTAGTTACTCGTCCATGAATGCGAGCGCTGCTTCATAGGCAATCAGATCCAGAAGTTTGTCGTTCTCGAATTCAAGGAACACGAGGGAGAGCCAATCCATTATCTGGTCCGGACAGATGTGCTCCGACCACGCAGTTTCACCAATCCGCAACACAGCCCAATAGGGGAGCGCCTCGATGTGGTCACTGCACACGATGACTTGTGCAATCTCCCACCCACTGCTGCCGGCACAGACACCACATATCAAGGCATCCCAAGCCCGGGTATCCCGGTTGCACTCCTGTTCGTGGGCCAACAGGGGGCGCACACACAAGTCGTAATCCAGTTCAGCTACCGTTATGTTGGATAGGAAGACCTCCATGGGCCACTCGAATGTGCATGATCGACAGTGGAACCATGGTTGGACGCATGTGACGTACGCAAGCCGGAAACTCAGACTGTAACTGATTCGCAAAACTGCCATTGGCAGAGCTCCCAACAGATGCAGCATTCGTGCACGGTACAGTTCCACGTGACTGGGGTTGTGCATGTGCCTGGGATTGCCTGCCATTGCGTTTGTTGGTCTCGTACCACCAGCACTCCTCAGACTGGCGGCAGTGATGTGGACGATATGCCACAGCTCGGAGTAATGAGTCGTATGTGTGTTCAACGTTTGGACGTATGGGTTGTCTTTTTTACCGATGTGTTGGGGGCATGCCATGCAGGTGTAGCTCGAGCAGGGACAAGTGTGTGTGGGGTGTGGACACGTTGCTCTTTCATTAGCGCAGTTCGTGGTGTGGGAGTCGCCAGAGCCTGGCATGGTATCTCACTCAGGGGGTGCCGGGCTCATTGGAGACCAAGGTCGGAGGTTCGGATGTCCTTCTGCCTTGTGTATCGGGACAAAGGAGCCTTCATGCCTGATTTTAGTCTGACTACTGCTTGCATTTCTGAAATGTGATGTGGCCTTCGCGCTGAAACTGTTGCCAGGCCTTGAATTTTGGGTGCACCAATTGCGAGACACACACAACAGTTGGCATGTATGTGCCAAGGGCCCGATTGTCCTTGCGCTCCTTGTTCAGTCTGTCTCTCTCTCTTTCTCTCTCTCTCTGTCCTTTGATGAGTGCCTGACACACCTTCTTATCTGGGATATTGTCTTGCAGGCTGTCACTTACGGATTGTCCAGGGATGACCCGCCATGACTCTTCCATGAAATTTGATTGTGATATTTTGTTTGGACTTTCAATGGTGAATGATTAATTCTGCTTTTTCTGTACTCACATGACTGTTAGTTGTTGTGATTCTGCGGCATCAGGCGAATGGTTTTGTTCATGATTTCGTGACGTTGATGTGCAATCTCTTGGTCCGGGGGAGGTGGGGGGTGCCCGGGGTGGGGCCACGGGGGCGGTGGTACGGGGGGTGGGTGGCAGTGGGTGTTGTGGCCCTCTCGGGTGTCCGAACTGCATGATCGTTGGCTCCATGGCATCTGTTGTTCTTCAGGTGTGGCTCTGGGCTGTGCTCCCTTTGATGGTGCAGGTTGTAGTCCGACTTTGCACAAGGTCAGAGCAGGTGTTAATTTCCTGCAGCTAACGCGCCTTATCGCATGTTTTGTGTTCTCATCGCCGATCTGGCTGGTCTTTGTGAATGTTGAGGTGTGGTGTTGTCGCGGCTTTTTGCATGGGAATGCCTACTCTGCATCTCATTAGCAATAGTTGCCGGGGTCATCTGTGGCGATGATTTTAGCGGGTGCTATCGCAGGTAAACTGGTGGTGTCGGCTGTTTGCACCAGCTTGTGAATGGGGCTGTAAATTTATCGCTACTTTGGCTGTGATGAAGTGCCGATAACTCGGCGATAGATCCTTGAGAATATGCCCCATAATTGCGATGACTGGAGTTACCTTCACCACCCTTCAACAAGTGGCACACGTTACCCACAGTCTTGTGAGTAGCTCACTGGTTCTCTTTAGGATGACTCACTTACTCATCAGCTCTCTCTTCTTCCACGACCCTCTCAACATTTGAAATTTCTCACATTTTCCCTTTCTAAAGTTTGACCGCATCCCCACCATATATCACGGAGGGCAAGTAAATTGTGAACTTTCAGGTACCATCCGTTAGTTTTTTTTTTTTAAACGTTCATTTTTATTTTCTCCCTACAGAGTAAACCAAATATACTGCAAGAAGAAACACCTAAGAAAGAAAATGGTCACAGCATAAAGCATTCCAGTTGTATGATCATGATTTACATCCAATAACAACCGCCATTGATCGCTCAATATCCGCCCTTATGCATTATGTAGGGTGACTAGACGTCCTGGTTTTCCCCGGACAGTCCCCGTTTTCGGAGCAGTGTCCCGACACTTTGCTCCAAATTACCAAAATGTCCCGTTTTTTGTGTAGTGCCCGGGTTAAACAGAGAAATGTCCCGGCTTTTAAATAGTGCCTCGCACTAAACAAAACGGAACATTTCCCTGCTTACTTTTTTGAACACCGAGACACTATTTAAAAACCGGGACATTTCTCTGTTTATTGGGTAACAGATGCTCAATGGGGAATTTGTAAGCACTAAAAGGGTCAGGTGTTTAAGTGCATCATGACGAAGGAAATCCACGAACTTTGCAGAATGCAGGATGCAACTCTCCATAAATCAATACTTTTCTCCTCCCTCTGCCAGTGATTTTAAAGAGGATCAAAGCGCCAGGAGATTGTGCTATTACGCGGGACTGCCATTTCAGTGCCAGTGAAAGAAACAATGCCCCATTTTTCTAAAAGGTTTTTTTTTTGCCTTTAACATTTAGCATTGTATGTGGGCTTTACTCAGTTACTTTGCCTGTGCAGGGGTTCAGACTCGAGGATCCGACACAGGTCTTTGGTATCTTACCGGAGGTCCTCATTTTCTGGATTTTTCACAAGTGAGACACTGGTTCTATATACACTAGCACAATTTTCTATTTTACTGTAATGCCACAATGACCAATGATGTTTATCAGTAGCGGCTCCTGGTGGGAGTGCTGCCGGGCGGTGATGCGGGGCGGGGAAGGGGTAGGGTGGGGGTAGTAAACTCTGGAATACGGCCAAACGGAGGTAAGTAAACAAATAAAGAAATAAAACAAATTTCATTGCGCTCTGCATCGCCAAATGCGATACCTGCAACCCGTATCACTTGAATAAAGAGCTGCGATGGGAATCCGTGCTGTGTCTGTCCTATTTCCTTCGGAGGGGCAGGTTATATATATATATATATATATATATATATATATATATATATCCAAAGATACTCGTCTGCTGCTCCTCCACGAAAGAAACGAGAGTGGACCCAATAGAGTGCAATGAAGTCTTTATTTAGTGCTTCTCCATACCGCCATGACGCGTTTCGGCCGTTACCAGCCTTGATCACATGACAACGCTAGAAGGTAGGAACTCCCTATTTAAAGTGCCAGTGGCCAATAGTTGTAGTGCTAGACACGGAAAAAATACTACTCAATTAAGCATCACATATATTGTTGCCGTGTCACAGTAATATACAGTATAAATACTTGAACCAACCAACCTACATGATTGAATCATTATTTGCCAAGATTGAATATCATAATAATCCTTGTAAAACAAAATAGTTTATACATAGGCTGATACTGGTTATACTTGTTTAAAATATACAACTATTAAAAAATATAAAGTGAACTGTGCCTAAGGGTCCTAAAAAGTGCAAATCTATAAAGTGCAAAGTGCATTAGTGTATATTGTGTGATAACTAAATTAGCAGCAATCGACAAATTTTTGGTAGTTATTTTAAATAGCAATAATAACAATGGATAATCCATGATGACCTATCGCATATGTTTCAATATTAGGCCATTTCTTCATTTTGACACCCATATTATTGCAATGCATTTATACATCCTATTATCTGCCTGTCCCGATAAACGTATTCCAAATATGCCAGGTCATATACATATAATACATATTGAAACGTGCTCTGGGTTGTAAATTTCTGCCGTTAATGGCTATTGAAGGATAAGTCCATATTTTTAAACTGCTAAATATGAAGGAATACCACAAGTTCAAAAAACACAATATTAATCCATCCTGTACAGTTATTTCCCACGAATGAAGATATAAATATATAAATATGGAATAAATATATATTATAAATACATTACAACTGTATAAAATTGGATAAAACTGTGTAAGAATCCGATGATGACTAACATAGTAAAAAAGCTTTATAAAAAAGGGAATACCTAAATAGAATAAGAATGTTAAAAAATGTTTTTCATTATTCATTCATAAAATTACTGTACTAGATTTATATACAGAGAGATGCCTATAAATATGTGTACATATCTTCACTTGTATTGAGTCCTCCCGGATGTTTCGTATCTAATTCCAATATATATCTAGTCTCAAGGCGTCTGAGCATGGCTTCCCTGTTGCCTCCTCTTTTTTGTGGCGATATTGTATCTAAAACAAAATAGTTAAAGTGTTTAAGACTGCTATTGTGTATTTCCTTAAAATGCCTGGCAACAGGGTAGCTTGAATCATTGTTGGTAATGGCTCTAGTATGTTGCAAGATTCTTTTGTGTACGGCTAGTTTTGTACTGCCTATATAGTATAAATTGCAACTACATACTAGGGCATAAACAGCATATTCCGTTTTGCAAGATAGATGTTGGGTGATTTTATGTACTTGATCATTAAATGCCGTTTGGTATGTGGTTTTATTTATACCAAACTGGCAAGCTTTACAGCTGGAGCATTTATAAAATCCTTTTCTTGCTACCAGCCATGTCCCTACTGTAGAATCCTCTGGACTATTCCTGACCAGTGCATTGCCTAATGACGCCGTTTTTTTGTATGTAATAACCGGCTTTTTAGGGAGGAGACACCTTATAATTGGATCTCCCAATATAATAGGCCAATTACGCCTGATAATTGATCTGATCTGTCCCTCTTGTCTAGAATATGATAATATGAGTCTAGTTGGCTGATTTATATCTTTATCTTTTATCCCCTGAGATTTCGATTTATATTGGAGTAGATCCTGCCTGGCTCGTTTTCTAGATTTTAGAATTGCTGCATCTATTGTTTTTGAGCTATAGCCCCTCTCCAAGAGTCTAACCTTACATTGTGTTTGTTTATCTATCGCATCTGCATCTTCACTGCAGATACGTCTGATCCTAAGCATTTCCCCATAGGGGATGCTATGTATAAGGTGAGTGGGGTGAGAACTAGATGCATGCAGTATAGCATTGCCTGCAGTTTGTTTACGAAAAAGGGAGGTTGTCAAATTGTTATTAACAATATGTATCTGAACATCCAAGAAAGTTATATTCTTACTGCTAATAGCTGAAGTAAAATGCAAGTTTATGTGATTGCTGTTAATCTGAGTAATAAATTCCTTGGCATCTTGCTCTGTGCCGTTCCACACAATAAACAAATCGTCAATATATCTTAGCCAAGATATAATCTTATCCTTGTATGTGTGTTCATATTGTTTCATGAGGACCAGCTCCTCCCACCAGCCCATGAAAAGACAAGCGTAGCTGGGAGAGAAGCTGGCCCCCATGGCCACACCCTGTACCTGTTGATACATTTGATTTTTATATAGAAACAAATTATTCTCTAAACAAAATAACAGCAAATCAATCAACATTCTATTGTGCTCAGCAAATTTCATTGGTCTATTAGCTAGGAAGTATTCCACCGCCTTAATGCCATCTTGATTCCTGATGCATGTATACAGAGATGAAACGTCTAATGCTATCAATTGATAGCCAGATTGCCAATGGAGAGTTTCAATTTTCCTTAGAAAGTCACTTGTGTCCTGCACATATGATTTTAAACTCCTAACATGCTCCTGCAAAAAAGAATCAATATAGACAGACATATTTTCCAGTGGCCCATCATATGCAGCAATGATGGGTCTGCCGGGCGGTTTGTTTAGGCTTTTGTGAATTTTAGGCACAAAATATATTACTGGTATAGTAGGAAATTCTTTTTCAAATACTTGTACTCATCCATATTCAAGAGGCCTAAACTTTTCCATGCCAATAATTTTGCAAAAAATTGTACTTGTGTGTTTTTAAATTGTTGCAAGGAAGTTTTCCTGTAGCAGTCAGAATTGTTCAGTTGGGAAGTTGCTTCTTCCATTTAGTCCCTTAGGGGCCACAATACGATATTGCCCCCTTTATCTGCATTTCTGACCACTACATCCTTTTCTTTTTTCAATTTTGCTATCAGCAGATAATATTTCCTTTCCTGGATTGTTATTTTCTTATTCAACTTGTTAGTGTCCGTATATAGTTTTTTCACCTGTGCCACCACTTGCTCATTAAACAGGTCCAGAGAATCCCTGGGCATTATTGGAGCAAATTTGGATTTCACCTTAAACCTTGTCTCTGGTTTTGTACATGTATCATATATAGGTGACATAGAATTTTGCTCGACCATGATTTGCTGCTGGTTTGTTACTGCCCCTCCTGCAGCTCCTTGGTCATGTTCCAAACTGTGGAGATCTTTCAATAGGCCCAGAACTGCAACTGTTAAGTTTGATATAGGCTGGTTGTCCCATGACATAGTTGTAGTGGAGGTACGTTGGGTTTGATCCTCTGAATTAGCCTTGAGCTGGTGAAATTTTTTGAGCTTTAATTTCCGTATAAATTTGTATATGTCAGCTCGTGTATTTGTATAGTCAAAATTGGTTTCCAGGCAATATGATAATCCCAGGGAGAGCAATTGTTGTTCTGCTGCATCCAAATCAACATTGGCCAGATTTATGATGGTATTATTGGTTCTGGCAGTTTGTCGGGGGCACACTGGCATACTTATTTGCGTCTCCATTGTCCCCGTCCTCTCATTGATTTTGGGTTTCCACTCTTGCCCCCGCTTTCTGGCTGCCTGCCTTCGTTTCCGCCTGCTCTCGGTTCGTCGTTTTTTGCCGGTTTGATATTTCTCGGCCGTAATGTCTCTTTTCTACTTCTCCTAAGGTAATCCAACTCTTCCCCCAACAATGGTTTTACAGTTGCCTGATCCAATCTATTTTTAGCTCCTTCCGTTTCAGATTCACTTTCTATTGCGGAACTAAGGTCAGAAGCTGATGTTGCTTCTCCTTGTTCCTCATTTCTTCCTGACGTGAACTGTCTTTTACTCGTGGTGACATTCCTGAAAGAATCATATTTGCGGGCAAAAGTAAAAATTTGGCCATTTGTATAGTCATCTTTATCCCGTTTAAATTTATAGATTTTTCTCTGTTTTATTTTATCTTCCTCTTTGTGTAGTCTTGTAATCATTTCATCATATCATTTCTTTTTCTGCTGTGATTCACCATGCTCATTAATATGCTCATTTAATGCGTCGATTTTGGCCTGCAAGTCTACCCGGTCCGTCTCCGCATACTTTACCAGTATCTAGACCAATCTGCGGGAGGACTCAAGGTTGCATTCAGCCCATATATATATATATATCAACAAAACAATCACTCCTTTCAAGTAACCAGAGGACACAGCGGGGATACGTTTGGGAGTTCCTTTAATGACAAATGCTTGGCATGATGCATTTCGGCTAATGTGTGCCTTTCTCAGATGCCGCTTGCAGTCAAAAGTTCCATATTGTCTCCTCCCTTGAAATACTATGGACCTCCCTATTGTAGGAGGTCTGCTGGCTCCACTTGATCGGATGCAGCTGCAGTCTGGTCTTGGGGACTGCAACTACCATAATTCCATGTTCCGGTATATATATATATATATATATATATATATATATATATATATATATATATATATATATTCACTGAAAAAAACATAGGTTTCAGGAACGTTATAGTTAGTTGGACATTTCCCTCGTACAAAACCATAGAAATTCCGCCGTTATAGTTAATTCAGCTAACTATAACTCGCGCCCCCGCAATGCGCTGCTGATGACGCCACATATTACATCATTCATGACATGGTCAGTGACATCACCAATGACATCACTGATAACATCATCCACGTGAAAATCTAATGCACCTCCTCACACCCTAATATAACCTTTAATACACCCACTGTAAAATACAGACTACCATTTTCGAAACCATAGACACACCAACACCAGTTACTACATACGCACTCACTGATTCCTACGTCAACACACACATCCACTCATTCGCCCATACAATCACTCATACATACACTCACTCATCAATACAACAATATCATATGCACTCATACACCTATACAGACACTCACACACCACCACTCATCCAGAGTTACTCACACACCTAGTCAGTCATGCAAAGAATCAATCACACTTCCATTTACTCATGTATACAGTTATACACACACCACATCACTTATTCATACAGAAACAAACGCATACTTACTCTCTTATACAATCACTGATACAAGTACACACTCATCCATACAGCCACTCTCACAATCACTGACTCTCACGTATAGTCATTTATATACTCCAACTCTCACATACACTGCCTTTTACATATGTAGTTACTTGGACATGTACCACTGAGACATCCATTCTCTCACCAACACACCCAAACACACACTCACCCACCCATACAGCTGTTTGCACATGCACTCTTGAACCCATACACCCAGTGAATCAACCACTCACACATCTATGCACAGAGTCACATACCTCCCACCCACCCACCCACCCACCCACACACACACTCATGCACCCATACAAATACTCAGGCAACCAATCAATAACCCATATAGACACTCATGTAGCTACTGACCAACCCATGCAGCAGCTTACACAACAACAGACAGACTGATACAGACATTCACACAGTTTAGTCACTAACCCATGCATTCAGTAAGACACATTTAATCACTCACTTATACAGTCAGTCACGCACCTACTAAATCCTCCATCCTGACACTTATACAACCACTCATTCTTCAATACACCTTGGCATATATATAAAACATATTTAAACTTTATAGAAACACACAGTCACTGGATGATGCCATCAGTGATGTCATCAGTGATGTCATTTGAGATGTCATCAGTGATGTCACTGACCATGTCATGAATGATGTAATATGTGACGTCATCAGCAGTGCATTGCGGGGGTGCGAGTTATAGTTAGCTGAACTAACTATAACGGCCGAATTTCTCTGGTTTTGTATGAGGGAAACATCCAACTAACGATAACGTCCCTGAAACCTATGGTTTTTTCAGTGAATATATATATATATCCTTTCATCAAACAGTCCTTAAACGACGCGCTCTTTCCACAGTAGGAGCAGATGTCGAGGTCGGACAGTACCTCGCAAACTATTTTCCATCAACAAAAAAAAAAAGCACCGCACTCCAGAAGCTGCTGTGTAACTGTTTTGGTGATGGTGGTGGATATTGTGCTGTAACTAAGCGAAGTAAAAACAGGTACACAGCAGCTTCTGGAGTGCGGTGCTTTTTTTTGATGGAAAAAAAAATATATATATATATATATATATATATATATATATATATATATATATATATATATATATATATATGACCAAGACCATGGCTGTGGTCGAAACGCATAATTTTGCTGCCTGAATAAGTACCTTTAATACTGCTGATCTGTGTGGCTCGAGGATCTTCATTTTCATGTGGTGAGATTCCGTCTGTGGAATATATATCTATATATACATATCCCAAAATTGCTGCCCTGATGCAAGAACGAACTCGGCTGCAGAGTGATTTAAAAAACCATTTATTATTCAAAACCGGCAATTCCACTCCGATTTGTCTTCATTCTCCTGACGCGTTTCAGAGCTCTAAAAGCTCCTTACTCATAGGATGACGAAAAGAAATGCACTGAAATGCTCGTTCTGGCGCCATTAGCTGCATGCTGCTCATTTAAATAATCCCCAGTGGGCCTCTCAGGTGAGTCACAATGTCAAGCATGCTGGTACCTGTAGTTTTATTCCTCGAGCACCTAATCCTCTACAGTGGGATCAGCACAATTTCAAAGTCCTTTAAAAATTATTCTTTAAACCCCAGTAGGCCTCAGAGTGCAAGTTCCCGGTGATTATGTCTTCTGCTGCGCCATAAGGTTAAGAATGTTCCAAACCTCTTGGGCCCCAGCTTAAATGTTGCGTGTTACTAAAGGCCTGTGCACACGTATACATTTAGCTGTTGAGTATCTACTCTGTGTAATACGTTAACACAAACGGAGATTCAATGTACAAACATGTATTAGAAATCACAATGAACAATCAGGAGTTTTTGTGTTCTTCTTTAATCCTGAACGATTGCCCAGCCAACACGTATTTCGTCTGGGGAAGTACCCAGAGACTTCTTCAGGGCTTTATGGCAATGAGAAGGAGATCAAAAATCTCTCTGCCGGTTGTAATTCCGTCCAGGCTGGCTATTAAAAGTAAGTATTAATTAGCGGATCGGAGGGGTCAGAAATAGGGACCACGGTAGAGAAGATGTAGGGGCTTCACTCTTAACCGGTTATACTTACGTCCCGGTTCCAGGGAAGAGGTAATTATATAGACCAGGATCGGTCAAGCAGGTGCATCGAGGGGTGGAGCCAGGAGTAAGGGCTTCACTGGCGAGTGTGTGGCTAGAATCAGCGCGGAGTGAACGAGTCATAATAAGGCAGTTCGTCAGTATCGGGTCCGCATTAAGGGTGCTATCCGGCCAATATGGACCACTTCAGCAGTGGTCCCAGACGCTGCGACCGTTCTCGACAGATCAGTGCACACGCTGCTGAAGTGCTCCATATTGGCCGGATATCACCCTTAATCAGCGCAATTTCAAAGTCCTTTAAAAATTATTCTTTAAACCCCAGTTGGCCTCAGAGTGCAAGTTCCCGGTGATTATGTCCTCTGCTGCACCATAAGGTTAAGAAAGTTCCAAAGGACTTTGAAATTGCGTTGATCCCACTGTGGAGGAATAGGTGCTTGAGGAATAAAACTACAGGTACCAGCATGCTTGACATTGTGAGTCACCTGAGAGGCCCACTGGGGATTATTTAAATGAGCAGCATGCAGCTAATGGCGCCAGAAGGAGCATTTCAGTGCATTTCTTTTCGTCAACCTATGAGTAAGGAGCTTTTAGAGCTCCGAAACGCGTCAGAATGAAGACAAATCGGAGTGGAATTGCTGGTTTTGAGTAATAAATGGTTTTTGAAATCACTCTGCAGCCGAGTTCGTCCTTGCATCAGGGCAGCAATTTTGGGATATATATATATATATATATATATATATATATATTCACTGAAAAAACCATAGGTTTTAGGGACAGTTATAGTTAGTTGGACATTGCACTCGTACAAAACCCGTGAAATTCCCCCGTTATAGTTAGTTCAGCTAACTATAACTCGCGCCCCCGCAATGCACTGCTGATGACGTCACATATTACATCACTCATGACATGGTCAGTGACATCACTGATGACATCACTGATGACATCTCAAATGACATCACTGATGACATCATGCAGTGACTGTGTGTTTTTGTAAAGTTTAAATATTTTTAATATATATAGGGAAAGGCGTATTGAAGAATGAGTGGGTGTATAAGTGTCTGTATGGATGATTTAGTAGGTGCGTGACTAACTCTATAAGTGAGTGATTAAACGTATCTTACTGAATGCATGGGTTAGTGACTAAACTGGGTGAATGTCTGAATCCGTCTGTCCGTTGCTGTGTAAGTGGCTGCATGGGTTTGTGAATAGCTACATGAGTGTCTATATGAGTTATTGATTGGTTGTCTGAGTATCTGTATGGGTGCCTGAGTGTTTGTGTTGGTGGGGTGTGTGTGACTCTGTGCATAGATGTGTGAGTGGGTGATTCACTGGGTGGATGGTTTCAAGAGTGCATCTGTGATAGACTGTATGGGTGGGTAAGTGTGTGTAAGAGTGTGTTAGTGAATGAATGTATGTCCCAGTGGTACATGTGTGAGTAACTACATATGTGAAAGGCAGTATATATGTGTGTTGGAGTATATAAATAGCTATAAGCGAGAGTGTGTGATTGTGAGAGTGACTGTATGGATGAGTGTGTGCTTGTATCAGTGATTGTATAAGAGCGTAAGAATGTGCTAGTATTTGTATGAGTAAGTGAGCTGGTGTGTGTATAACTGTATAGGTGAGTAAATGGCAGTGTGTTTAATTATTTGCATGACTGACTAGGTGTGTGAGTACCTCTATGGATGAGTGGCGGTGTTTGAGTGTCTATATAGGAGTCTGAGTGCATATGATAGTGCTGTACTGAGTGACCGTAAGTATGAGTGACTGTACGGGTGAGTGAGTGGATGTGTGTGTAGACCTAAGAATCAGTGAGTGGGTATGTAGTTATTGGTGTTGGAGTGTCTATGGTTTTGCGAATGGCAGTCTGTAATTTAGAGTGGGTGTATCAAAGGTTATATTAGGGGTGTCAGGTGGTGCATCAGATTATCACGTGGATGATGTCATCAGTGATGTCATCAGTGATGTCATTTGAGATGTCATCAGTGATGTCATCAGTGATGTCACTGACCATGTCATGAGTGATGTAATATGTGACGTCATCAGCAGTGCATTGCGGGGCGCGAGTTATAGTTAGCTGAACTAACTATAACGGGGGAATTTCACGGGTTTTGTACGAGTGCAATGTCCAACTAACTATAACTGTCCCTAAAACCTATGGTTTTTTCAGTGAATTTGTAAGGTTTTTTAAATGCTAATTTCTAACTATAACGTGCCTGAAACCTATGGTTTTTTCAGTGAATTTGTAAGGTTTTTTAAATGCTAATTTCTAACTATAACAAGCCTGAAACCTATGGTTTTTTTCAGTGAATTTCAAAGGTTTTTTAAATGCTAATTCCTAACTATAACATGTTTGAAACCTATGGTTTTTTTCAGTGAATTTCAAAGGTTTTGTAAATGACAATTTTTAAATGTATTAATTGTTATATTTATTTTTTTGATACTGATTTACTACATTTTATTAAACTTTTTATTTTTTAGATATTTTATTTTTTAAATTACATTGTAATTACATTGTACATTACATTACAAAATATACTTTCTCAGAATGAATTACTTTAGTTTAAATACTTTGCAAATAGGCAATAGACTTTTAAGTACAGTAGTTACAGTTGTTGCAATGGGCAACACAATTTCAAACACAATGCAACATTGAGCTCAATGTGAATTTCTAGTTAAATGCAATTAGTTACTTTATGGATTACTTTTCTAACCACAGGACTGGATCCTAGATTCAGTCCTGGGACATCTCCTGTAAACAGTTGAGTAAAAGCGTTTTGGTTACAGTAGTGATTTTTAAGGAATATTATTGTATTTTAAAAGTTGACACTTAGAAACTTATTTCACATAGAATCACCAATGTTATCCTATGGGAGGAAATTCACTTAGCAGGTAAGTAGTGTTATCGTTACTTTTTCTTACTCAGTGGTGGATCCTGGATCCAGCACTGGTGCATCTCCTGTAAACAGTTGAAAGAATGCGTTTAAGTCACACAGGCGATTTTTAAGGAATATTTGTAGTTTGTGAAAATCGACACTTTGAAACTTTTCTGCTGAAAACCAGACAATGGATTCCTATGGAAGGAAATTCAAGTTACTGGTAAGTACGGTTAGAATTACTTTTCAAGGTCAGTGCTGGGCTAAAAGATGCAGCACTGGGTTCTCTCATGATAACAGGTGAGTAAATCGAAATTCATAGTTCGGCTGATTTTAGAGAAATATTATAAAGTTCCAAAACTCCACACTTAGAAGAATTTCCAAGTGAAACCAGTCAATGTTAGCCTAGGGAAGGAAATTCAAGTTACTGGTAAGTACGGGTAGAATTACTTTTCAAGGTCAGTGCTGGGCTAAAAGATGCAGCACTGGGTTCTCTCCTGATAACAGGTGAGTAAATCGGAATTCGTAGTTCGGCTGATTTTAGAGGAATATTATAAAGTTCCAAAACTCCACACTTAGAAGAATTTCCAAGTGAAACCAGTCAATGTTAGCCTATGGAAGGAAATTCAAGTTACTGGTAAGTACAGTTAGAATTACTTTTCAAGGTCAGTGCTGGGCTAAAAGATGCAGCACTGGGTTCTCTCCTGAAAACAGGTGAGTAAATCGGAATTCGTCGTTCGGCTGATTTTAGAGGAATATTATAAAGTTCCAAAACTCCACACTTAGAAGAATTTCCAAGTGAAACCAGTCAATGTTAGCCTATGGAAGGAAATTCAAGTTACTGGTAAGTACGGTTAGAATTACTTTTCAAGGTCAGTGCTGGGCTAAAAGATGCAGCACTGGGTTCTCTCCTGATAACAGATGAGTAAATCGGAATTCGTATTTCGGCTGATTTTAGAGGAATATTTGCACAATGGTGAAGGGAGGGGGCGGGGCCTGAGGTGAAATCTGTGCAAACGCGCCCCGTGGTGTGTTTTAAGTTGGGGGATTAAGTCCCCTTGAATCATGAGGGTCCCTGGGGTCCAAGTAGCCCACCCTGTACCTCCAGTATGCGCCAGGGAGCTGCGTTGCAGAGAGGTGTTCAGAGGCCATGCCCCTTTTTGCACCTCTCTGCAATGCAGCTCTGTGGCGCTTTCTGGACATACCTGGTGGGCTAGTTGGCCCCCAGGGACCCCCAGGATTGAAGGGGATTTAATTCCCCATCTTAAAACGTGCCACGGGGCCTGTTTGCACACATGTCACCTGAAACCCCGCTCCCTCCCTTCACCACTGTGCAAACACGCCCCGTGGCACGTTTTAAGTTGGGGGATTAAGTCCCCTTGAATCCTGAGGGTCCCTGGAGTCCCACTAGCCCACCATGTACCTCCAAAAAGTGCCACAGAGCTGCGTTGCAGAGAGGTGTAAAAAGGGGCGTGGCCTCTGTACACCTCTCTGCAAAGCAGCCCCCTGGCTCATACTGGAGGTTCCTGGTGGGCTAGTTGGCCCCCAGGGACCCCCAGCAAACGCAGTGCTCCAAGGAGGGGGCGTGGCCTCCGGCGCGATGCCGGTATTTTTGTTTATTTCTTTTTTAAGAAGGGGGGCTGTGTGGCCCCCCTTCTTTTTCTAATTTTTGGGCCCTGGGGACCCCATCCCCCAGGGCCTGCCCCCTAATATTTTTTTTATTTATTTTTTTCAATTGGAAGGGGGCCGCGTGCCCCCCCTCCCCAGGCCTTAATTGGCCCCGGGGACCCCATCCCCCGGGCCATGGCCTTCTTTTTTAAAAAAAATAAAACTTATGGAGGGGGGCTGCGTTGCCCCCCTCCTCAGGCCACTTATGGCCCCGGGGACCCCATCCCCCGGGGCCGGCCTTTTTTTCTTTTCTTTTTTTTTTAAATAACATTTGGGGAGGGGGGCCGCGTGGCCCCCCTCCTGGGCCACTACTTGCCCCAGGGACCCCATCCCCCGGGGCTGGCCCTATCCTTTGGGGTCCGTGGGGAGACCCCAACTCCCCCACGGACCCTGCCGGCTCCCCGCCTCCTGCGGGATCCGGCACTGCTTTTCCACATGGGGAGCTGCTAACATGCAGCTCCCCGTGTGGAAAAGCAATGTGCTTTGAATTTTGGAAGAGAGAGCAGGTTTCCTGCTCTCTCTTCCAAAATTCAAAGCAGTTTGAAATGACAGGACGGGAGCCGCGAGGCTCCCGTCCTGTCATTGCAAACTACAGTGTCCCGGGGGTAGGCACCCCGGGACACTGCAGGAGCCGGCCCTGTTGTCCACCTGGTGAGTAGCACTCGATCAACAGCTTTGTTTATGATAGGCAGGGACGAGAATCCGCTTGTAGAAGAGAATCATATGGAGCTTCGAAACAAGTCAGACATTTCCATTACGGAGCAGCTTCTACAAGCGGATCCTCGTCCCTGCCTATCATAAACAAAGCTGCTGATCGAGTGCTACTCACCTGGTGGACAACCTTTGGAGCAGAATGTAATATGCGGCTGTCCTGCCGTGGAGTGTGCACAACCCCGTAATGTCTTGGGGGCTACGTGGGTCAGCAGCCGCAAACAGGATTGAGGACGAGTCCACTTGCAGGGTCCATACAGGACAAGATTTGTGTGCTATCCGGACCACATTTCCCAAAATGCACAGTCTCATTCGAGCTTCCCATTGGTTGGTGTGCAATATGAAAATGGCGAAGTGGGTTCAGCGTTTGCACACACTGGGTCCGTTCAAGCCTCTGAAGAGAAGCATATGGAGCTTCGAAACGCGTCAGGCATTTCCATTACGGAGCAGCTTCTACAAGCGGATCCTCGTCCCTGCCTTTCATAAACACAGCTGTTGATCGAGTGCTACTCACCAGGTGGACAACCTTTGGAGCAGAATGTAATACGCGGCCGTCCTGCCGCGGAGTGTGCACCACCCCGTAATGTTATGGGGGCCACCCGACATGGTAACTATCATGTCGGCTATGTGGGCCAGCAGCCACTAACAGGATTGAGGACGAGTCCACTTGCAGGGTCCATACAGGACAAGATTTGTGTGCTATCCGGACCACATTTCCCAAAATGCACAGTCTCATTCGAGCTTCCCATTAGTTGGTGTGCAATATGAAAATGGCGAAGTGGGTTCAGCATTTGTACACACTGTCTCCGTTCAAGCCTCTGAAGAGAAGCATATGGAGCTTCGAAACGCGTCAGACATTTCCATTACGGAGCAGCTTCTACAAGCGGATCCTCGTCCCTGCCTATCATAAACAAAGCTGTTGATCGAGTGCTACTCACCAGGTGGACAACCTTTGGAGCAGAATGTAATATGCGGCCGTCCTGCCGCGGAGTGTGCACCACCCCGTAATGTTATGGGGGCCACCCGACATGGTAACTAACATGTTGGCTATGTGGGCCAGCAGCCGCAAACAGGATTGAGGACGAGTCCACTTGCAGGGTCCATACAGGACAAGATTTGTGTGCTATCCGGACCACATTTCCCAAAATGCACAGTCTCATTTGAGCTTCCCATTGGTGGGTGTGCAATATGAAAATGACGAAGTGGGTTCAGCGTTTGCACACACTGTCTCCATTCAAGCCTCTGAAGAGAAGCATATGGAGCTTCGAAATGCGTCAGGCATTTCCATTACGGAGCAGCTTCTACAAGCGGATCCTCGTCCCTGCCTATCATAAACAAAGCTGTTGATCGAGTGCTACTCACCAGGTGGACAACCTTTGGAGAAGAATGTAATACGCGGCCGTCCTGCCGCGGAGTGTGCACCACCCCATAATGTTATGGGAGCCACCCGACATGGTATCTATCATGTCGGCTATGTGGGCCAGCAGCCGCAAACAGGATTGAGGACGAGTCCACTTGCAGGGTCCATACAGGACAAGATTTGTGTGCTCTTCGGACCACATTTCCCAAAATGCACAGTCTCATTCGAGCTTCCCATTGGTGGTGTGCAATATGAAAATGGCGAAGTGGGTTCAGCGTTTGCACACACTGGGTCCGTTGAAGCCTCTGGAGAGAAGCATATGGAGCTTCTAAACACGTCAGGCATTTCCATTACGGAGCAGCTTCTACAAGCGGATCCTCGTCCCTGCCTATCATAAACAAAGCTGTTGATCGAGTGCTACTCACCAGGTGGACAACCTTTGGAGCAGAATGTAATACGCAGCCGTCCTGCCGCGGAGTGTGCATCACCCCGTAATGTTATGGGGGCCACCCGACATGGTAACTATCATGTCGGCTATGTGGGCCAGCAGCCGCAAACAGGATTGAGGACGAGTCCACTTGCAGGGTCCATACAGGACAAGATTTGTGTGCTATCCGGACCACATTTCACAAAATGCACAGTCTCATTCGAGCTTCCCATTGGTGGGTGTGCAATATGAAAATGGCGAAGTGGGTTCAGCGTTTGCACACACTGTCTCCGTTCAAGCCTCTGAAGAGAAGCATATGGAGCTTCGAAACGCGTCAGGCATTTCCATTACGGAGCAGCTTCTACAAGCAGATCCTCGTCCCTGCCTATCATAAACAAAGCTGTTGATCGAGTGCTACTCACCAGGTGGACAACCTTTGGAGCAGAATATATATATATATATATATATTATCTACTGGTGGTCGCCAGTAGATAGTTATAGTTAGGACCTATTTTCCATAGGAAATCCGCGACATTCTATTTGAAATAACTCTCTTGCCGGTTGACGTATCTTCGCAAAATTTTCAAACTTTGTGGGGCGCTCCGGTCCGCTCCTACCCTGAAAGTCTCGGGGTGATTCGTCAAGCGGGGGCCGAGAAAAAAGGGGGGTCCCAAAACGCGTTTTCCCCATTCATTTTTCCATAGGAAACTTTAGACACGGCTACAGCCCGAACTGCTGAACGGAATTACACCAAATTTGGCAAAGAGGTAGTTCTTGGTTCAGAAAGAACCCTTTTTGTTAAATGGTGTAAATCCGTTCAGTAGTTGCTGAGAAAATCAAAAGTAAAAGTACATATATATCTATGGCCGCGTCGGATTCGCGCACCCTCCCGATCACGAGCTGCATGCTAATTGGCTGTCAACACTCCAAAACAGGAAGTGTTGGCAGCCATTTTGTCCCTCGGTAGAACCGAGGGACAGAAACAAGTGTGCAAAACGCACAAAGGGGGCAGGGTAGAAACACCCTGACCCCCTAGGTCTGCTCAGGGGGTCCCACAAGGACCCCCTGGGCAAAATTTTTTTTTTTTTAAATCGGCAGGATGCGCTCAGGGAGCGCGGATCCTGCCGAAAAAAAAAAAATCGAAGCGCGGTCACCCGCGCTTCGATGTTAATTGGCCCCCGGGTGGCCCAAGTCCCGGGGGCATGGTGGGGCGGTTTTAATTTATGTAGGGGGGGCCTCTGAGGCCCCCCAAGCCCCAGGGACCGCCACCCCCCGGGGCTTTATTTAAAAATGATGGCGGGAGGGCTCTGAGCCCTCCCGCAGCCCCGGGACCGCCACCTCCCGGGGCTTCTTTTTTTTTTAAAACCTGTGTGGGGGCTCCAGCCCCACATGCCCCGGGAACCGCCACCTCCCGGGGCACTAAACATTTAAATATGGGGGTCCGTTACGGACCCCCAAGCCCCGGGGACCACCACCTCCCCGGGGCTGTGCACTGAATGGGAGGGGCCCCCCTCCTGGAGCCCTTGATGGCCATGGGGACCACCACCCCCCAGGGCCGGCTCCTGCAGTGTCCCGGGGTGCTGTTTGCTATGACAGGACGGGAGCCTCGCGGCTCCCGTCCTGTCATAGCAAACTTGGTTTGCATTTTGAAAGAGAGAGCAGGAAACCTGCTCTCTCTTTCAAAATGCAAACCAATTGCTTTTCCACATGGGGAGCAGCATGTTAGCTGCTCCCCATGTGGAAAAGCAATGCCGGCTGGGACTGTGGGGGGATTGGGGACCCCCCCACAGTCTCCAACGTGAGGCCAGGCCCCGGGGGATGGGGTCCCCGGGGCCATAAGTGGCCCGGGAGGGGGGCCACGCAGCCCCCCTCCCCAAAGTTCCCAAATTTATTTTTTTTAAATAAGGGAAACGCCGGCCCCGGGGGATGGGGTGCCCGGGGCCTTAAATGGCCTGAGGAGGGGGGCCACGCAGCCCCCCTCCAAAGAAAAAAAAGAAAAATCGAGGCCATGCCCCGGGGGATGGGGTCCCGGGGCCAATACAGGTCCAGGGAAGGGGGCCAAGCGGCCCCTTTCCCGTTTTTTTTTTTAAATTAAAAAAAAAAAAATGCTCAGGCCCCGGGGATGGGGTCCCCGGGTCCAAAAGTGGGCAAGGGAAGGGGGCCACGCAGCCCCCTCCCATTAAAAAAAAAAACAAGAAAAAAAAAAACGACCGGCATCGTGCCGGAGGCCCCGCCCCCTCCCTGCAGTACTCTGCAAACGCGCCCCTGGCGCGTTTGCAGAGGGGAACGAATTCCCCTTGAATACTGGGGGTCCCTGGGGCCCAACTAGCCCACCAGGAACCTCCAGTATGCGCCAGAGGGCTGCCTTGCAGAGACGTGTACATAGGCCACGCCCTTTTACACCTCTCTGCAACGCAGCTCTGTGGCGCTTTTGGAGGTATATGGTGGGCTAGTTGGACTCCAGGGACCCTCAGGATTCAAGGGGACTTAATCCCCCAACTTAAAACGCGCCACAGGGCGCGTTTGCACAGTGGTGAAGGGAGGGGCGGGGCTTCATGTGACATGTGTGCAAACAGGCCCCGTGGCGCGTTTTAAGATGGGGGATTAAATCCCCTTCAATCCTGAGGGTCCCTGGGGGCCAACTAGCCCAACAGGTACATCCAGAAAGCGCCACAGAGCTGCGTTGCAGAGAGGTGTAAAGGGGTGTGGCCTCTCTACACGTCTCTGCAACGCAGCCCCTGGCGCATACTGGAGGTTCATGGTGGGCTAGTTGGCCCCTAGGGAACCTCATGATTCAAGGGACTTAATCCCCCAACTTAAAACGCGCCACGGGGCGCGTTTGCACAGATGTCACCTCAGGCCCCGCCCCTCCCTTCACCATTGTGCAAATATTCCTCTAAAATCTGCCTTACTACGAATTCCGATTTACTCACCTGTTATCAGGAGAGACCTCAGTGCTGCATCTTTCAGCCCAGTACTGGTCCTGAAAAGTAATTTTAACCGTACTTACCGGTAACTTGAATTTCCTTCATAGGCTAACATTGACTGGTTTCACTTGGAAATTCTTCTAAGTGTGGAGTTTTGGAACTTTAAAATATTCCTCTAAAATCAGCCGAAATACGAATTCCGATTTACTCACCTGTTATCAGGAGAGAACCCAGTGCTGCATCTTTTAGCCCAGCACTGACCCTGAAAAGTAATTTTAACCGTACTTACCAGTAACTTATATTTTCTTCCATAGGAATCCATTGTCTGGTTTTCAGCAGAAAAGTTTCAAAGTGTCGATTTTCACAAACTACAAATATTCCTTAAAAATCGCCTGTATGACTTAAACGCATTCTTTCAACTGTTTACAGGAGATGCACCAGTGCTGGATCCAGGATCCAACACTGAGTAAGAAAAAGTAACGATAACAGTTTTTACCTGCTAAGTGAATTTCCTTCCATAGGATAACATTGGTGATTCTATGAGAAAAAGTTTCTAAGTGTCAACTTTTAAAATACAATAATATTCCTTAAAAATCACGACTGTAACCAAAACGCTTTTACTCAACTGTTTACAGGAGATGTACCAGGACTGAATCTAGGATCCAGTCCTGTGGTTAGAAAAGTAATCCATAAAGTAACTAATTGCATTTAACTAGAAATTCACATTGAGCTGAATGTTGCATTGTGTTTGAAAATGTGAATTCCGATTTACTCACCTGTTATCAGGAGAGACCTCAGTGCTGCATCTTTCAGCCCAGTACTGGTCCTGAAAAGTAATTTTAACCGTACTTACCGGTAACTTGAATTTCCTTCATAGGCTAACATTGACTGGTTTCACTTGGAAATTCTTCTAAGTGTGGAGTTTTGGAACTTTAAAATATTCCTCTAAAATCAGCTGAAATACGAATTCCGATTTACTCACCTGTTATCAGGAGAGACCTCAGTGCTGTATCTTTCAGCCCAGTACTGGTCCTGAAAAGTAATTTTAACCGTACTTACCAGTAACTTGAATTTCCTTCCGTAGGCTAACATTGACTGGTTTCACTTGGAAATTCTTCTAAGTGTGGAGTTTTGGAACTTTAAAATATTCCTCTAAAATCAGCCGAAATACGAATTCCGATTTACTCACCTGTTATCAGGAGAGACCTCAGTGCTGTATCTTTCAGCCCAGTACTGGTCCTGAAAAGTAATTTTAACCATACTTACCAGTAACTTGAATTTCCTTCCATAGGCTAACATTGACTGGTTTCACTTGGAAATTCTTCTAAGTGTGGAGTTTTGGAACTTTAAAATATTCCTCTAAAATCAGCCGAAATACGAATTCCGATTTACTCACCTGTTATCAAGAGAGACCTCAGTGCTGTATCTTTCAGCCCAGTACTGATCCTCAAAAGTAATTTTAACCGTACTTACCAGTAACTTGAATTTCCTTCCTTAGGATATCATTGCCTGCTTTTTGCTGAAAAAGTTTCTAAGTGTTGATTTTTGAAACATACAAATATTCCTCTAAAATCAGCCGAAATCCGAATTCTGATTTACTCACCTGTTATAAGGAGAGACCTCAGTGCTGTATCTTTCAGCCCAGTACTGGTCCTGAAAAGTAATTTTAACCGTACTTACCAGTAACTTGAATTTCCTTCCATAGGCTAACATTGACTGGTTTCACTTGGAAATTCTTCTAAGTGTGGAGTTTTGGAACTTTAAAATATTCCTCTAAAATCAGCCGAAATACGAATTCCGATTTACTCACCTGTTAACAAGAGAGACCTCAGTGCTGCATCTTTCAGCCCAGTACTGATCCTCAAAAGTAATTTTAACCGTACTTACCAGTAACTTGAATTTCCTTCCATAGGATATCATTGCCTGCTTTTTGCTGAAAAAGTTTCTAAGTGTTGATTTTTGAAACATACAAATATTCCTCTAAAATCAGCCGAAATCCGAATTCTGATTTACTCACCTGTTATCAGGAGAGACCTCAGTGCTGCATCTTTCAGCCCAGTACTGGTCCTGAAAAGTAATTTTAACCGTATTTACCGGTAACTTGAATTTCCTTCATAGGCTAACATTGACTGGTTTCACTTGGAAATTCTTCTAAGTGTGGAGTTTTGGAACTTTATAATATTCCTCTAAAATCAACCAAAGTACGAATTCCAATTTACTCACCTGTTATCAGGAGAGAACCCAGTGCTGCATCTTTTAGCCCAGCACTGACCCTGAAAAGTAATTTTAACCGTACTTACCAGTAACTTATATTTTCTTCCATAGGAATCCATTGTCTGGTTTTCAGGAGAAAAGTTTCAAAGTGTCGATTTTCACAAACTACAAATATTCCTTAAAAATCGCCTGTATGACTTAAACGCATTCTTTCAACTGTTTACAGGAGATGCACCAGTGCTGGATCCAGGATCCAACACTGAGTAAGAAAAAGTAACGATAACAGTTTTTACCTGCTAAGTGAATTTCCTTCCATAGGATAACATTGGTGATTCTATGAGAAAAAGTTTCTAAGTGTCAACTTTTAAAATACAATAATATTCCTTAAAAATCACGACTGTAACCAAAACGCTTTTACTCAACTGTTTACAGGAGATGTACCAGGACTGAATCTAGGATCCAGTCCTGTGGTTAGAAAAGTAATCCATAAAGTAACTAATTGCATTTAACTAGAAATTCACATTGAGCTGAATGTTGCATTGTGTTTGAAAATGTGTTGCCCATTGCAACAACTGTAACTACTGTACTTAAAAGTCTATTGCCTATGTGCAAAGTATTTAAACTAAAGTAATTCATTCTGAGAAAGTATTTTTTGTAATGTAATGTATAATGTAATTACAATGTAATTTAAAAAATAAAATATGTAAAAAAAATTGTTTCTAAAAATGTAGTAAATCAGTATGAAAAAAATTAATATAACAATTAATACATTTAAAAATTGTCATTTACAAAACCTTTGAAATTCACTGAAAAAACCGTAGGTTTCAGACATGTTATAGTTAGGAATTAGCATTTAAAAAACCTTTGAAATTCACTGAAAAAACCATAGGTTTTAGGGACAGTTATAGTTAGTTGGACATTTTACTCGTACAAAACCCGTGAAATTCCCCCGTTATAGTTAGTTCAGCTAACTATAACTCGCGCCCGCAATGCACTGCTGATGACGTCACATATTACATCACTCATGACATGGTCAGTGACATCACTGATGACATCACTGATGACATCTCAAATGACATCACTGATGACATCATCCACGTGATAATCTGATGCAGCTCTTCACACCCTAATATAACCTTTGATACACCCAATCTAAATTACAGACTGCCATTCGCAAAACCATAGACACTCCAACACCAATAACTACATACCCACTCACTGATTCTTAGGTCTACACACACACATCCACTCACTCACCCGTACAGTCACTCATACTTATGGTCACTCAGTACAGGACTATCATATGCACTCTTACTCCTATATAGACACTCAAACACCGCCACTCATCCATAGAGGTACTCACACACCTAGTCAGTCATGCAAATAATTAAACACACTGCCATTTACTCACCTATACAGTTATACACACACCAGCTCACTTAATCATACAAATACTAGCACATTGTTACGCTCTTATATAATCACTGATACAAGCACACACTCATCCATACAGCCACTATCACAATCACTCACTCTCGCTTATAGCTATTTATATACTCCAACACACATATATACTGCCTTTCACATATGTAGTTACTCACACATGTACCACTGGGACATACATTCACTCACTAACACACTCTTACACACACTTACCCACCCATACAGTCTATCACAGATGCACTCTTGAAACCATCCACCCAGTGAATCACCCACTCACACATCTATGCACAGTCGCACACACCCCATCCACACAAACACTCAGGCACCCATACAGATACTCAGACAACAAATCAATAACTCTTATAGACACTCATGTAGCTATTCACAAACCCATGCAGCCACTTACACAGCAACAGACAGACAGATACAGACATTCACCCAGTTTAGTCACTAACCCATGCATTCAGTAAGATACGTTAAATCACTCACTTATAGAGTCAGTCACGCACCTACTAAATCATCCATACAGACACTTACACACCCACTCATTCTTCAATACGTCTTTTCCTATATATATTAAACATATTTAAACTTTACAGAAACACACAGTCACTGGATGATGTCATCAGTGATGTCATTTGAGATGTCATCAGTGATGTCATCAGTGATGTCACTGACCATGTCATGAGTGATGTAATATGTGACGTCATCAGCAGTGCATTGCGGGCGCGAGTTATAGTTAGCTGAACTAACTATAACGGGGGAATTTCACGGGTTTTGTACGAGTAAAATGTCCAACTAACTATAACTGTCCCTAAAACCTATGGTTTTTTCAGTGAATTTCAAAGGTTTTTTAAATGCTAATTTCTAACTATAACATATCTGAAACCTATGGTTTTTTCAGTGAATATATATATATATATATATATATATATACGGCTGTCATTGTAGTCCTTTTTCTATGACAGCTGTCAAATAGTCCTACTTTTATGTTGGTGGTTAATGAAATCTATAGTCCTACTTCTATGTCTATGAACTGTCCCGGTTTTTTGTTTTGAGAATCTGGTCACCCTAGCATTGTGGGATGCGCACTTGGCTACTGAAAACTTACAGGATATCTACCAACATGATGCGACCCCAGGCTGATCATGAGGAGATCTTGCAAGTCATCATCCCACTACTGCTAAGCTCTCAAGGGTAAATGTAATCTATATTTCAAGAGATGTTTAAGACACTGTCCTGCCGCTAATAGAACTTTGAGTGCAGTGCACAACACTGGGGTGACAGGAAAGCAAGTCCATACATCTCCGATGATAATAGTTAGCTCCTCAAATTGTAGAAACTGCCCTGGGCTTACCCCAAACATCTTGCGCATCCCCTTAAAAGAGATACATTTTTCAGTTACCTCCCTCTCTGTTGGCCCATGGACATGACCTGGTTTATTTTGAGGAATAGTTGTAACCATTAGATTTGCAGAGATCTGTAAAATGTGGTAGCCTCAAGACCCTTTTGACTGCCATCTCCCGGCAAGCAACACAGTCTATGAAATGCGGCACATTCCTGTGCACTATCACTGCGCTGGCGCACAAATGAATGCCTAGCCCCAACATAGGCACCCGTGCACCATGGTGCAAGGGTGTCCGCGTTGTAGGAATTATTGTTTTTGGACAGGAAGGGACACTTTTCTGTACAAAAACAATCAATGGAGGCGTTTTCTTCTTTGTATGTATGCTGCAGAATGCAGCACACATACAAAGAGGAAAAAACAAGGAGAAACAAAGTTATTTCTCCTCGTTACGCCACCCCCCGGGAGGCGCATGATTTTGGTGCATTCCCTGATTTCCATTATGTTGTAAATCTGGGAATGTGTTTGTGTCAAAAATCTGTGTCAAAATCCATGTGCATTTAGTGGGAACTCCCACCGCAACACCCATGGCACGCCTCCCTGACGCAGTGTGAGACACCTCAGCAACTTGCGCTGTGCTGCCTTACACCATATCTACTAGGCCATCAAAAGCCATGCAGGGCGGCTTTTCTTGGGCTCATAGATATGGCTCTGCACTCTGCGCTGCCTGAACTTAAAGAAAAGTGACGTTCCTGAGAAGCACAGTGCTGTAAATAAGCCCCCAAATATTTAAAAGAGTTCATGCTCTTTAACCTCTGCAAATATTTCTTTACCACTTTTGAGAATATTAGCATATTAATTGTGATCTTCTTTGCACAATATTCACTAAGCTTTGATCATTTCTTTTGAAGTCCGACTGGTTTTTAATCCTTATCCACAAGGTCATTCACACACATTGAGCAAGAAATATGTGTTAACCCATCTTGGAAGAAAAGGACTGATTGTGTTTCTGTTAGTAGCCTGGGAAAATAAGCTAAGCAGTTGCCAAAAAGCACTGGAACTATTACGCAGACCTGTTTTAATCCGTTTTCTCTAGGAAGACTGGATGAAAGTTTGCCCTTAGTATCTCCATTCTGCAATTCTATGTAATGTGTGGTAATGTATTATAATAAATAAGTGTATTTCTTTAAGCTATTAGGTCATAGTTAGAATGTAGATTCTTTAAGTGTTCTTGTGTATTGGAACCTTTGTGCCATTGAATGTTCTGCTGCTGTGGCTGGAGGTCGTGGGTCCTATGTATGGAATAAACTCAACTTGACTTTTCTTCACTTCGTCTGGATTTTATTATTCATCCCCACACTACATTTTATGGCGACGATTTTCTCGATTGATTGGACCCACCGACGTGTCATTTATCCGGTTTGTGTCTTTTTCCATTCTGCCACTTCAAAGAAAGAATAAAGGATCAACACGGGAAATTGAAAAGAAATTAAAAAGACACAAAGACGTTTCGATCAACATGGAGGCTCCTACTGCTTGTCTTACTGAGGAGCATTGTGGTAAAGTACATTTCTATCTTCCTGCAGTTATTTGTTGTGGTCAACTGCTGACCTGTTGTTTTTCAAACACATAACGAGTGCTTCATACCGCATCATTCAAACATCATTCTCGCGCTTACCTCATCAGCGCTTGAGAAGAAGTTCATTGTTGGCTGATGGCTGCACTCGCATGGTGTGTTCCTTTCTTCGAATGCAAGTTGGAGTGTAAAACTTGCACGTCATCACGCCATCAAACGTTGCCACAACAACCTCTACTCACCTTAAAGAGCACGTCGAGCACATTTGGCGGCCATCTCTACCGATTGGGAAAGTTTTCATTGAAACTTCTATTTTCACGTCATTCTCTTCGTAGTTTATTTCGGGAACAGTTCATTTCAACTGTTTTCGATGAGAATTCGCTCATTTTGGAACAACTCTCCACAGTTTTCTTCTTCAGTTCAAAGTCTACAAGTAATATTTCATTTATTCCAATTCTTTTATTTTGGACATTGTGATTGTGGTATATTCTCTGATAAGCACACATTGATTCTGTGTCATGGCTTTTGTTAATACTGTTATGCAACCACCTCCATTTCTTGAGATTGCAGGTAAACCATTAACACCTTGGCATAAATGGTTTAGAGTATTTGAAAATTACCTTGAAGCCATTGATGCCAGCAAATTTTCACCTTCAAGGAAAAGCGCTTTGCTATTCAACCATTTAGGCATTGCTGGACAAGAGATTTTCGATAATTTACCAGTTTTTCCTGCGCCTGCTGGAGATGAAACTTGGGATGTTTTCAAGGAAGCTTTAGCACGTATTGGTAAACAATACGTTGATGAACCATCTGTTATGGTTGAGAGACACAAGTTTTTTAAACGCAAACAGACAGCTGAAGAGTCTATCGAGGATTATTTATCAGTATTACGTGTTTTAGCCTCAAAATGTGTATTTGGAAATTATTTAGATACTGCTTTACGTGATCAATTAGTATTTAATTGTTTCAATAAGAAGATTCAAGTAAGCATTTTAACTTGCAAAAATCCATCACTTGAAGAAGTTATGGATATAGCCAGGAGTATTGAACATTCTGTTGTATCATCTAAAATTTTAACTGAATCTTCCACTACAATTTCTTCAGATAATTCGAAAGTAGCACAAATAGCTGCAGTAACTAATATTAGTAATTCTGATGTTAATTTGATTTCACATAAGAACATACCTAGGAAAACAAGTGAAAAGAGGGTTGGAGGAGCATGCTACAGGTATGGTTCAAGGTTCCATATGGGCAATTATCCTAAGTGTCCTGCTCAAGGGAAAATATGCAACAATTGCAAACAAATTGGGCATTTTTACACTGTATGTAATTCTAACAAAACAAAATTTAAAGTTAGTCAACTTGATGTTGAAAATGACATTATTTCCGAGGCAATTAGTAATGTTTCATTATCTGTTGAGGTAAATGCTTTAGGTGATTCTGAAAAAAGGTGTAAGGGTCCCATTTGTGAAGTACAAATTGGTGTGATTAACCTTGGCATTATGGCCGATTCAGGGTCTCCCATTACCATCCTAGCGGAAAACACATTCAACAAGTTTTGGTCTGGGAAACTATTGAAGTCTACTACTATAAATCCTAAAGCATTTGGTGAGTATGATATAATCATGAAGGGTTACTTTGAGGACAGCATTGTATTTAAAGGAAGAAACATCTTTACTAAAATTTACGTTGCAGTTAATGGACGTGATATACTTGGGTGGCAAGATCAGGCCGAACTAGGAATTATACTCAGACCTGGGTACGCTGAACCAGTTACACTGGGTGATATTCCAGTGTTAGCTGTACAAGAGACCAATATACATGAAGGGATTATACAAAACTTGTGTTCTAAATTTCCGGAAGTTTTTTCAAAAAGATTGGAGTGGTTAAGGAATTTCAACATACTATTAAATTGAAGAGTAATGTCACTCCTGTGATACAAAAAGTAAGACCTGTTCCTCTTTCTGCTAGGGAGGACCTTAAAAAATTGTTAGATGATATGTGTACTCAAGGTATTATTAAGCAAGTAGAATCTTCAGAATGGGTTTCAGCTGCTGTCGTTGCACGCAAGAGTTCTGGCGATATACGCCTATGTGCGGATTTGAGGGTTCTCAATAGAAATATTCTTGTAGACTGTCATCCTCTTCCTAGAATTCAAGAGATGTTGGCCAGATAAGGAGGAAGTAAATATTTTTCCACTATTGACTTATGCTCTGCGTACCATCAAATTCCCTTATCTGAAGATTCTCAACCCCTTACAACATTTGTGACACCTTTCGGCGTATATATGTACAAGCGAATGCCATTTAGTTTGGCATCCGCTGCTAGCGTATTTCAAAGACTAATGGATCAAATGTTTGGAGAGGAAAAGGATATACAGGCTTTCCAGGATGACATTTTAATTCACACTGAGAGTTTAGATCAACACATAACCTTGTTAGAGAAGGTTCTGAATAAATTGGGTTCCCAAGGTATGACTATCACTATTGACAAGTGTAAGTTTATTTCTCAAGAAGTCAATTATTTGGGGCATAATATTTCTAAAGAAGGCATTAAACCTAAGGTTTCGTTATTGAAAGGTATTAATGATGCACCTATTCCTACTGACAAGGATTCACGTAGAGCCTTTCTGGGCTTAAGTGAATATTATGCAAGATTTGTTCAGGGATATGCTGTCATTGTAAACCATTAAGAAATCTTTTGAAGAAAAATGCCAAGTATGTCTGGTCTGATGAATGTCAGAGTGCTTTTATTTTAGTCAAAAAGTTAATTGCAAGTGCTTCAGCTATTAAACCCTTTACTCATGGTGAGAAATGTATTATCACAGTGGATGCAAGTGCTAAAGGTCTTGGCGCAGTATTAAGCCAAATCGTAAATGGTCAGGAGTGCACTGTTGCGTTTGCGTCACGCACTCTTAATGATGCTGAAAAGAATTATAGTACCATCGAGCGTGAAGCACTTGCATGTTCATGGGCTTCTGAGAAATTCAAAATGTACATTTGGGGAACAAAATTTCAATTGCATACCGATCATAAGCCCTTGATATATATGTTAGGGGATAGTTGTTCTAATAAGGCTTCGTCCAGACTCATTAGGTTATTAGCAAGACTACAAGAATTTAATTTTGACATAAAATATATACCAGGAGGTAAAAATGTCAGAGCAGATTGTTTATCACGGTTTCCTGTTGAAGGTGACTGTGTTAACAGTCATGAGAAAACGGATTTGGAATATGTTTTTACAGTTAATGATATAAATGAACAATTTAAAATTTCAGAAAGGGAATGGTTTGAAAGTTGTGATAAAGATGATTGTATAATTCAGGTAAAGAAGTTTCTCATTGAAGGTTGGCCGTGTAACAGGAGTATGTCTACAGACGTAAGAATTTTTTCCCAAGTAGCTTCAGAATTATCTTTACTTAATGACATTTTAGTTAGGCAGGATTTGTTTGTTCCACCTGTGAATCTTAGAGCAAAAATTATTTCTTTGGCTCATGATGGACATTTGGGTATTACTGCAACTTTAAAGAAAATTAAACAAATGTATTGGTGGCCTGGTATCGATGGCCAAGTTAAAAGATTTGTGGAAACATGCGCTGAATGTTTATGTTCTGACAAACACTGGAGGACAACCACAGTTCCTTTATGTCCTGTGAGTTGGCCAAATAATGCATGGGAAAAAATAGGCCTTGATTTCACGGGTCCGTTCAATGTTTTTAAAGGTGACAAAAGATTTCTTATAGTTGCTACCGACTACTTTTCAAAGTGGTTGCACTTTTCTTTTGTCAAAAGTGCGGACTCAGCTTCTGTGGTTTCATTCTTGAAGCATTTATTTTGTATTGAAGGTAGGGTGAAGGAAATTGTAACGGACAATGGGTCTCATTTTATTTCTGATGAGTTCTCTAAATTTTTGGATAAACATGATGTTAAACATATTCTTGCACCATTGTATAGTCCAGCCTCCAATGGTCTAGTAGAAAGGGCTAATCGCTTAATAAAAGATGGTGTTCAGACAGCAGTTGCCAATAACTTAGATGTAGCTGAATATTTACATTTTAAAGTATGGAATTATAATATCACTCCACAGAGCACTACTAATGTTGCTCCTTTTGTTTTGTTGAGAGGAAGAAAACCTATTTCAGTTCTTAGTCCAACATGGTTATTGGATAAGGTTGAGCTATCTCACAATATTGACTTACAAAGTGTACGGGAACATGTCAAAGAAAAACAAGATATGTATAAACGTAATTATGACAAAAGAATGCATGTGAAAGAAGGTGTTCTTAATATTGGTGATTGGGTTTTAATCAAAAACCTATTAGAATCAGTAAAGGACTTTCGAAGTTTTCAGAACCAGTGAAAGTTTTGAAAATAACTAGGATGGCTGTTTTATTACAGAATAAAGGATGGTGGAATAGAAATGATTTAGTTAAAGTGACTGGAGAACAAGCTAAGATAATTTTACAAAGAGTTAGTTCTACAAGAGAGAAGGAAAGAAGTGATTGGTTCGACCTTGATACTTTGACTCATTCAGCTTGCTATGAAAGTTTGCAAACTGGTGGGGTAAGTTCTTCTAGTACTAACTTGGACAGAGGTGACATTAATACCACCATAAATCATGCTGCACGTTCTAATGTTACTTATGGAGGTGATAGAGACAACTTGATTAGATGTAGTTCTAGAGTAAGATCAGCTCCCATTCACTCCAGAGATTACGTGTATTATTAATTCATTTTTCTGTTTATTGAAGAAAGGGGGGTGTGTAATGTGTGGTAATGTATTATAATAAATAAGTGTATTTCTTTAAGCCATTAGGTCATAGTTAGAATGTAGATTCTTTAAGTGTTCTTGTGTATTGGAACCTTTGTACCATTGAATGTTCTGCTGCTGTGGCTGGAGGTCGTGGGTCCTATGTATGGAATAAACTCAACTTGACTTTTCTTCACTTCGTCTGGATTTTATTATTCATCCCCACACTACATTCACCCATGTGAAAATAAACCAAATCGAAAGCTGCTCGGAGGCCCACAAAATAGTGAATATATAAACTTCTTGCTGTCTTGATGGATATCTGCGCAAAAGCCCAAAGGGGAAACAACCGTAGAATAATTTTCCAAAAATATTCCCTTTTCGCAGAGAATGAGATCTAACTTCACACACCAAGCTGTTATTCACTTGAGGACTGTCTTGGAATAGATTATACAAAGTTGTATCCGGTAAGGAAATCAATCAGCAATTGGAGCCTTTGTCTAAGGCTTCTTACTTATATATTGAGTCCGAAAGTATACCCCCTGGTGTGACCCATTTGAAGGGCAAAGAGCTGTTGCCCTCCCAAAGGCTTAGCAATGAACAAGGCAGCTAGGAAGTTGCCAGGTTCTCCTGCTAGGGCGGTTTTATGGTCTTATTTATCGCCTGTACACCCTCTACTTTAATCTAGTCTAAAAGGACGGGGTCAGAAATATAAAGGCAGGTGTTGATATCAGTCCCAGATCTAGCTGCACTTTTACCTAAATCTAAATGGGAATAAAGTCAGGTTGCTTCCAAAACTGCATATTCCAATGAGCAAGGACCAGATATTCTTTTTTTTATAAATCAACAGCCAAAATTGCACTGAGGTCATCTTTTAGTATTACACTCTTCGTGCCAGATGTACTAAGGTTCCCATTTGCAGTTCTTAAATAATGAATAACGGAATCGCTCTTTAAGAAAAGCAAAAGGATATGCACAGAATTTGCAATTCCCTAATAGCGATTCCTACAGATTAGGAATTGCTACTAGAGAATCGCAAATAGGAAATGCCATTGCATCCCCGCCTATAGACGAAATAGGAAATGGTTTGCATTTCCTAAATTGGGTTTTCCCAATAGGAAATTGCAATTTAAGAAATGCAAAGCCAAGGGTGCCTCTGGGTTAAGGCCCCTCCTGGAGGCACCCGAATTTCCCAGTGCACATGTAAGTGCACAAATGCCCTAGGGGCATATGTGCACTTCATGTCACAAAAAAAAAATGCCTTTTTAATGCATTTTTTTATTTTGCACATGGTTACCATTGACATGAAGTCGATGGTAACCGCATTTCCTAAATGCCCCACTCACATTTAGGAAATGCTTTGTACATAAGCTTTAGGAATCAGAAATATGTAATCCCTATTTGAGATTCCTAAATCACGGTTGCAATTTCTACTGTGTAGAAATCGCAAATTGTGACCGGTTTTGGCCCTTTGTACATCTGAAAAGGCCATTTAGCATTTCTCAATGGGCCGAAATAGCGATTAGTCCGTTAAGAAATGCTAAATGGCTTTGTATATCTGGGCCTTCATTTCTTCTCAATGTGAAAAATAATATTGATTATTCCTCTCATGAATCGGAGTACCTCTTTTCTCAGGTTAAAGTAAGGAAAAGGGAACCAGCATTTTTATTACTTACATAATTTCTTGTCCTTTGACTTTTGAGTGTTGCTTTCTTGGGGCCTAATTTAGAGTTTGCGGACAGGGTACTCCATCACAAACTCAACGAAGTACTCTGTCCACCAAACCTTCCGTCTTCCCGCCTCATTTGGAGATGGGGAATTTAAGTATTCCGTCGACTTAGCTCACATTGGCTCCTTCGATAGAATACTTCTTCTGAGAGCCCAATGGAGTAGGTGCCTTACGAGAAGCACAGCACATGACTCACCCTATTTAGGGTGGATGGTGTAATGACTTTTTTCCTGTTTATCTCCACTAGGCAAAAACCTTGTGGTGAGAGACAGGAAAAAAACAATAATGATCCCCACAGTTTTTTTTGTTCAAAAACAGGCAGGTTGTTTTTGAAAGATTAAAAAAAAAAAGGTTTGATGGACCATGAGCCAAACTGAAAACATCAGTCCACCAAACCTTTAGTGTGTTGAAAGGAACCTCTGTGAAGGTGGTTCACTGCAATTCACAGTGATGACAACTGAGCTGACTGACATCTCTAAATTTGGCAGACGGCAGTGCATCAGGCAGCAGAGGTATTGTCCTCCGCCACCCTGATTGACTGTACTCCATCTACCAAATTCTAAATCAGGCCCATTGTCTTAAAACAACTAGGCACATTGAATATCAAAGTTTTATAATATAAAAGTGGATTTACAATAACATATTTTTGGGAGACTCTTTGAGGTTGTTATTGAAAAAAGTTGGCACATTTTCCTCAGATATATGTGTCCAAATTTCTGGTACGAGAGATGCCTAGAGTGGGTGCAGTGAGTGTGTTTAAAAATAGCTATGAGTGCCCTAAGAAACCTTTAATAGCTGAACACTGATGCCATGGTTAAAAACAGACTACAAGAGTCGTGGCTGGCAAGCAGAATTAAACCTGCTGCAGCTCGATATATGTGATGAAGGGTGCTAGTGGTTAAAAGGTCGACATGTTTCACGCCTGTAGACTGCTACTGGATGTGTGGCGTTTCATCAGGACCGGGGGAAAAAAACCTAATCTACTCCTAAATGTAGGAGACGGTCATAGGGGTATCCTAAAGTGTACCGTCCCTGTATAGTGGATTTTAAGATAATCCAGGTGGGGGAACAAGCATAAAATGCAGGAGGGTTCGTCCTTCTAGCGAACCTGGAGGAACAGAAAGGGGAGAACAAATGACAACCGTCAGGCAATCATGGAACTGGAAAGTTACAGAGCCGTGTGGCGTAATGTACACACGTGACTGGGGCTGTGATACAGCAGACAACAACCACAAGGTGGCCCACACTGTTGGCTAGCCCACCTAGTGACATTGATGAAAAACAAGCAGAAAACATGCAAGTTACATACCCGTTACTCGTATACTGTAAGAAGCATATCGACTGGCAGTAGTGAACATACGGGTGCAGCCTGTTGGGGACGGTAGAGCCCTACCGCCACACCAGGGGCGCCCATGGCCAGACTGACTCAAAGGGGGGGTAAAAATGGGAGGAGAGACTCACCTCTGAGGGGATCTCGTGGGGCATCAGCCGGGACATCCAGAAACATCCACAACAATGGCGGAAGAGAGTTACCTAAGGAGAGGTAGAGCCCAAACGTGGGTGTAATAGAGTTTGATTGATGTGTTTACTAAATGCAGTGTAGTGCCACAAGTATAGACTGCACTGTGTCTAAGAGACATAAGGTTGAGTAATACATTGGCGCCTAGTATAATGCCATGATTGTGGTTATGCTGTGTTTATGTGACGCGTGGGACACGCGGGACGTTGAGTGGCGTAATTCCACAGAAGTTGTCACGGATGTCTCTGACCCCGCGTTGGGCGGAATAGCGGGATCTAGCGGGCAGTGTACGGCTTCAAGGGGAGTCACATGTAGCATTTATGTTAAAAGTGAAGGGCGATGGAGCATTGGCAAAAGGTCTATGAAAATAAATGATGGATCGAGGGCCCTATGAAATTTAAATAAATGATGGATCGAAGTTGCGGCAGTCTGCTGGCCTGCGGGAACAATTCGGCGTGCTGGTAGCCAGTAAAGGAATCAGGACATAGCTGGCGTGATGTAGCCTGTGGACGGTGGGGGGGGAGAAGCGGGCGAGGTCAGGCGGGGAGGCGGGCGCGCTCACTCACCACCAAATCGGTTCTCCAACGCGTGGGGCCTACCCACGTCCGGACTCCTGGGATGGTGTCTGTCTACTGCCAATCATGTTGGAATATAAGCCTTGTGATAGGCTGATGGAGAGTGAGAGAGGACTTGGTCCCAAGGGAGAATCGTAAGTGGGCGCCATCTTGGAATGGTGAGAATACAGATGGTATTGATAGCTAGATCAGATGCCATCTTTGACAATTGAATGTTAGCCAAATGTCATTGTGGTTTAACAGGTAAAAGCGCCTATGACATAAGTAGGGAGGGTCGGTTTTGTGCTAGGGTGCCTGGGAGAGGGTATTGGGGACCAGAAAATCACCCACCGAGGCCTGTAGGCGTCCGTGGTGCTGTTGTATCATGCCCTCATGAACAGCGGCGATATGCTGGCCTCAAGGATCAGGTCAGGTGTGATGCAGGAAAGAGGGCTGAAGCACGAGGATGGGGTGTGTGACTGATGACGAAAAGGCCCAGATATTCAGTGGCCCATCTCTGCCCAGGGGATGTCGTCATTAAGCCCTGTGGAGTTGGTAAAAAGGCGAATAATCCAGAGTTGTTCTTTATTAAAAAGAGCTTGTTGGTTAACGTTAGAAAAAGCCTCAAGTATCGTCCATTTGATATCATTATGTGTGTGATGCATCTCGATGTAATGGGATAGCATCTTGGATGTTGACCTCCCGCACCTGATGTTGCTACGGTGTTCCGTGAAGCGGGTTTTTGCTGCTCTGGTCGTCATGCCGACATATCTTTTTGGACAGGCACACGTGATGAGGTATATACAGTTGCATGTATTACAATTGGTGTGGGTCATTTGAATCCAGGTGAAGTTCAGGCTCAGTATGACTTCTTTGGACGGACTCTTGAACGGGCACACGCTACAGGAGCCACAAGGGTAGTGTTGTATAGAAGCGCTATATACCAACATACCCCAGGGTGACACCTTGGAGGTAATTGAGAATTGCCTCAGGGCAGAGACCTGGTCCTATAAGTTTCATTATGGAGTGTGCCACCCTGGCCCTCAAGGAAAACTTTTTCCAGTTTCAGGACACACTATACCACCAGACCCAGAGTACATCGATGGGCAGCACCTTTGCTCCCAGTCTGGCCTGCCTCTACATGGCTGACTTCGAGCAAAGGTGCATCCTCCACGATAACAATCCCTTCCAATTCAACATCATTGTGTGGCGCAGGTATAGCGATGATATCCGGATCCTGTGGCAGGGCCCTCACACCAGCTGTGTGGAGTTTTGTGACTGGATGAACACTCTCAATCGCTTCCTGAAATTTAGCAGCACCATCTCCACATCAGAGATTGCATTCCTTGACCTTCTGATCACCCTCGATGAGGGCAAGACATCAATCAAAACCTACAAGAAGCCCACTGATTGCAATAGTCTCCTGAGGTGCGTCATCCCAAACACCTGCGGGACAATCTCCCCTTCGGGCAGTTTTTGCAACTTTGTCGCAACTGTATTGCCATCAGGGATTACAAGGAGCAGGCAAATGCACTAACCACAGACCTAGTGGCCAGATATTACCCTCAGGACGTCGTTCAAAAAGCTTACAAATGAGCACGCAGTAACAACAGGGATTGCCTTATTCAACCACATGAACGCCCTGTTTGTGATGCTATCACCTGTGTCACGTCATTCACACCACAATCCGACATGATACAAAAGATCATCAAAAAACACTGGCTGATCCTACACATAGAAGAGTTGACACCAGCCATCCCGCTCTTTTCATTTAAATGCACCTCAAACATCAAAGATAACACTGTACATATGAGGCCACTTCCTACATGCCCACAACGTCAACTACAACTCTGGGGTCTTCCTCCCATCAAGGGCCGCTACCCTTGTGGCTCCTGTAGCGTGTGCCCATTCACGAGTCCTTCCAAAGAAGTCATACTGAGCCCGAACTTCACCTGGACTCAAATGACCCACACCAATTGTAATACACGCAACTGTATATACCTCATCACGTGTGCCTTTCCAAAATGATATGTCTGCATGACGACCAGAGCAGCAAAAACCCGCATCACGGAACACCGTAGCAACATCAGGTGCGGAAGGTCCACATCCAAGATGCTGTCCCATTACATCGAGGTGCATCACACACATAATGATATCAAATGGACGATACTTGAGTCTTTTTCTAATATCAACCAACAAGCTCTTTTTAATAAAGAACAACGCTGGATTTTTTGCCTTTCTACCAACTCCACAGGGCTTAATGATGACATCCCCTGGGCAGTGGTGGGCCACTGAATATATGGGCCTTTTCGTCATCAGTCACACCCCCCAGGTATATGGTTGTCCCCTGTCCTCGTGCTTCAGCCCTCTTTCCTGCATCACACTTGACCTGATCCTTGAGGCCAGCATATCGCCGTTGTTCATGAGGGCATGATACAAAAGCACCACAGGTGCCTACAGGCCTCTGTGGCTGATTTTCTGGTCCCCAATACCCTCTCCCAGGCGCCCTAGCGCAAAACCAGCCCTCCCTACTTATGTCATAGGCACTTTTACCTGTTAAACCACAATGACGTTTGGCTAACATTCAATTGCCAAAGATGGCATCCGGTCTAGCTATTGATACCATCTGTATTCTCACCATTCCAAGATGGTGCCCACTTACGATTCTCCCTTGGGACCAAGTCCTCTCTCACTCTCCATCAGCCTAACATGAGACAAGGGGCTCATATACCAACATGATTGGCAGTAGACAGACACCATCCCAGGAGTCCGGACGTGGGTAGGCCCCACGCATTGGAGAACCGATTTGGTGGTGAGTGAGCGTGCCCGCCTCCCCACCCGACCTCGCCCGCTTCTCCCCCCCCACCGTCCACAGGCTACATCACGCCAGCTATGTCCCGATTCCTTTACTGGCTACCAGCACACCGAATTGTTCCCGCAGGCCAGCAGACTGCCGCAACTTCGATGCATCATTTATTTTAATTTCATAGGTCCCTCGATCCATCATTTATTGTCATAGGGCCTTGGCCAATGTTCCATCGCCCTTCACTTTTAACATATATGCAACATGTGACTCCCCTTGACACCGCACACTGCCCGCTAGATCCTGTTATTACGCGACCCCAACGCGGGCTTACAGACATCCGCGACAATTTCTGTGGAATTACGCCACTCAACGCCCCGCGTGTCCCACGCGTCACATAAACACAGCATAACCACACTCATGGCATTATACTAGGCGCCAATGTATTACTCACCCATACGCCTCTTAGACACAATGCAGTCTATACTTGTGGCACTACACTGCATTTAGTAAACGCATCAATCAAACGCTATTACACCCGCGTTTTGGGCTCTACCTCTCCGCAAGTAACTCTCTTCCGCCATTGTTGTGGATATTTCTGGATGTCCCGGCTGATGCTCCATGAGATCCCCTCAGAGGTGAGTCTCTCCACCCATTTTTCACCCCCCCTTTGAGTCAGTCTAGCCATGGGCGCCCCTGGTGTGGCTGTAGGGCACTACCGTCCCCAACAGGCTGCACCCGTTTGTTCACTACTGCCAGTACATATGCTTCTTACAGTATACGAGTAACGGGTATGTAACTCGCATGTTTTCTGCTTGTTTTTCATCAATGTCACTAGGTGGGTTAGCCAACACTGTGGGCCACCTTGTGGTTGTTGTCTGCTGTATCACTGCCGCCCCAGTCACGTGTGTACATTACGCCACAGGGCTCTGTAACGTTCCTGTTCCATGATTGCCTGACTGTTGTCATTTGTTCTCCCCTTTCTTTTGCTCCAGGTTCGCTAGAAGAACGAACCCTCCTGCATTTTATGCTTGTCCCCCCACCTGGATTATCTTAAAATCCACGATACAGGGACGGTACACTTTTAGGATACCATTATGACCGTCTCCTACATTTAAGAGCAGATTAGGTTTTTTTCCCCCGGTCCTGATGAAACACCACACATCCACTAGGAGTCTACACGTGTGAAACATGTCTCCCTTATAACCACTAGCACCCTTTATCACATATATCGAGCTGCAGCAAGTTTAATTCTACTTGCCAGCCACGACTGTTGTAGTCTGTTTTTAACCATAGCATCAGTGTCCAGCTATTAAAGGTTTCTTAGGGCACTCATAGCTATTTTTAAACACACTCACTGCACCCACTCTACTCACTACTTGTTTCCCCCACCACCTCTACACATAGGGCCTTCCGGCTTACAACACAGAAGACCTCTGGCAAAAAGCCCCCCTGCGGGGCCCGTTGGGCATTGCAGCGCCGGCCCAATGAGGAGCTAACCTATGATGAAGCATGACACCTCTCAGGGTGTGTGAGGGCCCTTGCTCCTTATTGGAGCTCTCCCCCCACCTTGTTCCTTCTCTGCCCCTTCCCTCCTTTTTTAACCTACCCCTCCCCTTCCTTTAGGAACTACATACCACTGTTGACTTAGATGTTTTAGGGCATGTATGCTGGACCTAGTTCTTAAAAGCCCTTGTTCCTCCAACTGTGTATATTTTGTGAATTGGGACCAGTATGTTTAGATTGATTGTGCTAAAAGGTAGTCAGGGCTTCCATGCTGCCCTGAACTAACGTTTATATTAGAGAGAGTATGTCTAAGACAGAAACAGTCAAAGTATCCTTTACATTGAGCACATTTTAAGCCCCCACAGGAGAACCATTAATAGCATTATGATCAATTAGAGGTGGGTGATCAATTTACACACTAATTAGAATGCTTGGCAAGTCACATTCTTCTAATGTGAGATCCGAGGAAAAAGTAATTCAGGTGTCAAAGGGAGAAGTGGACAGTTGTGAGCACTTCTTGCCCAGTGAGATCAGTACAACAAAGCAAGTTGTTGATAGGATTGTGTGGGGACTGGTTAGGCTCTCATATAATAGAGCTGATAATTCATTGATTTTAAATTACCTTCCAATTTAAAATGTTTGTTGAAGCAATGTCACAATGACAAGGCAAGTCTAGATTGAGGCAGGGTTAACAAGCGCAAAGTAGCTTTAAGGGACTGCCTCATGTTGTCAGGTTAATTTGACTGAAGTATTCTTTGCTGATCATTTACTGATATTTCTAAAGGAGAAATCACTTAATATACGTTATGTAGCTGTTGATAAACTGCGGAAAATGGGGCATGGCTTCTGGTGACTGGCTTCTGCCTGGTGAGCTGGTCAGCTGATCTTCATTCTTGTATTTGTAAAAGCTCACAATGAGGGAAGAAGAACCAATCTGTTTCCTGTTGACCCCCCTTAACCCATTCAAAATAACTAACTATTTTGACGTGGACAAGCGCCTTCCGCCCAAACATTGGATATCTTTTGCTGTCATTCTGAAGTTGAGATGTTGCACATGTTTTAGCAATGGGTGACACCTAATTTGAAGATAGATAAATGTATGTGTGCCTTCTCTTCAGCTACAGAGGCCCAAATGACACCATAAGACATGGACTTATCTTAAAAGTAAGAGAATGGAAAGATGTGTTCCACATAAACAGTAATAATGCTACAATAAACGCCTATATAAGGAATGATCCTATAGGTTATGTAAAAAGTCGGCGTGGCGGCTACAATTTAGACAAGTGCATGGCAATAATTTGGAGTAGCTGTGAGAAACCTATGTGGTTATTCTTCAATTTTCAGAACAAAATGAATGCCCACATTTTGCAGGTAAGCATTTGTACCTTTACCAAGTAGATAAGTATCTTTTTTTCTAAATAAAGACATTTTTATGTTATTAAAAAAAAGGTGGTTTAGGTGTGGGTAGAGGTAAAGGGAGGTAAAATTCACCAGTTGTAGTTAGTTTCCTGAAGTAACCAACTATAACATGCGCCTTCGCCATGCACTGCTTATGACCTCAAATTGAACATCTCTCATGGCATGTTCTATGACATCATTGATAACATCACTGATGACATCTAAAATGACATTGTTGACGACATCACTATGCATGGCGGATGCACGAGTTACTGTTACTTCAGTTAACTATGGCTGGGGAAGTTCAGTACTTTTTAGTTTAAAACGTTGTTTTAACTAACATAATCACCCAACTGTAACGTCACTTTAACCTGTTTTTTTTCCGTGCATATATATAAAACCACAAAAATGTGTAGTAAACGTTGTAACGATGTAATGCCACGCATTGTTAATGTTAATGCATGGTATTACATGCGTGATAAAGTTATGCCTGGTAACGCCTGTTCACCAGTAAGAGCAATGTTGAACAAGAAGTAACAATGTACATGGGCACCAATCCCAATTCAATAAGTGACTGTTCTATTTACACTGGGGCATATTCTCAAGAACGTGTGATAACCACTGCAAGTTTAACTTAACACAACTTCTCACATCGCAGTCCATTGCGGGAAAACAACGCTTTGTTAACGTAGCATTCCCAACCTGGCGGCACCATGCGATAGTCCCACGATAACGCACCAAATGACCGCGTAAAAAACAACGCGACGCCCCAAAAATGCGAAACACCAACGCGAATAAAGTTGCGATGAGGCCAACCTCGAAAAAAAAAACAGCGATAAACAGCGACAGGCCTGCAATTCCCACGCGCCTGGCGGGAAAATGCACCATAAAAGCCTAACAAGAAAAGCACACCATAAACAAAATAAAATGCGTAGCAAAATGGACGCACCCGGAACGAGTGCCCAGGTCAACGCAAACCCCACAAGCCCCACAGACCACCAGCAAGGAACCTCGGGGTCGGGGAAGGCCAAGGAGAAGAGGAAGACGGGGTACAGTCCGCATGACAACCTGATCGCCGCCACGGAGGTGACAGAGCACTAACAAAAACTGCCCGTCTCCACCACTGTGTCATTGGCAACACAGACGGAAAAATGAAGTCAAAAGCCAAACCAAGCAGAAACTCGCTGCCACCCGAAGGCAGCAATGGTGAATGGAGGTGGGAGTCCTGCGCCATAGGAGGAGCTGGAGCAAATGGCCGACACAGTCATGAGTGTGGATTCGGTGCAAGGAGTCGGGAGTCCGGACACTGCTCGACATGACTTGACAAAACATCAACAGGGTGAGTAACTAACAGGGACTGGGGGGACGGGCACAATGGCACACATGAACAATGACTTGTAGCACACCGCACACCCACAACGATCCTGGGTCATGTCCCTGATCCCCGTGGCACACTGCAGCACACATACAAACACCAAGTAGGCCCCCGTCCACAATGTGCCCGAAGGGGTCCCACCCCACACAACACCAATTCCACTACACACACATGCACCAGTGCGAAACACAACAAAGATGCGTATGCGAGAGCCACACTGACAATGCAAGTGACACCACATGACCAGCAGCATGGCTGGAGAACAATCACCATGACACTGTGCACGCCACGAGACTGAGGTGGCTGAGTGTGGACTACATCCGGAAGGAGCAGGTCACACCCTGACACATCCACGTGCACAAACAACCACTGACATCAACAATACATCTGCAGACAAACAATGCACAAGAGAACAAAATCCGTCGAGGAGCACAAATGACCCCAGTCGCCAACATCACAGCACCTCAAAAGCACAAAAGCCAAAGGCACACCGCCTCCAAGGGATAAGGGGCAGCAAAATCACAGCAGCAGGTGCGACTCTCACACAATGCAGCACACACACATAGCAAGCACAGCACATCCACATGGACGGCAATGTGGGACACAGTGCAACACTTACACTGCAGAACAGAGGACACGACTGGCTCTGCCTGTGCGTGGAAAATGGCCAATCACATCTGACATAGCTTGAAACTGTGAGATGAAAATGTACGTGTACAACATTACCTGCATCATGTAGTCCAATTGTCCACTATCCCGCATCAAATAGTCCGCCAATCCAAAACAGTCACAATGTACATTGTCATGCGGTCTGTATGTACACCCGAACAATGCATCAACATACATGCCAACACAATGTGAACAAGCATCTCCCCTTCACATTGCAGAGGGACAAACAACACCTCCAGCAGAGCAGACCAGACAACCCATCAGTGATGCTGAAGAGGACCTCCACACTTCCGACACCGACACCCTACAACAGTCCATGGACATCTCAGGCAATAGAGCTCCAGGAGCAGGGCAGCCCTGCTGCACCGAGGACACACCACCTCCTGCACGACAACACAGCTGGATGCACCCACCACCCCGGCTGGCTCACAGCAGCCCACCTAAGCACACATCCCATCACAAGGCCAGCTGTTAGACTGCCAGAAGGGGCTGGCCGAACATATGCGGGTGGGGTACTACCTCATGGGAGATGAACTAGATCCCATACGTGGGTGTCAAAGTCCCATCATGGACCACCTACACACCCCAACGGAGACCCACACTGCGACAGGGACACATGCCTTTGCACATTTCCAGTACTGAACCACACCCAGAGCCACGTGATAATCACCCACACCCCCACACCGGACTGGCGTACGCCGGCCAAGTTCACTCCTACTTATTGGGTGGGGGACGACAAAGCTACATGTGCAATGTCCCACCCTCTGCCTGCGGTGACATGGCTGCCTCCTCTGCACACGGCACAATGTAAGGTTGTGGGGCCGGGGCCCTAATGCATACATCATGAGCACACGGACACACTCAGATAGTTCGTTGAACTGGCCACGAGCACGTGCGCTCGACACCTTTATTGGCATGGTCACATGTACAGTGACGCATGTGCTGGATGTGTGTGGGGTGAGTGTAAGCCAGCCCGCAGGGAGTCGTTGGTGCTGGCAACAACTTGAACAGTGATCACAATTGAAGCAGAAACATAAAACAACAGCATAACAGAAAGAACTGTGAAGCATCATGGTGGTTGCTGGAGAGAGTACAGTGTTCAGCCTACATGCAAGCAGAATGGTCCATGATTTGTGGTGCACTGAGTTAGTGGCACCTGAGGAGCTGAGCAGGGTATCAAGCTGATGATGGCACCCACGACTGGTGTGAGCTACTCTGAACGTCTGGCAGTAAGACACTTTCGACTCTGGCACCTGTTGTCTGGAGTTGGTCCTGGCGGTGGTGGCGCGTGCATCCTGCGGTGATGCGACGTCCAGGCAGGTCAGGACTCGATTTGATGTGTGAGCCCAGGTGGACCGCAGTTGAGGGCGGAAGCAGCGGACAGCGCAGGGCCACAGACACATGGCGTTGATGACCCCCAGGCCATCGACCCAGAGGACATCCAACATGCCACCAGACTGGGGCCATGATTTGAGCTGCACAGAGTTAGTGGCCCCGGATGCACTGCGGCCGGCACAGGCACACCGCCATGGGACGGTGACTTGCGGTGCAGTGAGCTAGGGCCACGCGAGGTGTGCGGGCCCTTATCGATGTTGAAGGTGAATGTAGCGGAGGTTTGCAGGGGACGGTGGAAGGTGTCCTCCAGGGCATGATGCAGAGGGCAGGAGCCGGCCAGAAGCGGCAAATGGAGGAGTGGAATGCTACTGCCTTGTATTGGCCACTTAGTCAGTATCACTGACATGATGATGAAGACAACCCCCAGTCCATTTTTACTCAGTCGCCAACAAATCTCAAGGAGAAAGTGTCCATGGTTGTCGGGGAACAGACTTAGTGGCCCCGGAGCTGGAAGGGGATGCAGTCTGCGACGAGGCCAGTACAATGATATCAGGTCTGCCATAAATGAATCATGACTGAGTTCCCAATGTGTGCCCTACTCGACCGATGTGTAGTCCGGAGGCAGCGGCCAGCGCGGGCCAATCGCTGTTCAGCGAGCTCCTCCTGGAACACTGAAACATGGCATTGAAATGGCATGTGGGGATGACTCGTGGTTGATCGAGGCAGTAGCGACAGAGCTGAGCGGGTGTTTTTGCCAGCGATGATGCCGTGTCCTGCCTGGTACGGACTGGCATGGATTTGTGTGGGGCCTGCAGGACTGCAGTGTAGTCTGTAGGCGTAGACATCAAGGGCCCACAGACACGTGTGGTTGGGATGCCCAGCACATACTTTGTGTCCCCACATCGAAGGGAGTATAGTGAGTTAAACTCAGCCATGAAGTGTGTACTCGGCCATTGTGTAATCCAGATGTTTGACCCACTCGACCGCAGTGTGGGGCGAAGGTAGTAGTCAGCAAGGGACCACAGACAGGTGTAGTTGGAATGCTATACACAGAGTTGGTGGCACCACATCGAAGGGAGTACAGTGATATAAACTCAGCCATAAGGTGTGTACTCTGCCATTGCATAATCAAGACTCAGTTCCAAATGTGTGACCTACTTGACCGAAGTGTAGGCCGGAGGCAGCGGTGGAGTACGTCAACGAGAAAGGAGTAATGCAGGCCTGTGTCGCGGAGGCCATGATGGTTTGAGGAGGCTGCCAAGGTCGCGGGCTTCGGGCTTGGAGCTTGCGCCGGCACGTGGTGGGCCCTCTTTGACACACGCCGGTGTCGGCAGGTGAGCAATGAGGCCTGGCTGCGCAGGGGCGGGCATGATGGGTTCGGGGACCAGCGGCCCGGGGTGCAGCAGGCGCACAGAATTGCAGGCCACACCGCTCACGGCGACGGCGTCGGCCTCGTGGCGGGGTAGGAGGCGCCGCCCTGGCAGGCACGTTGGGCATTCCGGAAGTGAACCACGCCCAGGGCTACGTGCTTTTTATTCACACCCCTACGCTGGCCTGGCATCCTCCGGGCCAGCCCACTCTGCACACGCTTACAGGGGGGGACGTCACAAGCTACATTTCCGCAATCTTCCCCACTGGCTGGGGTAACATGGTTGCGTCCACAGTCCACTACACTCCAAACACCAGCAGTGCATTTAGACATGGCTATGTCTGTGGTCTGCATACTGCAGTCTGTCCAGCACATCTCCGCAACACTTGGCATTGTGTACATTCTCATTCATGGGTCACTTGCCTCCTTCGCACATGTCTGGTTCCCACCTCTCCCCACATTCCGGTATTGTGTGGCTGAGGTGCCATGCCTTTGATGGCTCATGTACATGGCTAACCAAGGTTGCCACAGTAAGTTGTGCTGTTGTGTCTGGTGGGGGGGCAAGTTGTTTGGCATGTTGTATGTGATTTTGTGACGTGGGCAGTGCCTGAGTTGTGAGTTGCATGATTGTGGAGTTGAGGTGTGTGGTGTGTTCATTTGGTACTTGCCAACGTGCAGTGCATTTCCATAGGTGCCATCCTGGAAGCGCTGGTTGATGTTGGACTGTCGGAAGATGAAGGGATCATGCACACTGCCTGGGTAGTTGGCTATGACATTGGTGAGGAGTCCCCTGTGGTCCACTATTGCCTGCACGTTGATGGGATGCATGTGCTTTCTTTTGGGGTATTGTGTGCAGTGTTGGCAGGAGGCACAAGTGGGACAAGTGTGCAGTCTATTGCCCCGACACGTGCGGGGATCCAGCTATGGCGTATAGTCCTTGCTTGGTCTCCAGCTGTTCCTGCGCATTGTGGCAGACGTATGGGTGCTGGGGTCCCTAGCTGGTGAGGGCATCCAGGCCAGGTGTGAGGAACTTGGATGGGGCTGGCTGTGAGACTCCTCCGACTCGGGCGGTTGTTGTTTGGGAGGATACCAGAGGCCAACAGGTTCAGCACAGCCAGCAGCTTTGTCTGCGGCGGGATGTTGGTTGTCCGCTGTGTTGGTACCGTCAGCCTGTGGGCAATGATGTTCAGGATGCGGAGTATGGTTGTCCTTTTGGGCCTGTAGTGGGCATTGGCATTGTCTGGTGTTAGGTCTGTAGGGCTGGTGCATTTCCTGTATGGTCGCTGTCTTTGTCTGTGCTGCCTCTGTGGTGGTCCGGGGGGCGGGCGGGGGGGGTCAGTTGGGGGGTGGGGGTCCTTGGGGTGGTGGCAGTGGGTGTTGTTGCCCCCTCGGGGCTCCGGGGTGCATGGTGAGTGGCTCCATGGCTACTGTTGTTCTTCCTGTGTGGCTCTGGGCTGGGCTCCCTTTGATGGTGCAGCTTGTCGTCCGACTTTACACCAGGTCAGAGCAGGTGTTAGTTTCCTGCTGCTAACGCACCTTATCGCCTGTTTTGTGGTCTTATCGCCAATGTGGCTGGTCGTTGAGAATGTTGAGGTGTGGTGTTGTCCCGGGTTTTTGCTTGGGAACGCCTACTCTGCATCTCATTAGCGTTAGTTGCCGGGGTCATCTGTGGCGATGTTTTTTGCGAGTGCTTTTGCAGGAAAACTGGTGTTATGGGCTGTTAGCACCAGCTTGTGAATGGGGCGGTAAATTTAGCGCGACTTTGGCTGCGATAAAGTGCCGGTAACTCGGCGATAGCTCCTTGAGAATATGCCCCACTGTGTATTAATCAATTGGAAGCTTCCCTGCTCGGAGATGGTCATGACATGCCACAGGTTTGGCGTTGATTCATGCAGCCACTACTTTCTACCAACGTTGTCTTCATCGCCAGAAGTGCTCTTAGGCTTAAGCTTCTATTAGATTCATTTGTGAGTTCTATGAACTCTTTGGACCTTTGTACTAACTTTTGTAAGTCCCACGTATGGACATGGGCCCCAGATCTACTAAGGCAAGAGGATATCAAGTCGCAGGATCTGAGATCACTAGGGTCTTGTCGTTTCCATATTTGCAGTGTTATTCGATCAGCATGGAACATGGGTACTAAAAATCAATCATTTACCAGGTTGGTTTCTGTTGTATTTGACTTTGCTTCTAGACTGGGGCCTAAACCAGTTCCTCACATTTATGACTGTCACCCGCCTGCCTCTGCTCGCACAGGTGCCACTGCTCGGCTGGAGATTATTCAGCTGGCACAGCCAGTCCTGGATCTTAGGCCAACTAGGCTTTCACTGGGGTGCTTGTTGCCGATCTGTGTTTGCTCAGCAGCACTGGCACCATGTGAGCTTGGTGCTCGGAGCCACGCTATGGTGGACCTGGGCGCCTGCCACAGGAGACGGATCTGCGAGCCTTTGCTGCCCCCTGCCGTGTTCTGGTGGACCCTGCTGCTGCTCTGCACCCCGGAGAGCTCCTCGCTGGCAGATTTCTCAGGAAATACCCTTTCTGCTTCTAATTCTGTCCTCTCCGCAGCTGGCCGTGTCCCGGCGGCAGCAGGCAGTAACATGCACTGGGTCCCGGGTATAACAGCTTTAATGCAAACTAGGAATAGAGCCTCCAACCCCTAGTTAGGTAGTGAAAACCGTCAAAACCTTTGTGCAGATGGCCCTCTCATCTCTCAGCCTGGTGCCACTACACCTGCTGCGCAATGAATCGCTGCATCTCTTGTGCAGCAGTGACAGAGTGAACTGCATGACTGATATGGATCTACAGGCAAGGATGAACCTTACATGCAGATCACTGCGTGCAGTCTCTGGGCTTGTAACAATAATCTGCATGTCCCACATGTAGCAGTCACAAAGGCACATTTGCAGTTTAAAGGCACTCACGGTGAGGGAGCATAGGGGGTCTCTGCACCTTACAGGCACACAGTGCCACCTGCATATATCACACGGGTGGGAGCACAGGCGTAGCTGCACCTTACACGCTTACCCGGTGAACTTACAGAAAAGATGCAACAGGTCAGAACATTTGAAAACAGATGCATTACTAACACGCCTGCAACCTGTATTCCACTTGTTGCCTAAATGTAGCCTTTCTTTGTTGCCATATTGGACCCCCCGCCAGTGCTTAATTTGTGAAAAAACAGAAGTGCTAGGTCCCTTGTCAGGAGGCCACTGCAGCTTGCACCACCCATTGCTCCCACTAGCGCTGCCAATGACAGTACTATCACTACTACTACAAATACAAAAGATACAATTGATAGGCATAATGCTGAACAATGTCAAACACTCTCCTCCAGTCAGAGATCTGTATTCCATTCATCACCCTGTTTTAGTACTATCACTACTAGCCATCACACTCATACAAGTCTTACAAATCAGACTTTAAATGTACATTAAAATGACTAATACATGCCACCCAAGTTATTTTAATCGTTTTGGGTAGCAAGTATTTGTGATTTTAATGTATATTTAATTATTGAACAACAGCTGTTGTGCTGCTCAAAAAATAAGACAAAGCGTGCCACCATGAGGCAGGCTGTCATAAGAGCCGATGTTGACAATAAAGTGTCGGAAACCACAGGCTCAAATTAAGCACTGTCCATCGCCCTCTGAACTTACTGCTAATAAAGGACGCACATCTTTAACCCCCTGTGTTTACAACACTGATTTTGTGATTTTCCCTCAAGGCTTGCTTTTTGCAGTCCTTTTTTTGCACTAGACAGGTACACTCTTTCAGAACTTTTAGGGGCATGTTTACTAGGAAGTGGCAGAGCACGGCAATAGTCACCTTGGCTCAACACTGCACTCCGCCACTTCCAAAACGCAGATCTGCACCGTATTTACAAGGATACGGTGCAGCCCTGTGTTTCCCCCTGCGCTGGCGCTAATTTTAGCTGCCTAGGGCCAATGCAGACACACTTGCACCATAGTGCAAGGATGCCTGTTTTTGTAGGGGACGATTGTTTATGTGCAGGAAGGTGTCCCTTCCTGCACATTAACAATCTGAAATGGCATTTTGAAACTTCTATGTGTGCTGTTTAATGCAGCCCACATAGCAGTTGCAAACCGTCACTTTTTTTATTGATTGTTTATGTGCAGGAAGGGACACATTCCTGCACATAAACAATCAATGGTCTTTTGCTGTTCCTATGTGTGCTGCACAATGCAGCACACATAGAAACAGCAAAAACGAGGAGGAAAGTTTTGTTTCTCCTCGTTGCGCCTGTTTAAGACCAGGTTTTCCCTAATCTTAATTTTTGCACTGCCCCATATTTACGATGTCCTTGTAAATATGGGGCAGCGTCAAAATCAATGGGTGTCGCAATGGAACGCCCACCACAACACCCATTGCCCACCCCTTTAACTCAAAGTGCAGCGTGAAAGGGGGCCTTATTCACAAAGCATTGGTACGCCACGTTAAATGGCGTAACGTTGCCTTGTGAATAAGGCGAAGCCCCTATCGCCACCACAACCTCAGAAAAAGTGACCTTGTGGTGGTGATAGGGGCTTGTAAATATGCCCCTTAGTGCTGTGAAGAGCTTTGGAGAAACAGTTTAGTCCAGTGTTTCCCAACCCGTGGGTTGTAACCCACTGGTGGGTCATGAGCCAATTTTTGGTGGGCTGTGGAAGACCAAGCAATAAATTAAAACACCTTTAAATTCTGTATTTATCTTGTCACATTTGCTATGCTATAAAGACAGAGGTCAAAGGTCAGGCTATGTTTTCTGTCAATATGCTGCTTATTTTTTAGGACTGATTTTGGTGTTTACTAACTCTTCTTACTTGGCAGTCAGAGAAAGAAAAGTAAAGTGAATTATGCAACACTCTTGCGGGGGTACAGAGAGTGTAGAAAAAAAGGCTGTAGGATGTCATTTTCTTTGTAACACACCACAAAATGTAAATTCTTGTAAGTGAACTGTACACACGTTCAGGAGTTAAGAAAGCAAAAACTCAGCACATTTGTTGTTATTCTTGAGTGTGAATGAAAATAAATACTTTAATAGGATCAGAACAAAGAGAAGCAGGCAGGAGAACCGGTTTTGGGTGGTTTCCTTTCCAAGTATCTCTCTATGCAGTTCTGTAAACACAGCCTTTGTGTGGGGTGATGCTCTTCACAGCAGGGTAGTCTCCAGCCTGGATCACCCTGGACAGAGTCACAAAGAGATGTGAACTATATGCACCTGGCTATGAACAGCCACAAATACAGTTATCAGGAAAGAGACAAAAAGGTGGTTTTACCTAAAAGACCCTTCTCACTCTGAACAGACAGCAGACCCGTCACTCTCACCATATACCAAGTGGCATTATTTCAGAAAGTACCCATTTAAACTTCCATAGGAGCCTTATCTGCTTTGTCCTCGCTTCACTGTCTAGGTCTCCTCCCTCCAGCATCCTAATGCACTTCCACTGTATGGGAAAACAACATCACACCCAACTTGTGCACAGGAACAGGCCTGTGATGGCCAAATAGGAACCCAGAGGCCTTCATCACTCTGCTTCGCTTTTTCATACAATGCATATACCTCAATAGTCACATAAACAAACATGCACAACATAGCCTTGAATGGGATTAAGTGGCAAAGCAAGGTGCAAATCTAATTGCGAATTGGTGAGACACTCTCAGCCAGTACCAAATAACGCATTTTTAGTAAGTGAATGAAAAAACCTTTAACTTACAGAATGGTGAGGAAAAAAATATTTAAATGAAACCTTTTTTTTTCTGCGCCAACTCTTCCTGTGAGAAGGACAGATCCAGTACCAAGGTTGGGATACACCTGACTATGTTTAAAAAGGATGTTCTAGGCTTGGGACACAACAGGCTAGGGCTTTTAATGTTTAAATGATGTGTACACTCAGAACCACATGTTAACGCTGTCTGCACCGGATATACAGCACTATGTATAATGTTGTTTCTTTCTACAGCTTACATTCTCCAATTGCTTGATAACTCAGAAAGCCTTCTCACCCTATATTCTTAAATCCCTGCATAAAAAATTGACCAAGACTTATTTCCGCTTGATTCCTCTCCTTTCTTTCTTCAGAGTGACCGTTTTCTTACCTTCTATCCTCTGCATACATTCTATTTCTGAGAATAGTTTCCTCTCAATCTCATGTCTGCTTGCCTCACTACTTCTTATTGTAATTCTGCAATTGGCTGATACCTCATTTCAAAGATCACAACCTCTCCTCTGTAAAAACCTATCCCTGTAATCTAACATTATCTAATCTCCTCCAGCCTACCTATGTTACAAACCATTCACCCTAAACCACATAGCTCCCACTAATGATTACACCTACCTGGTATTGATTTATCACAAAGTAACTGGAGTAAATGCATGCACTTGTTTTCTTTCAACAATAATAAGTAGATTAACCACTAAACATGGGTTCCAGAGTAGCATGCTACTCACTGTAAATCGCTTCAACACCTTGTCGGGGGTAGTAAGCATTATATAAATCCAATTACAAGTACGATTACATTGATAAAGATCTATTTGGTGAAATGTTTACCAGTCATCTCATATGGTAGTAATAACTTGGGTTTTGTGCACACTTCTATACTGCAAACCATAGAGAATAATTTTGCATGTCTATTATCATTACCCCAGAGTGCCACTGCTTACATTACTCATGAAGAGTTTGGTCTGGGATACATCTCTGATGTACTTACAATTTGCTCCCATTTAAAATGTCTATTGATTTGGATTAAACGCGAAACACAACTTAATAGAGTAGTCTTGAGGGATTGCTTGAGTCTGGATGGGACTGCCAAGATTCCTGTAAAAAACTGTGTCAAGTCTGTTGTTACCACTTTATTCTTACCTGAACTCTTTGACACACCAGCTTGTATAATTAAATCTGACCTTAACTGGATCATAAAAAGCCCCTTTTTTATATATAAAAGGTCCTTACGAGGATCAAACAAGTTAGCTAAACACTCAGCACGTACCCACGTCCTATTGGAAACATCTTTGTCGCTCGAACCTTACCTGACTTTTGTTTCTAACTTCGACCATCGTTTTTATTGACTAAGTTCATGCTAAATCTGGTATATTATTTATTGGCTCTACCAAGAGATTGGTACTAGGCTAAAAGCACTGGTCCCTGTGGGTGTGACTCCTTTTCAGGACACAATGCACTTTATTATGTTTTGTGGGTACCATATAGACTTACGGAAGATTTTTGTTTGCTTTTGTTATAAAGTTACAATTTTAACCAAGTGAGGCCAACTTTGGAATATCTACAAATGTTGTCATTAGAACTGACTTGCTTTTATGTTGTTAGTTTTTTTAAAGAGCACTGTCAAAAATAAGGATGTTGATTTTTAACCGTGGTACTACATTGTATGTTTTGTGCACTTTTATAGTTTTATTGAAACCAAAATAAAGAGTTGATGATAATGAAGTCCCTGTTCAGTGTGTCCTAAACAGAGATGGCTATTGATTATTTGTGTTGAAGCCATCTGTGTTTCCTCAGATATAAAATCCCAAGTTGGCTGCTGCACACACACTATGGCTTCTATTACCCCCATTGCTACACAAGTTACTAGGAAACACATGCCACCACAAAGACCAGTACCCCAATTTTCAGTGATACCTCTGTCCAGAAACACATAATCATCAGTAAGTGTTGCAACTCTGAGGCTGTTCCAAGGCTGAATCCTGACAGCAGCGACTTATGCCAGAGCACACTATTGATTTAGCAGACAAGGGTGGTGTTAACACCATGCAAAACTGGGTGCAAATCTCAAGCCTCAATGGTACCCAAGGGGATGGATCTTTGGTTTAATTGAGGCTTAAAACCAACAATTCAATGGAATATCAAACAGCTTGAAGTACATTTGCCCCACAAGAATAACACAGAGTAGTTGATTTAAAAACCATAAATGTTTATTAGCAGATTAACAAATTACAAACTCAAATCAGTCTAATTAGTTTTAAATTAATCATTTGATCACAGCATAAACCAATACAATGTTATGTTATGTTATAGGCCATTTATACAGCACACATTCACCATAAGGTCTCATGGCACTAAGGTAACAAAAGGCAGCAACTGAAATCCAAGCATGTTGGAATAGACAGGTTTTTAGGAGTTCTCTGAAGCTCACACAGGTAGAAGATTATCTAATATTGGGAGGGAGAGAATTCCAGGGGTGAGGAGCCAGAAATGAGAAACTGGCCCCTCCAAGTCTTTTCTTCTTTAATCTTGGCACCAAAAGTAAGTTGTGGTGAGCCGATCTTAAGTAGCAATTGGGAGTGTAGCACAGGATTCTGGAGGACACAAAAGCAGGACTTTTGTCATGAAGAGCCTTGAAAACAGCACAGGCTGTTTTAAAAATGGTTCTCTGAGCTACTGGAAGTCAATGAAGTTTTTTTATCAGAGACTTAGGGGCCGATTCCGATTCAGGCCGGAAAACATACCGACCGACTCGGTACGGGAATGTAGTCCGACCGACACGTACCGGCGCTGCCCGATCTGCGTAGTACGATGGAATGCATGTGTATTACGACCGACTCGTACGGAACACAAGCCGAACGACCAAACCGCACGGAAACCAGCTATCCGGCCGGAAAACTACGTGAATCGAACCGACCGACACGCACCAATCAATCAATCAATCATGTCACTTATAAAGCGCACTACATACCCGCGAGGGTCTCAAGGCGCTGGGGGAAGAGGGGGGTGGTGCTGCTACTGATCGAAGAGCCAGGTCTTGAGGAGTCTTCTGAAGGCCAGTAGGTCTTGGGTCTGTCGGAGGTTGGTGGGGAGGGTGTTCCAGGTCTTGGCGGCGAGGTGGGAGAAGGATCTGCCGCCGGCGGTCGTTTTCCGGATGCGGGGGACTGTGGCGAGGGCGAGGCTGGTCGAGCGGAGCTGGCGGGTGGGGGTGTAGAAGCTGAGTCGTCTGTTGAGGTAGGCTGGTCCGGAGTTGTGGAGTGCTTTGTGTGCGTGGGTGAGGAGCTTGAAGGTTATCCTCTTGTTGACAGGGAGCCAGTGCAGGTCTCTCAGGTGGGGTGTGATGTGGCTGCATCGGGGGATGTCGAGGATAAGTCGTGCAGAGGCGTTCTGGATGCGTTGCAGCCGTCTCAGGAGCTTAGCCGTCGTTCCTGCGTAGAGGCGTTTCCGTAGTCCAGCCTGCTGGTGACGAGGGCCTGGGTGACTGTTTTTCTTGTTTCGGTGGGGATCCACTTGAAGATCCTGCGGAGCATTCGGAGGATGTTGAAGCAGGATGAGGAAACGGCGTTGACCTGCTTAGTCATGGAGAGGGTGGGGTCGAGGATGACCCCTAGGTTGCGTACGTGGTCGGTGGGTGGCGGGGCTGTTCCCAGTGATGTTGGCCACCAGGAGTCGTCCCAGGCTGAAGGGTTGGAACCAAGGATGAGGACCTCCGTCTTGTCTGAGTTCAGCTTCAGGTGGCTGGTCCTCATCCATTCGGCGACGGCCTTCATTCCTTCGTGGAGGTGGGCTTTGGCGGTGTGAGGGTCTTTGGTGAGGAGAGGATCAGCTGGGTGTCGTCGGCGTAGGAGATGATGTTGAGGTTGTGCTGTCGGGCGACGTGGGCGAGGGGTGCCATGTAGATGTTGAACAGCGTTGGGCTGAGGGAGGAGCCTTGGGGTACGCCGCAGATGATCTTGGTGGCCTTGGATCGGAAGGGGCGAGGCGGACGCTTTGTGTTCTGCCGGAAAGGAAGGATGTGGTCCAGTCCAGGGCCTTCTCTTGGATCCCGGCGTCGTGAAGGCGTGTTCGTAGTGTGTGGTGGCAGACCGTGTCGAAGGCGGCTGATAGGTCCAGGAGGATGAGGGCTGCTGTTTCTCCGTTGTCTAGCAGGGTCCTGATGTCATCGGTGGCGGCGATGAGGGCGGTTTCGGTGCTGTGGTTGCTGCGGAAGCCGGACTGGGAAGGGTCCAGGATGTTGTTCTCCTCGAGGTAGCGGGTCAGTTGTTTGTTGACGATTTTCTCGGTGACCTTCGCGGGGAACGGGAGCAGAGAGATGGGTCGGAAGTTCTTGAGGTCCTTGGGGTCTGCCTTGGGTTTCTTGAGTAAGGCGGTTATCTCGGCGTGCTTCCAGCTTTCCGGGAAGGTTGCTGTCTCGAATGTTGATTATTTTCTGGAGATGGGGCGCGATGGCTGTACTGGCTTTGTTGAAGATGTGGTGAGGGCACGGGTCTAGCGGTGAACCGGAGTGGATGGTGTTCATGATCTCGCTGGTGTCCTCGTCGTTGATGTTGGTCCAGGAGAGCAGGCGGTTGGTGGTTGTGGGGGCAGTGGTCTCGGTGGTTGCCGGGGCGGTCGTGGTGTTGAAGCTGTCGTGGATGTCGGCGATTTTGCGGTGGAAGAAGGTGGCCAGTGAGTCGCACAGGTCTCGCGATGGCTGGATGTCGTTGGTGTTGGAGCTGGGGTTGGAGAGTTCCTTCACGATGTTGAAGAGCTCTTTGCTGTTGTGTGCGTTGTTGTCTAGGCGGTCTTTGAGTGAGGCCCTTTTGGCGGATCTGATGAGGTGATGGTGACTCCGGGTGGCGCTCTTGTGGGCGGCGTAGCTGTCCGCTGTCCGTTCGTGGAGCCAGATCTTCTCCAGTTTTCGGCATGTTCGTTTGGAGGCCTGGAGGTCTTCGGTGAACCAGGTGGCTTTCTTGCTGGTGTGGCTGTTGGGCGGATTCTTGAGCGGGGCGAGGGTGTTGGCGCAGTCGTCGATCCACTGTCTGAGGTTGCGGGCGGCGGTGTCGGGGTCGGAGGGTTCGGCGGGTGGGCTCAGGGCGAGGGTTGTGGTTAGCTGGTCTTCCGTGACTCTGCTCCAGCAGCGGTGAGGCATTTGTTCGGTGCGGTGGTGCGTGGTGGGCTTCCTGTAGGTGAAGTGGATGCAGTGGTGGTCAGTCCAGTGGGGTTCAGAGGTGTGGTTGAAGGAGACGTGTGGGCTTGCGGAAAAGATGGATTCTAGCGTGTGGCCGGCGGCGTGGGTGGGTGTAGTCACGAGCTGTCTGAGTCCGAGGGTGGCGAGGTTGTCGATCAGGGTGGTGGAGTTGGTGTCCTTGTTGTTCTTGAGGTGGAAGTTCAGGTCCCCGAGGAGGATGTAGTCCGTGGAGGCGATGGCGTGTGTGCTGACGAAGTCAGCGATGGAATCGCTGAACTGTGGTCGGGGTCCGGGGGTCTGTAGATGAGGGTTCCTCTGAGGGTGGTGTTGGGATCGGTGTGGATCTGGAAGTGCATGTGTTCGGCGGTGCTGAGGGTGTCGTCGGTGTTGGTTGAGACTCTGAGGGTGTTCCTGTGGACGATGGCGATGCCTCCTCCGACTCCGTTGGTGCGGTCCCTGCGGGTGATCTTGTATCCGTCCGGGATGGCAATGGCGATGTCGGGGGCTGAAGCGGGATTCAGCTAGGTCTCCGTCAGGAATGCGACGTCTGGGGAGGTTGAGTCGAGAAGGTCCCAGAGTTCGATGGCGTGTTTGCGGGCGGAGCGGGTGTTGAGGAGGATGCATCTGAGGTAGTTGGGTTCTTTCCTGGGCGGTGGTTTGGCGGGGCGGGTGCTGGCGAAGCTGCAGTTCCGGCAGGTGAAGGGCCCTTGGGTGCGCTTCGGGGTAGCCTGGTAGCAGGCGTGATCTTTTCCGGGGTTGAGTGCGTGGAATCACCAGGAATGAACCCGACAGAAACGTACCCGCGAACTCCGACCCGCGCAGTACGATGCAATGCGTGGAAAACCAGACCGAGTCGCACGGAGCTCAAGCCGTACAACCGACACGCATACAAAACAGGGAGCCGAAGCAACCCAATACTCCGTGACCGACGCGTACGCCACACATGAAACCCAGCAGAAACACAGCTTGAAAGACTCGGAGAAGCTCGCACGAGCCAACTGCAGCATCCTACTCGGTCAGAAGTACGTCTCCTACATGCCTAAAAACTACAAAGGAAACATTTTTAAAAAAGGGCCAAACAAGCAATGACAAAGTCAATAAATACAGGGGGAAAAAAACATGGAACAAAGACACACCCACAACTCCACCCATATAAAGGCCACAAATCCCTACCATGATCCTTTGCAAATTCAACTGACCTGCCAGCACAGAACACCATCAGACAGCAACCACAGACACACTCACAACTCATCCATCACACAAGCCACACACCATTAGCACCTCCCAAATAGCACCCTCACATACACCCAGCAAAACCTACACTCACCCACCCTCACTTGCACACTCACACACACATCAATCCCCACCACCACCCATCACCATGCCCCCAAAGAAGAATCCAAAGTTCCTAGACAGTGAATTGGAAGTTCTGGTAGATGAAATCCTCAGGGTAGAGCCACAGTTGTTTGGTACATTGGTCCAACAGACCCCCATGTCGCAGAAAACCAAGATGTGGGAGAGGATCGTCGACAGGGTGAACGCACAATCACCATGTTTGCGCACAAAGGAAGACATCCAGAACAGGTGGTATGATGTGCGCAGGAGGGTCAAGGACCTACTCAAGAAGGATTACGCCTTGAGTCATCGCACCGGCAGTGGCCCTCCTGCCAAACCAGTATACCTCAGGCCCTGGGAGGAGAAGGTGCGGGCCATCCTACCACCAGAGAGCGTACATGGACTATCAAACATCCCAGAGCCTGGTGAGTACACAACCAATATACCCAATATTGTGTGACAATACACACACATCACTGTCAAGGGGATAGTGAAACCATGCACTGTTAGCAAAGCCACAGTAACCAAAAGATAATCATCCCAAGATGTGTATGTTAGTTAGATAAACACAATACCTGCCATCTCATAGTGATATGTAACTGTGTCATGACATGTACAAACATAACAACAAATAGAGCAAGGCAGTGGCACAAATCTAACCAACAAACACTGTCAGACATTTTGCCACCACTAGAACACCACCTCACAGGGAAGCTCACTGAAAGGAAGGAATTGTGTGTATGCTGGTGAAGTGAGTGTAGCCAATAGCATGATGGGAGTTGTAGTCACAGATATTGGTCACCCTCACAATTGGCCCATCAACACCACTCTGAACCATGCTCACATCACAGAGAGTGGAAAAGAACTGACAAGATGGCTGACACTGGGTACTGCTGTGGGGAGCACAAGGCCCTGCTGGGAACTGTGCACCAACCAACAGCAGGACACCACTGCCTGACATCCTGAAAGCCAACTTGCACTCCCTGCAATGGAAGCACGTTCCATGGTGGGATATCTGGCTTGGTGGGAAGGAGGACTGACAGCTCTGACCATAGTTACCAGCAGCTATTCTCACACACCCCCTTAACACAAACTCCACACAACTCACCTGGGAGAATGCATTGCCTCACACTCTAATTAAATATCCCACAAAGAACCACCACACTGGGTTATGCTGTTTGAAGCACAGGGACACTTTTGGGACTTGTAGCCAAACAAACGCCAGGACAACACTGTCAGCCATCCTGTCAGCACAGGCACACTACCCCACAGGGAAGCAGAGTCAAAAGGAAGGAAGTATGGGCATGCTGGGAAGGGGGTGTAGGCAATAGCATGATGGGAGTGGTAGTCACAGCTCAACATCCCCCACCCACATGGCCCAGCAAGCTCACACTGAAGCATGCACACCTCACAGGGAGTGAAAAGCCACTTCAAAGATGTCTGACAATGGTGCTCTGTTGTGGGGAGCACAAGGCCCTGCTGGGAACTGGGCACCAACCAACAGCAGGACACCACTGACTGACATCCTGAGAGTTAACCTGCACCCACTGCAAGGGTGGCATGCTTCATGGTGGGATAACTGGGCTGGGGGAGAAGGAGGTCCGGATGTCAACCAAATACCACCAATGCTGGCCATACACACACCTACTCTGCAAAAACACATTGCACACGTGGGACCAGTCACTCCCAAAGTAAAAGCCCTGGCAAGATGGCTGACACATGGGCATGAGAAATGATGTGCCTGCAATTCACACCCATGCACTGGCCAACCCAAACACGTACACACTCACAGCCATTGCAACTCTATGTTAACACACACTGTCAGGGGATGCAGTGTCCATGGGTGCCCCCTGGCCTGGCTGTGAAGGTGTGTCTTGCAGATGACAACTGTGGAGAATCAGACATACTACATAGCACAAAACACACAGGAAGTCACAGAGACATCATTGACAGGGGACACCTGACAGTGAATGCAATGGACACACCAATATACCGGACACTGTACCATGGTGTCAGTCACACAAGTTGCGGTTGTGAGCTGCATTCCACTCCCACATCGTTCGGCAACATATGCATCCTTCACACAACACACCACTCACTGTCATAGACACTGTAGACACAAGCACCAACCTGGACTGCATTTGAGGAGACATGCTACTCACAGCAGCAGAACTGCAACACACACCACTGGCCATCACTGTCATGACAATGGAAAAGCCAGAGAGCTGCCGTGCCCAATCCTCATCACCATGGAGGACATTGACAAGATTAATCACGTTTGCACGTACAAAACTCAGCAACAACATCATTAGCTACGTTAACAACATCACTTGTATGAAATGAGACGTGAACTAGGAACCCAGACAACAACACAGATACTCCCAAGAGATCCCAGGCATACCGGACTGTGACCATGTTGTCCAGACACACCAATGTGATGCACAAAGACTGGCAAAAAAGGCAACCACACATGTCCCAATCTTGAAAGATATCCTAAGTGGAATTGCACGTATGTCCCTGTTAAAGGACAAATGTGGACAAGGATGACACACCTGTGTCAGGCACGTGATGGCCCTTGAGTAGCAATGGCCATGTACAGCCAATCAATACATGAGCTGGTCATGCACACACCTCAACATTCACATTGAAATGCTTCAGGTTGGCAGGACAATGTGCCACACCAATATCAACCTCTGACTGTGACAACTTAGGACAATGCAATGTACAGGCCCGCATCCAGAGGTACAGTCACAACTGTCAGGTGTTTGAACCATTGATGCCTGTAGAAACATAACATACATTGTGTGTCTCTTCCAAAAACAGGTGATGATGGGGACACAGCAGCAGATGATGAGGAGTCCCTGTCCCAGGCTCCGGTGGCCCCTGAGCTCTCTGGTGTGGAACAGCCTCTGCCCTCCTCGGATGGCGAAGACCTACCTGGCACCTCCGGTGTGAGTCATCATGCAGCACCAGCAGGACCACCATCTGCACCCCCTGCACCCACTCCTCCAACATCTGCCAACACACAGACCACCCCCGCCGACACGGACAGACCAAGGACACTGAATGACAACAGCACAGGGACCCCGGCCCACCGTGAAGCAACGGACAACAACCCCAGTACCAACCCCCAAGGGGGCCTAGGCTCACCTGTGCGTGCCACCGCAGGTCCCGCACGTGTGGCCAGGGGTGGTGGGAGGGGTGGTAGGCAGAGGTCGCTGTTTGCAGAGGGTCTGGACTGCATGATGACCCACAACTGGTACGCATTGCTGATGCGTACCAGAATAGCACCGGAGAGGTCAGCCAGGTAGTGGGGATCCTCAAGGACATTCAACAGCAGCAGGCTGCCCATCATGCCCGCTTGGACTCCCACATGTCCCGTGTGGAGACACACATGTCTGGCATGGAGTCCAAGTGGGACACATTGGAAGAACTGACAGCGGTGCAGAGGGACATATTGACATGCCTCCGCCAGATTAGCACCAACATGTCCACACCTCCCTGTGTGCCCACAACATCTGGTGCCGCAACAACTGCAACTGCCACAGGGAGGGAGGATGACTCTGGTGGAGAGTCCTCTGCACCGCAGCGGCCTGCACGTGAGGGTCCCCCCAGAAAGAAGAGGGGTCGTCCGAGGAAGGAAAACTGAGAGGCTGATGGCCATGTACATCCCCCAGGAACCCAACACCTGTTCTGGAAATTCTCCTTTGTGTGCAAACTGTTCACCCTGTCGAATGCAACCCAACTCTCCCACATTACATGGGGAGTTTAAGTTGGACTAATGTATCAGATGACTGTGGACTTTACTCAGGACATTTCTGCTACCAACACTTCCAACTCATCTGGGAACTTTGGATTCCAATCCCAATGTACAGCACCCACCAGCCTGTGCACTATCCTCACACATGTATGTAAATAAACTCACTAATACACCATACTTGCCTCTGTTGTGATTCCAACGTTGTTTTTTTCATGGAGATGATGATCTGCTAAATGACACTGTGCATGCTAACTGCTACAGCAAGTTCAACACCGTCATGTGAGTCATGGCGACGTGACACATATGAGGGAGACACACCACTAGGGCTACACAACACATACACACCAGGGCCATCTGACTCATTGCCTACACTGATGTTGCCAGGAAATACAGTGGAATGCACAGACACCACACCTATTCAGAGTATGTGTTAACTAGCCCACAGGTGCAGTAAGCAAATGTCAGTCAGATGTGTGACCACAGACAACGCACATCCCAAAGTGAAGCACAGGTTTATTACACATTTGCAACATGTTGTTTCCACTACAGATGCAAGGTAATCCCACGTGGCAGTGGCCACACAGTCACCAAGTGTAGAAGAAATAAAGTCCAGGGGTGTGTGGCACATCACCTGTAGGGAAACGACTGCTTCCACCCTGGAAGTTGAATCATGGTGTCGGGGGATCCGAGTTGACCAAACAACTCTGAAAGTACCCTGTGAAGGACAGACATGACACACAGTCAAAAGCACTGAAGAACAGGACAGAACTGCAATACTCATGCCCAATATATGTCACAAGATACCTACACAAAACCAAGTTAGCATGTCAACACTGTTGAGGAGTACAGACTACCTGTAAGGACACATCGCTGCACGCATCCAGTCAAGTAGCACATGGCCACACTCAAACAGCAACAGAGCACCACCAACACATATCATGCAAACTCAAATCATTGACATACCAACTCTGTATACTCACATTCAGCTGAAGAAGTTGGTGATGAGCTGTGTGCGGACATCACCCTCATCATCATCATCATCACTGGCATCGTGGCCCAGGCCAGGATCCTCCACAGGTGGCGGATGTTGGTCATCGTCATCCAGGATGAGAGGCAACTCCTTCCGCACTGCCAGGTTGTGTAGCATGCAGCAGACGATGACAATCTTGCACACCTTTGCAGGGGCATATGGGAGGGCCCCTCCTGTCTTGTCCAGGCAGCGAAAGCGGCTCTTCAGGAGACCAAATGTCCGCTCGATCACTCTCCTGGTCCGACCATGAGCCTCATTGTAGCGCATCTGGGCTGGTGTCACAGGGTTCCTGAGGGGTGTTAGCAACCACGGCATGTTGGGGTATCCGGAGTCACCTACATACAGACAATTGCACATTAGCTGAGTTGGAAAAGAGGGTGGAATACAACATTGCAGAACACACACAATGGTACAAAGTCAGTACACACCGACAAGCCAGGCACGCTGGTTCTGCATCTGTGACATCATCCTCGGGATGCGACTACTCCTCATTATGTAGGCATCATGTGCAGAACTGGGGAAACGTGCACACACATGTGAGATGCTCATATCTGCAAGACATACCACCAGGGCATTGATAGAATGGTAATGTTTCCTGTTCCTGTATGCCTGCTCATGTGCCTGTGGTGGTACCAAAGCCACATGTGTCCCATCAATGGAGCCGATGACATGTGGCATCCTCCCCAGGGCATAGAAGTCACTCTTGACGTCAGTGAGTTGTTGACGTTTAGGGAAATAGATGTACTGGTTCAAGTATCTCAACATCGCCTCCAAAACATCGCGTAGCACACGGCTGAACATGGTCTGTGACATCCCACCAGCAGACGCCACAGTGTGTTGAAAGGTACCGGTGGCAAAGAAGTGTAGGGCTGCCATCACCTTCACCTTGGGGGTCAGAGCTGCAGGGTATGGCCGGCCAGGTTGCAAATGTGGGGCCAACCGCACCGCCAATTCCTCAATCAGCGGCCTGTTGAAGCGGTACCGTCGGATGCAGTCACGTTCAACCATGGTTGCAAGGTCAGGGAATGGTCTATGGACAGCTGGTGCCCTGCAGTGCATAGGTGAACAAAGAAAGATTGTCAGTCACCCCACATATGTGGCATTGACCATACTCAATATCACATGATACATCATTACGAGACACAAGTACTTGATGTGTGTGCCGTTCTGTATGGACATATATGGCACCTACATGGCCAACATCTAACATCTCAGTTCAACATGTGTTGACAACAAGTTCCAGGTTGTGCTATGGGAAATCATTAGGCTGTGTCACAGTACCCATGTACTGCTGTCACGTTCCAAACACACACCACAGTGACAAGTGAGGACAGATGTGCCCCTGGCATCACAGCTCTTTGACTGGTAGATTCCCAGGGACCCTGTATTGCCACATGGACACTGGCATGACATGGCGTATCATGTACACGTCAGCAAAACAACCATGACTCCCACAGGTAGTGGCCCCTGTTGCCTCTGCAGGACAGACATGGACGTCTGTGACACACACACGCACAACATCAAAGTCGATGCTCAAACAACGTGGATGTGGAGACTGTCTCCCATTGTGCACATGGAATCAGAGACATCTGAAACACAACATGCACACAGACTGTGGAGGGCCATCACAATTGTGGCAATAGGCCACCCTGTGACGTACATACCATCCCACATGGGACTCAGGGTGTATGTGACATAACATACACATACACAACCTGGAAATGTGACCATGCCACATGCTCTGAACTGAACAGTTGCACATCACAGTGGTCATGTGCACAACACACAAAGGATTCTGTCCCCATGAACACGTGCACAGCCTGGGAGTGGCTGCCCCCAAGTGCCACCCAACAAACCACATGTTGACCCCCATAAACACACAGGTAATGCAGCCTTACATGCCTTAGGATACAGTGTGGACAGGCTGTGGTGTTGTAGGTGTGCCCCTGAGTCCCTGGCAAGTAATTGTGGCTGGCATACGTTCACCAGTGACAACCATGGTGACATATGCGAGTGACTTGTTCAGGGACGCGTCGTACAGCAATGGACCGATCCGTGCGCATGCATTGGCCATTGCATATGATGTGGACGGATGCGTGTTGTGCTCCGAAATATGCGTCGTACAGCAATGGACCGATCGGTGCGCACGCATTGGCCATTGCATATGATGTTGACGGATGCGTGTTGTGTGACGTAATACGCGTCGTACAGCAATGGTCCGATCGGTGCGCACGCATTGGCTATGGACTGACATGGTAACGGACGTGTTTTCAAAGCTTTTACGAGTCGGATGCAGTGAATTCAGTTGGCCACCCGCAACAATGTTGCAAATTCATGGGTGTCATGAAGTTGAACTTTTGAAGGATGCTGTGGGCGTGTATAAGTGGTGCAATTCCATGGATTGGCCAGATTCAGAAGATGCAAACGACTTGGACCTATCACTTTGGACACATGGGACAGTATCTGCCTCTGCAGCACACATATAATGCTGGCTGTTCCCCTGAGAGCTCACTTGCCTGCACTACATGCTCCAGGACGACATCTGCCACCACCACTGCTGCTGTCTCTGCATCCTCTGGCTACTGCAATGGCACGTACTGTGGAGAGAGCCCCAGCCTTCAGCACTGAGGAGAACCAGGCCCTGCTGGACAGCCTTCTTCCACAGTACAGCAAGCTGTATGGGAAACCAGGGGAGCAGGTGAGTGTGCTGTCCACTGCCTTACTAATTGTGCATGTTGTCTGACTAGCAAGACTTACAGTGTGTACACCAGTGGCTAGCATGCTCACTGAGTAGTTGTCACTCCCCAAAGTGTGTAGTTACATGCACTGAACAGGTATAGTGCAGTAACAGTGCATTCCAACAAGGTTTTACTTCCCAGGCAATGATACCATTTAGTAACTGCTGGACAACTGTTCATAGCCATAGTTGCTCTACCTGTGTACATCATATGCCCCTGTGATTTAGACATGTATATCCAACTGTGTGATGCACGGATATGTTGCATGTGTAGTAATGGCCTTTTCACTTTGTCATCCTCACAGGTTGATGCCCACCAGAAGCAGGAGATCTGGCTGACCATCGCCCGGGCAGTACGATCTGTGGGGGTCTACAGGCGCAGGATCCGCAACTGCCAGAAGAGGTGGCAGGACCTTCGTGGCTGGACCCGGAGGATCGCAAGGGTCCAGCTGAAGCTGTTGCCTCCTCGCAGGAGGGGCGGACACCGGACCCTGACCCCCCACATGCTCCGGATTCTGGCGGTGGTCTTCCCTGACCTGGATGGGCAGCTGAAGGCCAGACAGCAGCAAGGAGGGGGTAAGTGCTAGCCTTTTCTGGGTACTATGACTAACATGCTCTATGTACTCCTTTAGCCTGGTTCCACTTCCACAGTACAACTGTCTTGTCGTCCTGGACTCATGTCCCTCACTTGTGTCATGCCCCCTCCTCATCTGATACACATGTGTGGCCCTTACAGTCTGTGACTTAGGTCACTTGGGTACTGTGTACTTGCAGTTACCTGTGGTTCAAGTTGGGGACAGCATCAGTTACAGGAACTTTGTTGTGGGCTGCATGGGTGGTACAATTGCTCACACAATGCCTGTGATCTGACATGTACTCTGGGTATGGCTTTAATATGTGTTCCAATTGCTGCTCTGACTCACCACATGTCTGGGGTATGTGCCACACACCCATGCTGCAGCAGAGACCAAGGTAGGAGCCTCAGATGTGTGTGACACATGCATAGCCACCTGCCTAGTGTTCAGGGTAATGCCATGTTGCACATGGACCAGGACTGTAATGCCTACTCCGTACATCGAAGGCACTCTGTTCTCCCACTCCCGTGTGTCAGCATACATATTGGGCATTGTGAAGAGTGCACTCAGGTGTCTGCCTCTGTGTCACCGTGGTGTGGCCTTGCTTTTTGGACTCCTGGAGTGTTTAACAATTTGGGGTGGCCAGCCATCTGAGTTGTGACTATAGGATCTGCACGTTGGTTAATGCATAGGTCTCTGATCCCTTGACTGTGCACAATGGTGTATGAAACATTGAGGTGCAGGCAGCTTTGGTTCATTCTCATCAGACGGTGAAGTGCTCATGTGTATGCATTTGTGTTTGCAGTCACTCAAATGTCTCATTTGATTGACGTGGGATCATCTTAGTCCTCATGATGTGGGTGGCCAGGGGTGCACATGTGCACCTGTCAGCTACGGGGCTTGCATTGCCAAAACTTCCATGATTGTGACACAGTGTAGACTGGTGTTGTGTGTATGCACTGCCCCTGTGACAGGAGACAGTTATGACTGACTTGCCAGACAGGCCTGTGCCATGACATTCAACTCGCAAAGGGTGATCCAGCAGTAGTGTGATATGTCCTGCATGCACACCATTGTCGCATTGTCTATCAGGACATGAGGACATCATTGTGTCTGGTGATGGAAGCAAAACCCGCATATCGACAGAGACTCTGCCCATCACTTTTCCTGACACATGTACTGAGTCAGTGGCAGGAGATGGCATGTGTTTGGAGTGACACATTCCCATATGTTCTCTTGGATGTCCAACAACTGTGTATGTGGTGCATGTGTGCACATATGATTAGTCGCATACAACAGGCACCAGACAGATGGGTGCATGGTCAGGTAGGATATGTGTGGCATGAATGACTGTCAGGCAGACAATGGGCTTCTTCAAATCAGTGTCAGCACTTATTGCAATGTCTAGCAAATGATGGCAGGGCTTGCTCTGTGATGTGCTGTACTTACTGTGGTGTGTGTGGTCAGTACAGGTGACTAATGTTGCTCTGTTTATCCTGATTGTTTGCAGATACATCCACGGCCACAGGAGGAGACAGCTCCACGGACCAAGAGGAGCGGCAGAGCCAGACTGGGTCCACTGCAGGGGAGACCGAGGGACCCAGTGGCACGGAGGGTGAGGGGAGCCACACTGAGGAGACCTCAGCTACGACCACCTCGGCTGAGGAACACAGCACTTCCAGTGAGGACTCCCTTGTGGAGGCGGGTGTCAGCAGACCACAGACAAAATCAAGCAAGTCTGTCCCCTGCCACCACCACCATCTCCACCCTCCCATCTGCTCCCATCCCACATGTCCGTGGAGGCTCCCGTGTAGGGGAGCGTGTCTCCTTCATGCCAGGCACCGCACCCCCTGCCTCTGTCTCCCCTGCTGCCCTGAGTGTGGAGTCTGTGGACTTGCTGAAACAGATCCATGTAGGGCAGACATCAGTGCTGAGTGTCCTCCATGCACACACGGGTCTGTTGACACAACTGGTGTCATTCATGGAGGGCATGTCATCTGGCATGTCTGCCCTACATCGGACCAATCAGTCCATGGCCTCCTCACTGACGGCAGCAGTGTCCCTCCTGCAACAGTCCCTCTCCCCTCCTACCTCTGCTCCATCCCCAATCCCCAGCACCCTACCTCTCCCAAGCACACACACACCGGCACAGGCACCCACCAGCACAGACACAAGCAGCACACAGACACACACGCCAAAATCCAGACGCACACGCACGCACAGTCAGGGGTCTGATACCTCACTCACAGGGGATGGGGCCCAGACACACACACATGCATCCACGAGCACTCCGCAGTCCTCAGTTACCTCTCCCTCCAAAACCCCTTCCCTTGCCTCACCTGCAACCCCCCCTCCCAGAAGTTCTTCCTCTGTGAGCTTGGCCTCTTCCCCACAGATCCATCTGAGCCAACGTACAGGTGGAAGAGGCGACCACCACACACAGAGGAGAGTGCCCCTCACACCCGGACACCCTCCCCCAGGCACAGGCAGACTGAGGACCCCATTAGGAAGTCCCCCCGGACCAGGAAGGGCGAGACCCCACCACCACCACCACGCAGCTCCACCACACAGTCTCTCTCGTCCATCCCCCAGGCCACCACTCCACAGGTTCCCCCGCCACACCCTGCCCCAGGTTCCCCCACACACCCATACCGCATCCCCAAAATGCTTAGGCCCTCCCCCTACCACTTGCTCTTCCACCCCCAACCCAGACGCTCGGCCTGTTTGTGCCACTGGTGTGGAGACCGGGTCCCCCCCTATGTCCTGCCCACCTCTCCCTTGGAGTTATGCACTGCAGTGGAGTCCACAACCACCCCGTCTGACTTGGGCACTGCAGTGGGGACCCAGTCCACTCCATCTGACCAGCCCACTGCAGTGGTGCCAGCACCCACACCATCTGACTTGTGCCCTACAGTGGTGCCGGCCCCCACTGAGTCAGACACCTCCACTGCAGTTGCCGGTGACACTCCTCAACCCACCACCCCTTCACTGCCTCCTTCTGGCATCCCCTGATCCTGTCCCTGCGGTGCCTGGCCTGCCCCTTGTATGCCCCTCCGAGGGGGATGTCCCCTGTCCGTACCAGTGCAGGCAAGCACTGGGTGACAAGTTGTCACATGTCACCCTGTTCAGACTGTGAATGTGGACTGGCCATTGGCCTTAGTTTCTTTTGGACTTCCAATTTTTCATTGACATTGGCTGAATAAAGCGTTTTTTTGTTTACTAGTGGTTTTGCTTTTGTTGTACATGATGTAGATGAGTATCATCATGCATTTGCTGTTGTAATAGTGTTCAGATCAGGAAAATGAAGTGTTGCTGTGATGGACTCCATGTGGTCCATGGGATATGTGTCCTAATCTAGTCTGGATCCATAGCATCCTTTGCTGCAGTCTGAGGGTGTAATGTTCAGCATTTGACACAGGGATGTATGTTTTGCATTTGTAATTTAACATCTGTGGCTTACACTGATGCACATCTGGTGTGCTTACCACTGTTCAATGTTTCTATTTCCCTGACTGTGTGCCCATCTCCACTGGACATGCAGTTTAGCACATCAATGTTGAAGGACTCATCTGTGTATACAGTGCAACTTGCTTGACACGTGTATTGGGTATATGCAGGTGACTGAAGTGACACTCCCGTACCCAGGCTGATGTGAGCAGAGCCTTCAGTGTGTTGTAATTGTTGACTCACTGACCGAGTGTTCTGATGACATGTTTGAGTCGTGCACAGACAAGGTTTGGCACAGCGGAACTTCCACAGGAGTGGAGTGCCGTCATGGCAGTGTGTAATCCCGTGACATTGCCTGGTCCCGTGTTGTGTGTTGTGTAAGCATGTCTGTGTGTGTTCCCTTCCCTTTTCCTACTCCGGCTGTGTCTCTACGGATGTTCCTGTTTGTGAGGCTTGCTGAGTTGTCCTGTGTTCATCCAGCATCTTGTACCTGGTTGCTCCGTGATGTGGGTGCATGGCAAGCTAATGTTCATCAGGTTGTCATCCCTAGTTGTCTTTGTTGTCAGGGCTGGGGATGTGGGCAAACGCAGATGAGACACAGTCAGGATTCCCCTTGGCACTTGTTGGTTACACAAGTCATGTAATTTACAGTTTGTGGTAGCTTTCAGTGATTGTGACACGTTGTGTGTGTGACTGCTGCCACTCCTCAGGGTCAGAGCTGCAATGTTGGAAGTTGTCTACGTGTGTTCTTTGTGGGTGACCTTGGCTTCTTCATTGGTGTGTGACTGTGGCCGGGATCCCATTGATTGGGGTGGATTTCACGTCATGCCCATGTACGACGTACTGTGCAGTGTGTCAGACATTCACGAGTCTTGTTGATTGGCCAGGTGTGATGAGTTTCTGCACCTTAGTTCCCACACCACCCCTGGGATTGTCATGGGTGCATGTGCAATGTCACCTGTCCATGTGAGCTTCACTGCTGCACATTGGTGGAGATCAAGGTGTGTGGTGTTGAGTGTGTGCAAATGTGAGTTGTTGCACGGCTATACCACTACCTCCATATTGGCCTTGGCTGACAGGCCGTGCTGATTGATTTGTGCTTGTGTAGGTGTGATGGTAGTTTGTTGCTCAGGACACATGGCTGTGGTTCACAGTGTGAACAACATCTGCCTTTGTCATCACAGTGGGATTATCATGCAGGCTAGTGTCACCACAATGTGGGGTCCCTGGGGGTAGTGCTGTGGTGGGTCTGTCTCTTGCTGTGTTAGTTGCTGTTCCTACAAGCTTGTGTGACATGTGTAATTTGGGCTCCCTCTCATCTAACAATGCCTGATTGCCCACATAGGGGAATCCGATCCATGAGTTACTTTTGTATGGCACTGTATACACATCTGTGTAATTGGGATTCAGGCCTCCTCATGTGTTGTGTGGTTGCCTGGGGACACTGGCACCCCCCCCCATCACCTGTTGTGTTTGATATGCAGTGTGAGGCTGCCTGTTTGTGTTTGTGCATCCGCACCACTGCATTGGCATATCTTTAGTGTGCCATTGCCTGTATGTTGTTTGGAGGATTTCCCATGCTGTCCCTGGGACTCCTAGGTCATCAGTCAGCACAATAATCATGGTTTGTATGTCCCATTGCTGCCATGGTATGGTATTTGTTCACCTCACATCTACAGTCTCCACAGGATATCTACATTTGTGTGTCCATTAGTGCAGATATGTGGGTCTGCATTATGATGGTCACTTCTGGCATTGTGTAATTGATAAATGGAGACGATGTCAGTCCCCATGGGTGATGTTTGTCTGCAAATGGCCAAAGGTATGTTTTATTTGCACTGCACTGTTTGCCTCACCCAATCTATGTTGCTATGGGACACAACCACTACTTTGCCACCAATGTGTTTGTTGTTCTGTGACCAGGAATCATCCATGCTGTTTGGCAGTTGCAGCTTTTTCCATGACAACACTTACCTTTTGGTCACTGTGATGATGGGGGTTTGGACCCCATTGCCACAATGTTCAAAATGTGCTTCAGCTATGGACCCCACACTTACCTTTTGGTCACTGTGATGATGGGGGTTTAGACCCCATTCCCACAGTGGTCATGGTCTTCTTGCATTGTGAAGGCCACACACATTTTGGTGTGACACATGTGATAGGGGGTCACATTGTATGTTCAATGTCATGTTCAGTGTTGTAGGCATTTGACACAGACTACACACTCTTGTCATGATGCTGGGGGGATGTCTTTTGCTGACATTCCTTATGTTGGAGTATGCTGGTTGTGTCATGCATTACCCGTCCTATGAGTGGGGATGGTAGTAGTGACAGGCATCCACGCCCCCATGAGTAGGGGTGGTGGTAGTGGTAGGCATCCAGGCCCCCATGAGTAGGGGTGGTGGTAGTGACATGCATCCAGCCCCCCCTGAGTAGGGGTAGTGGTAGTGGTAGGCATCCAGGTCCCCATGAGTAGGGGTGGTGGTAGTGGTAGGCATCCAGGCCCCCAAGAGTAGGGGTGGTGGTAGTGACAGGCATCCAGCCCCCCCTGAGTAGGGGTGGTGGTAGTGGTAGGCATCCAGGCCCCCATGAGTAGGGGTGGTGGTAGTGGTAGGCATCCAGGCCCCCATGAGTAGGGGTGGTGGTAGTGACAGGCATCCAGCCCCCCTGAGTAGGGGTGGTGGTAGTGGTAGGCATCAATTCCCCTATGAGTGGGGATGGTAGTAGTGACAGGCATCCAGGCCCCCATGAGTAGGCATGGTGGTAGTGGTAGGCATCAATTCCCCTATGAGTGGGGATGGTAGTAGTGACAGGCATCCAGGCCCCCATGAGTAGGGGTGGTGGTAGTGGTAGGCATCCAGGCCCCCATGAGTAGGGGTGGTGGTAGTGGTAGGCATCCAGGCCCCCATGAGTTGGGGTGGTGGTAGTGACAGGCATCCAGCCCCCCCTGAGTAGGGGTGGTGGTAGTGGTAGGCATCCAGGCCCCCATGAGTAGGGGTGGTGGCAGTGGTAGGCATCCAGGCCCCCATGAGTAGGGGTGGTGGTAGTGGTAGGCATCAATTCCCCTATGAGTGGGGATGGTAGTAGTGACAGGCATCCAGGCCCCCATGAGTAGGGGTGGTGGTATTGGTAGGCATCCAGCCCCCAGGAGTAGGGGTGGTGGTAGTGGTAGGCATCCAGGCCCCCATGAGTAGGGGTGGTGGTAGTGACAGGCATACAGCCCCCCCTGAGTAGGGTTGGTGGTAGTGGTAGGCATCCAGGCCCCCATGAGTAGGGGTGGTGGTAGTGGTAGGCATCCAGGCCCCCAGGAGTAGGGGTGGTGGTAGTGGTAGGCATCCAGGCCCCCATGAGTAGGGGTGGTGGTAGTGACAGGCATCCAGCCCCCCCTGAGTAGGGGTGGTGGTAGTGGTAGGCATCCAGGACCCCATGAGTAGGGGTGGTGGTAGTGGTAGGCATCCAGGCCCCCATGAGTAGGGGTGGTGGTAGTGGTAGGCATCCAGGCCCCCATGAGTAGGGGTGGTGGTAGTGACAGGCATCCAGCCCCCCCTGAGTAGGGGTGGTGGTAGTGGTAGGCATCAATTCCCCTATGAGTGGGGATGGTAGTAGTGACAGGAATCCAGGCCCCCATGAGTAGGGGTGGTGGTAGTGGTAGGCATCCAGCCCCCCATGAGTAGGGGTGGTGGTAGTGGTAGGCATCCAGGCCCCCATGAGTAGGGGTAGTGGTAGTGGTAGGCATCCAGGCCCCCATGAGTAGGGGTGGTGGTAGTGGTAGGCATCCAGGCCCCCATGAGTAGGGTGGTGGTAGTGACAGGCATCCAGGCCCCCATGAGTAGGGGTGGTGGTAGTGGTAGGCATCCAGGCCCCCATGAGTAGGGGTGGTGGTAGTGACAGGCATCCAGCCCCCCCTGAGTAGGGGTGGTGGTAGTGGTAGTGGTAGGCATCAATTCCCCTATGAGTGGGGATGGTAGTAGTGACAGGCATCCAGGCCCCCATGAGTAGGGGTGGTGGTAGTGGTAGGCATCCAGGCCCCCAGGAGTAGGGGTGGTGGTAGTGGTAGGTATCCAGCCCCCCATGAGTAGGGGTGGTGGTAGTGGTAGGCATCCAGGCCCCCATGAGTAGGGGTGGTGGTAGTGGTAGCCATCAGGCCCCTATGGGTGTGTATGGCATTGGTGATAGCCAATGGTTCTGCTGTTGCTAGTGTACGTCATTTCTGCATCCCTATGTGTGTGACATATGTCGGGTACGTGTCGTTTGTTTGTGTAGTGAGTGTTTGACTTACCGTCTGCGCCGTACGCGTCCGTACCGGTTCCGGTAATAGATGTACAGTATTGGTAGGACCTGCGCGATGGGATTCATGGTTGGTTCGTCTCGTTCGGGTTTCTGTGGGTTCGACTCGTACTCGTAGCTGGCTTGTTCGTCTCGTAGCCGTGGATCGTCTTGTGGCGCGAATCGGAGCTTATGTGCAGCTCTCCCGGATGCTCTGACGTGCCGGACGTAGCGACCAGTTCGGCGCGTACGGAGTGCGCATCGTACTAGTCCGGCCGGAAGGTGCTGTGTATTTACTTCCGTGCGACTCGAATCGGCGTTTCCGGATCCTGCTCGGTCGGGGAACTGGAGCTGGAATGGGTACGTACGGCTCGCTCGGAATTTTAGCTGTAATGCGCATCGTACTTGCTCGCTCGGACGACTGTTCGAATCTTTCGGGAAAAACGCATTCGGCTCGTATTTTTTCCGGATGAATCGTATTCGGTGCGCTTCCGGCCGAGATCGGAATCAACCCCTTAATGTGTCAGTATCAGGGCTGACAGGCGACCAGCCGAGCTGCCTGATTTTTGACTAATTGCAGGTTTTTGTGGAGGCCAGTGGGATGTCCGAGTAAAGTGCATTGGCATAGTTGATCCGAGAGATCACCATGGTAATAAGGATTTGGATGACTGCTTCTTCTGTGAAGTATCTCCTAATTTCCCTTATTTTCTGGAGATGGGAAGGAGGAGGATAACACAGCTCCAATCTGTGGCTTGTGGCTTGAGGGATAAATTCACATCAATGAGAATTCCAAGGCTTTTCACCGCATTCTTGGGCAAAGGTGGAATGTCCAATTCAGGGGGCCTGAAAGAGGGATTCCAATGGGTCAGTTTGTTGTTAATGACCACTACTTTGGTTTTGTCTGTATTAAGCTTGAGCTGGTGACAGTTTATCCAGTCCCAAATATACAGCATAGTGTTTTGGAAGAAAGCTTTGGACTCTGTGGTGTTGTCGATGGTGAAAACCAGCTGCATGTCATCAGCATAATTATAGTTTTTCACCTTTTGCTCCTGAAGAGAGTGTATTCGGGTGGATGTAAAGATTGAACAATAAAGGGGACAAAGAGGTTCTCTTTGGTACCCCACAATCCAAAGGAACTTTAGCAGAGTGATATGGAGGGGGAGAGAGTGATTGAGATCGATCTTTAAAAAAGGAGGCCAACCACTTGAGGGCAGTGTCACGTAGCCCAGCAGAGCTGACACGGTCGATCTATAGAACATGATTGACTGTGTCAAAAGTTGCTGATAGGTCAAGAAGGACCAATGCCTGAGTGAATCAGTTATCCGCCTCCTTCCTCATGTCATCCATTACAGCAAGGATAACTGACTCAGTAGAATGTGAAGGACAGAAGCCGGCCTGATGGGAGTCAAGGAAACCTGATTCTTCCAAGAAGGAACAAAGACGTTGTGCTACATGTGTCTCTAATATTTCAGCTAAATATGGAAGCAAAGAAATTAGTCTATAGCTCTTTAGTGTTGTGGGTCGTCTCCATGGTTTTTTTTTAAAAGGGGGATCACTGCGGCCTCCTTAAAGGAATGATGGACTTTGCCCTGGGTTAAGGATATGTTAAAAAAAGAGGTGGCTATATCTGGAAAGCATGAGAAAATTGTTTTTGGGATGTGAGAGGGACATATATCATTCGGGGAGCCAGTCTTGAGTTTGGCCATCAGCTCGGAGAGGTGCTCTTTACTGATGACTGGGGAGACTGATTATGTCATAGGGTTTCTGTCTTTTGGTAATATGTCAAAAGTTTGTGTGCCAGCTGAAATGCTATTTGTTAGGATTTTTATTTTTTCTCAATTAAAAAGGAATTTAATTGAGAAAAGCCAGTTAGTCAGTCAGAGTAGCAAATATAAAGCCAAGGTATTTAAAGATTGTAGTAGGCAAATCATAAAGATACGGTACCCTTGAAGAGACATTCCCTAATGCTAAGCTACATTTCTAGAGGGGAAGTTTTGACAGCAGTTGTCAGCAAAATAAAGCCTCTAAAGCAGAACCAAATAAAGATTCCGGTCAAGGAATGGAGAGAAGGCTTTGCTTGAGAGATTATCTGTACGAGCAGGAATAAGTGAAGCATGGGGTCTCGAAAGTGTCAAAGGGACGTCCACCATCAAAGGTGGACAGGAGCAAGTGCAACTGTCTAACACAAAAAATGAACAATAAATCCTAGTATTTTACCAGAAGGACATTCCTACAGTTACCACAGAGTAGGAACCAATCAAAACAAAACAATTATGTAACTCTCAGTATCGGCCCTCTTCTTATGAGCCATTCAATTGAAGATTTTCAGCACCATGACCTTCATAGATATCACACAAGGGAGACTTCTTCTCCACTGGGCCATCTCACGGACAGGTGTTGAGATTTACGTTTCAGCCCATTAAAGATACAATTTGTGGACTTCACAAGCCATTCTTTTTTTGAATTAATAAATGCTGTATTGCATAAAAAATCGAAATTGTGGCAAAATTCTTAAGAAGCCTCAAAAACAGCAAATTTGAGAGTTCACACCACCTGTTCTACTGCAACCATGCATCATGAAAACGAAAATTACACGATCAGCCTAGGGATAACAGGAACTATGCATCATATGCAGCCCAAGAATTGATTGATGTTTAGGTGAGACTGAGACATAAAAAACAGAAATAATGCTGGGGTCAATTCTTTATGGAGGGCAAAAGTTTTGAACTCAAATATGTAATTGTAATTTTTTTTTTAAAAGTTGTTTGGAAAACTGCTCCTGGTATAAATGTTATAGATTTCATAAATAATTAGGATAGTTTGGGCATCTCTAGAACCGTCCTGAGTCCTAAGCACTGTACATACGCTGCATTTAGAAAGAAAGTTTGGTGTGCTACCTAGTTGATGTACCATCTGCCCTGATGATACATGTTAGTCTCTGTTCTAGTTGTGACATCGCTCGATATTTATTTTTATTTTATTAGACAGCATCTGAAGATCAAAACAACAAGCAGCAGATAACATAGATTATCCAGTAATTCAAAAACTCAAAGAGCATATGCCACATGGAGAGCATCATTCCAGAGCATAGGCCACATCAATCTGCAACCCACCCAGTCAGCACCACAAATCTGGTCCATCAGAAGTGCAATTCATTTTCGGCAACTTTCCCCGACTGCTCCCCCTTACCATATTACTGGGCCTGCGAATTACCCACTAGGACATTGCCCTCCCTCTCTGCCGTCTCTCTTAAGGCTATGAGAGTCTCATGTAGCTCATATTTTAATTCTTCAGCTGGCGTCTGCACCTAGTGGGCCTCTAGGGCCTGCGCCATATCTACTAGATATGGCGCTAATAGATATGGCGCATTCCTATCCTTTTCCCCATCGCGGGCGCACAATGGGCTGCCATGCACCAACGCAGGCACCTTTGCACCATGGTGAAAGGGTGCCTGCGTTGCGGAGATGATTATTTTTGTGCAGGAAGAGAAACCTTCCTGCACAAAAACAATCACAAGAGGCTTTTTTCTTCTATGTGTGCTGCAGCAGCACACATAGAAAGAGGAAAAACGAGGAGAAATAAAGATATTTCTCCTCGTTGTGCCTCCCTTACGCCTCCCCTGGGGAGGTGTAAGTTTTTTGTCCTGCCTCAGGCTTACGATTTCTCGTAAATCTGGGGCAGTGTCAAAAAGCCATGGATGTTGCTGGGAACGCCTCCAGCTACACCTATAGAATGCCCATTTCATGCAGTTTTCTGCATGAAACGGACACATATTTATAAGGTCATGAAAAGCACCATAACGTGGCTTTTCCTGGCCTTTTAAATATGCCAGTGGCACATCGCACCACCTGAACGTCATAAATGAGGCACTGAGTTTATAAGTTTTCCCTCCAGTTGAGCCAGCTGTTCTAGAATCAATTTCAGAATGCCTGCCTGCTTTGAGATGTAGACTTCCCGAATCACCGACTTGAAAGCATCCCACAGCATTGCATAGGAATCGACAGAACCAGAATTCAAGAGGAAATAGTCTTGGATGGCTGTAGACAATACCTCTTTAAAGTAAGAATCCAGAAGCGCTCTGGAGGGAAATCTCCAGGGTTTGTAGCGCCGGGTAGTGGTCACAAAAGATTGGGGCAGCAGCACTGGAGAGTGGTCCGAAAGGGTACGCAGCAGATAACTCTGTTCCATAATCCACCTCAGCAAAGTGGAAGAGCACCACAAGAAGCCTATTCTGGAGTAGAAGTCATGAACCATGGAGTAATTTGAGTACATGTTTTCTACCCCACATAAGGCACACCAGATGTCGCGGATGTTCAGGAGTTCCATTTCATACTTCAGTGCGTCCAATAGTAACCAAGAAGGGGAAGACATGTGGGGATCTGTCGCTGAATTCACCAAGGAGGAAATTTAAGTCCCCACCTCAAAGGAGCAAGCAAAGAGTGTTTTGTTTGCAAATTTAGGACATTTTTCTAAATGCCATATTGTCATCTGTGTTGGGAATGTATACGTTAACAATCAGGACCAAGTGGTCCATCAGTAAGCCCTACACCACAATGTACCGCCCTATAGATCCCGGTATGCAGAATTATGTTATAGTCTACATTTTTCCATATTATTGTAGCAACTCCATGTGAGTAAAAACTATACGATGCCAAGTAGCAGTATCCTCACTGCCCACCAAATTTTTACGGACTATTATTGCAAAGGTGTTTCTCCTGTAGAAATACTATAGACACATTGTGCCTGTCCAGGTATGCCTGAACTAGCCTTTGCTTCTTTGGTTTGTACAGGCAGTGGATCTTCCAATTTGTCAAGTTGGCAGAGACCACACAACAGTAAATAATGACAGAGCCGCTTGGTAGTGAGGTGAGACTGCAGCAAGGGTGGAATGACACAGGACGATGAAGTGAGATCATTCTGGACTGTGTGATATGGAATGGCAGAGATGTGGTGAGACAAACAAACGGTAAAAAATTGAAACAATTGCCAAAAAATACCTGCAACGTAAGCAACCCCCTCATGTACCTGGCGAGAAAGAGCCAGTGCCCCACCTGACTGACCAACCAAACGGTCAGCAAACGTACCCTTGAAAATAAACAAGTATCTATTGGCAAAAAGGATGTTACACATGAGTGTCGCCGTCATCTGGCTCCAGCGGGGGAAAAGGGATGCCTGCACAGCAGAACCACTGTCACCCGCCCGCAACTCACCAGGGCCAGGTGTTCGCGTGGCTAGGCCAACATGAATCACCGCAGCTCAAGGAACATCTACTGGGCAGGTCATGCTCACCTGCCCGTTCACCAGGGTCTTCACCAGCTGCCAGGCAGACAGGTCAGAGTTTGGCCACTCACAATTTCTCCCAGCTGTACCCACCTGATTGGGGCTCTCCTTCACCCGAGTGTCCCTCAGCCACACTGTCCACAATTGATAGAGTCCACGCACCTCAGGGAGTCAGCGGGTGAGAATACTTATTTATTTATTTAATGCGATTTTATATAGCGCAAACTTTACCCAAAGGTGTCAGAGCGCTTTACGAAAGAACCAATTACATTACATAAGGACTTCGGAGTACATGAGTTTCATAAAAGATACAAACAGAAAAACTCTAAATTCACATAAGAATGGTAGTAAGTACATACGTCTACTACAGATACTAGTGGTTAGAGTTGCATATATACAAGTTGCAAATTCACTCAAGGAAAAGATACAAACAGAAAAACTCTAAATTCACATAAGAATGGTAGTAAGTACATACGTCTACTACAGATACTAGTGGTTAGAGTTAGATATATACAAGTTGCAAATTCACTCAAGATTACATTTTAAAAAGCGATTAGGGTTGGACAATTATATATTACATATTTACAGAGTATGAAATTCTTGCAGTCGTTCAGGTGGTGTTGCACTTATGGGCGGTGGTCTTGGGTCTGTAGGGATCCCCGAGGTGGAGGTGGAGATGGTTGTTGGGGTAGAAGGCTGGGGTGGTGGTGGGCGGAAGCAGGATGCTGGATCCCCGGGCTGATCTTGAGGTCAGGGCAGGTGGATCTGTGCCACGAAGTCAGGTCTCCAGCCTGGCTCAAGCACCCGCAGTGAGGCCCCAGCAGGCCCAGCGTGCCAACACCGCATTCAGGCCTCAGGTATAGTCAGGTAGGATGGCGGCCTTTCCGGGAGGAGTTATGCTGATTTATTTTCCCTGGCGCTGGAGTGCTGTACTTAAGCAGCCATCTTGAATCTCACCAGGCCTTGCTCCCGTTCACACGGAATCTAACAATACCAGTACAGTTAACAAATACAGTGCTGGAACGTGGCTTCTGAAACAAAAGAAAATATTATTCACAGCCAGCAGAAACACTTTTTATTTAACATGGGCCTTTAAAGTCAAGGCCTACAGTGGGTATGTCTAACTTAACGTGAACACTCTCTAACTATGGTTAATAGTTAATGTGAAAATCACTCATTATGATCAATCTAAATATAAAATTCTACTAAAATGTGAACACGCAAATAATATATGTAAAGGGTAATAACGTGTAGTCAAAACAAAGATGGAAAATAGTGACAACATATCACCAAGTCCCCCTCCCGATCCCGTGCAGAGCCATCACACAAAACATTCACAATTTCTATTCATGACACTATCAGATACCAGTTGTTGACTTCTGCTGCTTACGTTTAGACTCCTCTAGTTCATTGTAAACACTGCAGTCTCCTCCAAGTCTGCCTCCTCTCATTTCCTTTTGAGTCCTCTGTTCTTTTTTGATTTCTCTCCTCTTCTGAAGTCGGACCCCTTCTTTGCCTTTATCAGCTTCAATCTCTTCACCATCCAAAACAAACAAATCATACACACTGCAAAAATCAGTATGGGTCTTAATATAGCGCCTAAAAGCCAACTACCAATTTTGCTAAGCCAGCTACCTACGGCGGAAAATCCTTTCTAAATTGATTTACAGGCCTCTGTCTCTTCCAGCTTCCAGCTCTTTTAAGTTTTTAGATAGACTGGTGATATTCTTCACATACTTGTTGATTTCCTTGCGCCCATTTGGCACATAACGTGCAAAATTACTGGACAAGTAGCATTTTACAAACTTTGCCATTTTTGTGAGCAAAATGTCTATCTAAGGCAAGTCTGTTTTGCAAAACCATTTACCTAAGGGGTACCAATTGTTTATTATTAGCTAAAAGTGCTTTCAGCAGTGTTGATCGCAAGTATATTGATCAACATAGATAGCTTTTGAATTTTCAGATCATATAAATCTACTCCTACAGAGGATTTATGTCTCCAGAAAAGTCATCTGCTACTTGTGAAGCAATGTGCTTAGCTCTTAAAAGAAACCCAATTCCTGATCTCCAATTTTATCTACATGACACAACTTGGGGGACACTAAAGCTAAATAACAGCCCCCAACACAATTTGCAGGAAGCTTGAAATATGCATTATTTCCACACATCTAATGAATTCCAGGAATAACAGGATCATTCCCTGCAAATATCTGATTCGTGTAATTCTAAAACCTCAAATCTGTGCAGGCATTCACTCCAACCCATCATCTGAGTTTTCCAAACATTTTCCTTTCTCCTCATAAAACATAGGGGCATATTAGCAAGAAGAGCGATAATCATCGCTAACCCTGCTTAGCGTGATTTTTTATACGCCGGCTATCGCTGGAATATATCGCCACGCTAACGCTGTATTAGCAACGATTAGCGCTATGGCGATGAATATTCCAGCGATAAGCGAGGAAATGGGCCAACATCGCTGAAAAACCAGCGATGTTGCATGGAGAAAGGAGAACACCTTGCTGATACGACCCTGTGGTCGTACCAGCATAATCCACCCCCATGTTAGGTATGGCTAACACCTGCTAATTGCAGGTGTTAAATAAATGGCGATGACCCCGGTTAGCGCGACTTTTCACGTCGCTAACTGGGGCCATGGCCACCTTGCTAATAGGCGATAGGCCTGTTAGCGAGTGTTTCCCAGGTTTGTTCGTCGGGAACGCCCACTTTGCATGTCATTAGCGATAAATATCGCTGACATGCAAGCGGTAAAAAAATGGCGCTAATGCCCGCAAACTGTCTCTAACTGCTGTTAGAGACAGTTTGCTGATAGGGCGATATAAATATCGCCGCTTTAGCGGCAAAAAGTGCCGCTAAAGCGGCGATAGTGCCCTTGCTAATATGCCCCATAGTTTCCCTTACTGTTGCCTGACTAAACTCATCATCATCAAAATAACTTTATTTCGCCTACCAAAATGGTGGCATAAAAAGTATACTAAAAACAGTTACATTATAGCACAGTCAAATATTTACAATTTTACATAACAAACCCAGTAATATAAAACCAATTGATCTCATAATCTTATACATAAGTCCATCCTTGAGTAAATATATCAAATAACAGATTAAAAAGTCAATCTTCTCTTCTTCAATGCTAACAGGAAAAAGGACGCCAGTGAAAAACATGTAAAAGGGTCTGACTAAACTCAATTTCAGTTGTATTCCAGCAAATTTATATTTCTCTTCTTTTCTCCACACCTTTAGATTAATCCTTTCTATTCTTTACTTTCAATGCAAGTTCCTCCCCTCTATCTCCCACATCATCAATTAAATCCTTCTCAAATTTACTCAATTTTTAAGTCAAATTCTGTCTATTGGTTCGGGCAGTGTCAGGCTTAACCTGGCACCTAAAGAAGTGCCACATAGTGCCCATATATTTAACATTCGAATTAAGATTTAAATGTTTGCACATGGGTACCTTTGAGAAAACGAAATCACAATTTGAATATTAATATTCAGAATGACCCTGATGATACAAAAGACTTAGAATAATACTACAGCTCAGTCCATAAGTGAGGGAAATGTAATGGTATTTTGTGCCCTGCACCACAGATGCAGGCAGATGGGTAGATGAGTACAGACGTAATAATCCTTTACATGCATCAAGCAGGAGTACTTGTGCAAATAATAGAAAAAAATACATTAATTGTGAAAATTCAGTCAGAAATGTCTCTATGTAATGTTTGCAGGTCAAATCAATGTTGTTCCTCTACATGAGTAATGTTAGGTTTAACTTTTTGGGTAACATGCTCTACAGAAGAAGTCAAATCTATCAATAAACGAATCATGAAGATAAAATAAATGGTTTATACTGTGACCACTATTACTCTACATTGGTAAAGTAAAAGAATCACCATGGTTTCTTTTAAATCAGAAAAGAAAAATGCAAAGCTCCAAAATAACATAAAATTAACAGTTCTAATTGTTGTTTCTACTTGTGCAAGTCTGCAAAACTGTTGATAAATTCACAATGAATATCAAGTTCAGGTACTTCTAAGTCAACCGCTACCCCTATATCAATATTCTTCTAAAATGACACCCGTACTCTTCTACAGGAGCTTCAGCCCTAAGATTGTTTATAGAGTTTAATGAAAATGTTCAAGAACAATACAAAATGGAAGGCTTCTCATAATCAAGTATTCCTAGAGCCAAGGCACAGCAGAGAGTTTCTGTCAGCTCAAGGAGAGTAGTTCTGCATTCGTTGTCCCATGGTAGCGGATCAGGCACATCTTTGTTCGTAAGTCTCTGTAGATGCTTTGCCACTAGGTAAAAATTGGGAATTCACTGACAACAGTAGCCCACATTCCCAAAAAGATACTTACTTCTCTATGCATCTTGGGTGGGTTCATTTGCAATTTGGCAGAGATTCTCTCCTGAGACACATTTTTGCTCCTTTCTCTATATGATGTCTTAGGTATAGGACTTCTTTCTGACAATACATCGATTTGGTCAGGGACACTTTATGTCCATTCTCTTGCAAATGATTCAACCGGGCAATAGTATCTTGTCTTTTTCAGCATCAGATTAAAGATCAATGGGCTTTCTGTATACACTTGTGGAACTCGGGACCATGCTAGAACTTTATTTTGGAACCTGAACACAAAGACAAACTGACTCTCCTCATGTAAGGCTATGCAAAAGAATGCGTGGCACAGGTCGATGACCATGAACTATTTAGCCTCACAAGGTGTTTGGAACAATATCACAGTAGGATTCGATACCACCAGGACAACATGGGGCATCAATATTAATAATCTTTCACAGGTACTGCATGGACTGCCATTTTTTGTTTTTGTAGTTGTGGTGACTCCCTAGGATCTTTTTGAGGATGCCATGTTCTAACATGGAGTCAATTACAGGATTAATTCCATCATCTGCTTTTGGTGAGAAGCAGTACTGGGGCACTTGGGGATACTCAGCATTCAGTTTTATTGTTATTCTCACCGACTCAACATCTTTGATCAGCCCAATGACCTTGCTAGTATAATCCTAGGCTTCCTCCTTCACTGAGTCCTTTAAGACAGGGGGTAAGTCTTCTTTTGTCAAAACGGGAAATAGCCTAATGGCTGGCTTTAGGGTGCTAAATTTAAAAACCAAAACTGCATCCTCATTGACTGTCTGAAGCTCTACACTATCCGGTGTATAGTAAATCACACAATTCAACTTACGCAAAAGGTCCCTACCCAATAGGTTGACTGGGCTCGAATCACATATCACAAACTGATGGTCCTCTTCAGGACTTTCTATTTATTTATTGGCTATTCCTACAACTTGGACTTGTTTTCCAGAGAGGGGTAAGTTTGGGATTTCTACAGTTCCTACAGTAGAACGGTCAGCACCGTAAGGAATGACACAGAGTGGCCTTTTACCTCTCCATCCACACATGGGCAACTCTGGTCTACATCAAAGATGGTGCAAAGCACACAATCTTCCTCCCCTCTCAGGCACCGTCATTGTGATTGATCAGAACCTGGCTCTCCGAAACTGTTGAAGACGTGGAATATCTGGATACTGTCAGGATTAGTAAAAGGATTCTATTGATCTCTAGGGTTCAGATTCATATTAAAAATCAGGTTATTCAGAATATGCAGCATAGAAAGGGCATATTAGGGTTCTTGTGTCTTGGCATTTGCACATTCTGAACTGGGACAGTTTTCACATTAGCTAATGGACCATCAAGCTGCATTTTATTCAAGTTCGGTCTTCACTTCTTGCTTCCAACTAGTTACAAGAATAACATGACACTGTCTTCTTCAACATGGCTACATCCATTCTTAAATTCGGATCAACGGGAATTCCACATCCTCTACCCTGTGGGCGAATGTGGTAGAATTCCCATTCTGCACCATCTGACCACCACCTGGATATCCAAGCCCCTCCATTCCAGCACCAACACTAGACTCATAAACTGGATTTCCATATAGGGTAGGACTGGGTGGAGTTCTACTGAATTCTGCAGGATTATATTAAAATCTGAGGAATTCCACGTAATTCCACCAAGAGGCAGAGTAGGTACCGCAATATGTAGTGCATACTCCTCGGTGCTCTTATATGAGTATGTAAGGGCATTGAGGGGTATGCGGTGCAGTGCATACCCCTCAGTGCCCTTACATAAGTATGTAAGTGCACTGCCTGGTATTCTTTCCAGTGCTTAGCCCTCGGTGCCCTTACATACTTATGTAAGGGCACTGAGGGGTATGCAGTGTACTACACTAGTTTAAACAGGGCTGGAAGAGTGAGCAGTCCCTCTATGTTAAAAAAATCACTGCAAATTAAAGTTTAACCCGCATTGTTTTTTAAACATAGAGGGACTGCTCCTCTTCCAGCCCTGTATAAAAGTAAACAGTGCTGATTTAATTCCGTCACTGGAACGGAGGGATTTATTCGTAATTCCACGTTATATGAGTTACTCAGAATTCCTAAATGTTGCAAGGTGGAAGGATTATGTGGTATGGCAGGGGTGCCTTACCATGTAATATTAACACAATACCCAAAGCTGGACCCCAGGAACTCTCTCAGTATACCTTCTCTCAGTCCTGGTAGAGTGGCAACGAGCAGACAGGCTACTTAGAGGAACCGAGGAACATGTGTTAAGCATTTCACACCACCAACATGGATGACAAGTAATTAGCACGACTTGAGAGAAATTCGACACTAATTTATAAAAACAGCTCTGATTTTTATATATTTTTCAGCACCAAAACAAAATCAATATATATAGTGTAACCGGAGTTATCAATTTTTAAGCAATAAATAAATCAGTACTTTCCAATGTGAAAAACATTAACGTTGTGGTCAATGGGAAAAACACATATATGCAATCAATACTTTAGAGGGTGAGTTCAACGAAACCCACTCAGAGTTAAGGTCTCAGGAGTCCTTAGACCACTTCACAACAGCAAGAACAATTTTACCTTGCTCAGGGGAGCGGGTGCAAAGGTGTACTGTAGATGTCAAACGGAGCTGTCAATCAGACTCACGGTCCTGAAAAGGCTACCTTAGCAAGAAGGTACTTGTGGGGTGAGTTGAGCAAAACCCTGTGGAACTAAGCTTGGAGCTGGTTTTGGACCAGGAGCCTCCAGGTAGATCCTTTCTACCTGGCTCGGGGGGACTCAGGTGCAGAGGTACTCTTGGCTATCTGTGGTGCTGTACTGGATCCGCGACAGGGGTGCTGGCAGGCGTGCCAAGAGAGGATGAAAACAAATGCTGGATCTTTACATGGGAGCCACTGGGGTGGTTTGTTGTACTGGCAACTTGATCTCTCCTCTTGAACCGTCGAGTAAAGCAGTTAGTCGGACTGACCACCTTGGCACCGGCAAACACAGCAATGTAGAGGCGCAAAGGATTTCACCTGTGACAGCCACCCTGCAACCGCCAGACTACGATTTGCAAAGGACCAGAGACCAGTTTGAAAAGGAAGGAGAGCCCCTCTGCAACCTAAAGACTTCACAAGAACTCCCTAGGACAAGAGGTACTAGTCCCCTGCAGTCGGAAGGACCAAACCAACCAAATGAAGGACTGTCTGCTGGGCTCCGGATAGCCCCTGCCCAAAGAAAAGTGGTCAGCTGTTTTCAAGGAGCTGGGCTTCAACCCTCAGTGTTTAACTCATCTAAGTTCTCAAAGCATGTATCTCCCCGTACGACAGAGCGTGAACATCGCATATTTTGTGCCACCCCACCAATCTCCGCGTGTCTACTCCAATATAAAAACAACCCAGCCAGGCTAACAGAAAAATTCATAGCCGAACCCCGCGCCATTGCTCTATGTTGCTAGCCAGTATTACATCCATCCATAGGTTAAAGCATCACACAACGTATACCAGCATTCAAGTCGTGTGTTCACTCCAATATATCGGCGCCCCAACGCGGCTCTCAGATAAGCTTATTGCCAAATGGCATGCCATTGCTCAACGCTGCCAGCAAGTATTACATGCAACACGCTCAAATTACCGCGTGTTCACTAGAATCTACTCCTATCCTAGCCCTGCTCCCAACACAACCCTCAACAAAACAACGCGCCATTCAGCAATGCTACTAGTCGTCTCACCTATTCCTCTCAAGGAGCAGCCGTCAACGATATCACGGTCCAAACCAGATGAGTATTCTGGTGTTCTTTAAAAATGCCTCACCATCAGGTGATTGGTCCAAATCCATTGCATGTAAGTGAAGATGGACAAAATAGTCCTTTCAAATGTGTCTCTCTGAGTTTTTAATTTGAAGAACGATTACAAATCAACTTATGGTCTATAATTTCTGTATGGAATAACAACTCTATCCAGTATGAATATTTGTTTATGTTAAGTGTAGTTTGTTTTGTTGTTCTTCTAATGTTATGTCCATGTATATGTTTTTTCTATGTTTGACAGCCCTGAAGAAGTCCCATGTGAATAGGGACGAAACGCGTTGGCTGTTTTCTTTGGACATGTCATCCTGTTTTATTCAAACATTTGAAGATTTTGTGAATAAAGACGATGGAAAACAATCTGAATGTGAAAAAATCTGTTCATTGCATTTAAAGTAGTGATTTTGCTGTCACATGTTATGTTATGAACAATATATAAATTCTGGGAGCTAAAAATCTTCATGCTTTCTAAATATTGTGCTCCTCAACTTGTGTAGTTGTGTATATTGGTGAAATTGGGTTTTGTCGGTTGACCCAAAGAGTGAGCATAATTTAGACACTTGGGACTAACAGTGTGCAGGCGAAGTTTAAACCATAACCGTTTTGCTGCAGTGATATTGTTTATATTGGTTTTTGCCAGCACCTGTTTCCTCTTTTGAACATCTGTTACACTTCGACCATGACTTCATTTAATGATAACAGAGAAGAAATAGCCAAGGCTTTGTTTGGTAGCACCGTTACTCCATCATCAATAGCTAATAGTCTACACACTAACAACTTTGAAGGCTTAAAACAGAAATTTATGAAATTGGAAAGGTTAAAAAAACAAGAACTCTCCAAATGGTGGGACGGAATAACTTACAAAAAATATATGAGAACAGAAAGGTCTCACAAGGATAACGCATCCTCACTTCTCCGAACTTCGACAACCTAGATAGTGATCTCCTCCAGGAATGGGAGGATAATCTATTCAATAGCTCAGCCACCATGATCAATATATTGATAAAGCATGCTGAGAGGAAGTCAGAAAAACTAAGAGAAGAGATAGCACAGGTGGAAAAGGAAATATTGGAATTAAATTTGAAAGAGGTCACTGATAAGAATTACGAGATTTTGAGAGATCAAATCATTAAACATCAGAATATGATTAAGGACAGGAAAATGCGCAAAATCCAGAGGGATGATCGAGATTATAATAATGGCAGAGTGTATACGTTTGCTAAATGGTTTGACCAAGTGGTTATCCAGCAGAAACAAGTTCAACAGGACAATCCCCGAGACTCATTAGTGGGGAAAGTAGCTCAGATGTGTCATCTGTAGTAGATTCTTCAGGCCCGTCTAGGCCTGCATTCAATACATTAGGCTCCTCTACTTTTTAGAGGAACTGAAGCGATACAGAATGAGTGTCACACAGAACCCAAACTACGTAAAACCAGGAGAGGGGGGAGAAGGGTCAAAACAAGAAAAAATAGATTAAAAAACCGGAGTGAGAACACGACTACAGACAAAGGGGAAACAGAGGGTGGCATAAACACTCACTGTGAGGAAAACAAAGACGTAAATCTAATTGCAAATCTGTCGGATCATGAACTAAATGAACATGAGATCACTGTGTCAAATAAGGGACTTGGGTTTTGTCCAAGTAATGTTTGTGATTTCTCTGAGACGTATATAGACTTGTACAAATTTGTGAGGCTACTAAAATTGAAATGCTTTTTTGCTTAAAACCCTGGTAAAGTCTGCGATGTGGATAAAAGCATTGAATTGACAGACATGACTATTTCTGATGTTAAGAATATACAATGTTTACTTTCTCTTAATGATGACTGTGACATCCATGAGGTGTTAGATGAAATGCAGATTCAACCTGATTTGTCTAGTGATAGCAAATTGAGGCCAAGATCTAAGTTTATTCCCCAGAGTACACTATTCAGTGGGATTGAGCTTTTCAATAAACTTGTGATGCAGGATTTACACAAACTTGAGGATAACATGAGTACATCTATCATGTTCGGGATGGGGAAAAATAATTTAACCAGAAGGGAATTCCAGGCACTGAATGATTTAAAGCTTAACACGTCCCTCATAATCCGTGAAGCGGATAAAGGGGGCAACGTAGTTGTGATGAACCGCATGCAATACCATGCTGGGATCATAAGGCAACTTAATGATGTCTTGTGTTATAGAGGTCAGCACCAATCCGATCTCAGGTATTAAGACTTTGATTAATGAAAGACTGATGCAGTGGCATGAATTATGCCTCTTGACTGATCTGGAATTTAAATATCTGAGGATAAAAACCCGAGATTCCCTTGCCTATATACGCTCCCGAAGATTCACAAAGTAGCAGAATTTCCTCCAGGTCGCCCAATAATTTCGGGTATTGGGTCACCCACCGAACACATTTCAGAGTTTGTGGACGTGTATTTAAAACCTTTTGTGATAAACTTGCCGTCCTATGTGAGAGACACTTTAGATGTTCTGCAGAAATTTGAGGATGTGGTGTGGGATCAGGATAACATGATGTTCATAACATTGGACATAGAAAGTATATATACGTGCATAAAAAAAGATCTTGGGTTGATTGCTTTAGACTCTTTTTTGTCAACTAGTAAAGCAAGCTTATATGAACATTCTGAAATGTTGAAAGAACTTGCTGATATTATTCTCTCAAACAATTATTTTTTGTATGAGGGTGAATGGTAAGGGTGGGCGGAATTTGCGTAGTCGCGTTACGCAAAATTCCGCGAAACGGTAAAAAATCTTTGCGAGCACGCAGAATTCCGCGAGCACGCGGAATTGCTTGTTCCGCCCGTTCGCGATGCATTTTTCCTGTTCGGGGACGCTGCTTGTATGCTCGGGGGGAAATATCTCGCGAACTTGCCAATGCGGTCGCCAATTGGCGCGGCCATCTTGTTTCACTTGTCCCGCCCGCTCGCGATGCGTGTTTCCTGTTCGCGAACGCAGATGTCAGATGGCGCGTCCGAATGACGTGTTCGCGATCGCACACTCTTGCGGGATCGCGCGAACGGATAGGAAAACTCGTTGGCGAACGCAGGGATCGCGGTAAGTCGCTACCGCTTGCACGAACACCCATTTTGAAAGCGCGAACAAGGAAAAAATTCCACCACGCTGCGGATCGCGGAATTTTCGGCAATTCCACGTTCTCCGCGGAACGCGGAATTGCCAAAATTTCGCAAGTACCGCGAGCGGAACGGAATTTACCGCGAAGGCCTAGTGAATGGTACCAACAGCTACAGGGTACAGCCATGGGGTTCAGGTTTTCTCCTTCTTATGCCAACCTCTTTATGGGTTGGTTTGAGAAGAGGCATGCATGGTCCCGTGGTGCCTCCAGATGGACTCAATATGTCCATTATTGGGGGCATTTTATAGACGATATCACATTGATATGGACAGGGACCCTGATTCAAATGGAAGAATACTTTAGGTACCTAAACGACAATGATCTGAATGTTAGATTTACTATGAACTCTAATAGAACGAGAATATCCTTTCTGGATATTGAATTGTATATAAAGGACAGCAGGATCCAGAGCACTCTCTTTCAAAAGCCGTCTGCATGCAACAGCATTCTAAAAGCAGACAGTGCGCATCCCATCTGCACAATTAAAGCGATCCCCTTTGGTGACATGCTACGAGTAAAATGCAATTGCAGCGAGGAGAGCGAGTGTGAGAGAAACTTGAATAGCCTTACTAATAGGCTATCCTCACGGGGCTATGACGAAAGATTACTGATGGATGCCAGAAGGAAAGTTACTAACACTAATAGAGGGGACTTGTTGAAGACTAAAACTAGAGGCAAAAAAGAGAAGCCCTTGGCCTTAATAACCACTTATAATTCATCAAGTCACCAGATATGGTGTGTGCTCAATAATCACTGGAACTTGCTGGAGAGCGTACCAGGTTTAGGGACACTTGTAAGTAAATATCTGAAAGTTACATACAGGAGAGGATGCAACATCAAAGACATAGTTAGCCCTAGCTACACACGAGAGATAAAAGAGACAAACATGTTGAATTGGTTACCTCCAAAGCCAAAGGGCTACTACACGTGTACAAATTGCAGCATGTGTTCCCTGGGCATGAACAAGACCACTAAGTTCAGGTTCAACACTAAGAAGGAATATACGATCAACAGTTTTATTGATTGTCGCACCACTTTTGTTGTTTATGCAATCATTTGTACGTGTGGTAAAGTATATATTGGAAGTACCACTAGAGAATTGAGGTACAGGATTGCAGAACATTGGAGGGCGATCAAAAACAAGGACCCATCTTATCTATTATCAGCCCACGTTTGTGACAGGAAGAAGGAGTCACCGTTTGGATTTCATCTCAAGCATGCTGAGAGAAAGTCAGAAAAACTAAGAGAAGAGATAGCTCAGGTGGAAAAGGAAGTCTTGGAATTAAATTTGAAAGAGGCCACTGATAAGAATTACGAGATTTTGAGAGATCAAATCATTAAACATCAGAATATGATGAGGGAGAGGAAAATGCGCAAAATCCAGAGGGATGATCGAGATTATAATAATGGCAGAGTGTATACGTTTGCTAAAAGGTTTGACCAAGTGGTTATCCAGCAGAAACAAGTTCAACAGGACAATCCCCCGAGACTCATTAGTGGGGAAAGTAGCTCAGTTGTGTCATCTGTTGTAGATTCTTCAGGCCCGTCTAGGCCTGCATTCAATCCATTAGGCTCCTCTACTTTTTTAGAGGAACTGAAACGATACAGAATGAGTGTCAAACAGAACCCAAAACTACGTAAACCTAGGAGAGGGGGAGAAGGGTCAAATCAAGAAAAATAGATAAAAAACTGGAGTGAGAACACGACTACAGACAAAGGGGAAACAGAGGGTGGCATAAACACTCACTGTGAGGAAAACAAAGACGTAAATCTAATTGCAAATCTGTCGGATCATGAACTAAATGAACATGAGATCATTGTGTCAAATAAGGGACTTGGGTTTTGTCCAAGTAATGCTTGTGATTTCTCTGAGACGTATAGAGACTTGTACAAATTTGTGAGGCTACTAAAATTGAAATGCTTTTTGCTTTAAACCCTGGTAAAGTCTACGATGTGGATAAAAGCATTGAATTGACAGACATGACTATTGCTGATGTTAAGAATATACAATGTTTACTTTCTCTTAATGATGACTGTGACATCCATGAGGTGTTAGATGAAATGCAGATTCAACCTGATTTGTCTAGTGATAGCAAGTTGAGGCCAAGATCTAAGTTTATTCCCCAGAGTACACAATTCAGTGGGATTGAGCTTTTCAATAAACGTGTGTGCGGGATTTACACAAACTTGAGGATAACATGAGTACATCCATCACGTACGGGATGGGGAAAAAGAATTTAAACAGAAGGGAATTCCAGGCACTAAATGATTTAAAGCTTAACACGTCCCTCATAATCCGTGAAGCGGATAAAGGGGGCAACGTAGTTGTGATGAACCGACGCAATATCATGCTGGGATCATAAGACAACTTAATGATGTCTTGTGTTATAGAGGTCAACACCAATCCGATCTCAGGTATTAAGACTTTGATTAATGAAAGACTGATGCATTGGCATGAATTATGCCTCTTGACTGATCTGGAATTTAAATATCTGAGGATAGAAAACCCGAGATTCCCTTGCCTATATACGCTCCTGAAGATTCACAAAGTAGCAGAATTTCCTCCAGGTCACCCACCGAACACATTTCAGAGTTTGTGGACGTGTATTTAAAACCTTTTGTGATAAACTTGCCGTCCTATGTGAGAGACACTTTAGATGTTCTGCAGAAATTTGAGGATGTGGTGTGGGATCAGTATAACATGATGTTCATAACATTGGACATAGAAAGTCTATATACGTGCATAAAAAAAGATCTTGGGTTGATTGCTTTAGACTCTTTTTTGTCAACTAGGAAAGCAAGCTTATATGAACATTCTGAAATGTTGAAAGAACTTGCTGATATTATACTCTCAAACAATTATTTTTTGTATGAGGGTGAATGGTAAGGGAGGGCGGAATTTGCGTAGTCGCGTTACGCAAAATTCTGCGAAACGGTAAAAAATCTCCGCGAGCACGCAGAATTCTGCGAGCACGCGGAATTGCTTGTTCGCCCGTTTGCGATGCGTTTTTCCTGTTCGGGGACGCTGTTTGCGTGCTCGGGGGGAAATATCTCACGAACTTGCCATTAAGGTCGCCAATTGGCGCGGCCATCTTGTTTCACTTGTCCCGCCCGCTCGCGATGCGTGTTTCCTGTTCGCGAACGCAGATGTCCGATGGCGCGTCCGAATGACGTGTTCGCGATCGCACACTCTCGCGGGATCGCGCGAACGGATAGGAAAACTCGTCGGCAAACGCAGGGATCGCGGTAAGTCGCTACCGCGTGCACGAATACGCATTTTGAAAGCGCGAACAAGGAAAAAATTCCACCACGCCGCGGATCGCGGAATTTTCGGCAATTCCACATTCTCCGCGGAACGCGGAATTGCCAAAATTTCGCAAATACCGCGAGCGGAACGGAATTTACCGCCCAGGCCTAGTGAATGGTACCAACAGCTACAGGGTACAGCCATGGGGTTCAGGTTTTCCCCTTCTTATGACAACCTCTTTATGGGTTGGTTTGAGAAGAGGCATGCCTGGTCCCGTGGTGCCTCCAGATGGACTCAATATGTCCATTATTGGGGGCATTTTATAGACGATATCATATTGATATGGACAGGGACCCTGATTCAAATGGAAGAATACTTTAGGTACCTAAACAACAATGATCTGAATGTTAGATTTCCTATGAACTCGAATAGAACGAGAATATCCTTTCTGGATATTGAATTGTATATAAAGGACAGCAGGATCCAGAGCAATCTCTTTCGAAAGCCGACTGCATGCAACAGCATTCTAAAAGCAGACAGTGCGCATCCCATCTACACAATTAAAGCGATCCCCTTTGGTGACATGCTACGGGTAAAATGTAATTGCAGCGAGGAGAGCGAGTGTGAGAGAAACTTGAATAGCCTTACTAATAGGCTATCCTCACGGGGCTATGACGAAAGATTACTGATGGATGCCAGAAGGAAAGTTACTAACACTAATAGAGGGGACTTGTTGAAGACTAAAACTAGAGGCAAAAAAGAGAAGCCCTTGGCCTTAATAACCACTTATAATTCATCAAGTCACCAGATATGGTGTGTGCTCAATAATCACTGGAACTTGCTGGAGAGCGTACCAGGTTTAGGGACACTTGTAAGTAAATATCTGAAAGTTACATACAGGAGAGGACGCAACATCAAAGACATAGTTAGCCCTAGCTACACACGAGAGATAAAAGAGACAAACATGTTGAATTGGTTACCTCCAAAGCCAAAGGGCTACTACACGTGTAAAAATTGCAGCATGTGTTCCCTGGGCATGAACAAGACCACTAAGTTCAGGTTCAACACTAAGAAGGAATATACGGTCAACAGTTTTATTGATTGTCGCACCACTTTTGTTGTTTATGCAATCATTTGTACGTGTGGTAAAGTATATATTGGAAGTACCACTAGAGAATTGAGGTACAGAATTGCAGAACATTGGAGAGCGATCAAAAACAAGGACCCATCTTATCTATTATCAGCCCACGTTTGTGACAGGAAGAAGGAGTCACCGTTTGGATTTCATCTCAAGCATGCTGAGAGGAAGTCAGAAAAACTAAGAGAAGAGATAGATCAGGTGGAAAAGGAAATCTTGGAATTAAATTTGAAAGAGGCCACTGATAAGAATTACGAGATTTTGAGAGATCAAATCATTAAACATCAGAATATGATGAGGGACAGGAAAATGCGCAAAATCGAGAGGGATGATCGAGATTATAATAATGGCAGAGTGTATACGTTTACTAAAAGGTTTGACCAAGTGGTTATCCAGCAGAAACAAGTTCAACAGGACAATCCCCCGAGACTCATTAGTGGGGAAAGTAGCTCAGATGTGTCATCTGTTGTAGATTCTTCAGGCCCGTCTAGGCCTGCATTCAATCCATTAGGCTCCTCTACTTTTTTAGAGGAACTGAAACGATACAGAATTAGTGTCAAACAGAACCCAAACTACGTAAACCTAGGAGAGGGGGAGAAGGGTCAAATCAAGAAAAAATAGATAAAAAACCGGAGTGAGAACACGACTACAGACAAAGGGGAAACAGAGGGTGGCATAAACACTCACTGTGAGGAAAACAAAGACGTAAATCTAATTGCAAATCTGTCAGATCATGAACTAAATGAACATGAGATCACTGTGTCAAATAAGGGACTTGGGTTTTGTCCAAGTAATGCTTGTGATTTCTCTGAGACATATATAGACTTGTACATATTTGTGAGGCTACTAAAATTGAAATGCTTTTTTGCTTTAAACCCTGGTAAAGTCTACGATGTGGATAAAAGCATTGAATTGACAGACATGACTATTGCTGATGTTAAGAATATACAAAGTTTACTTTCTCTTAATGATGACTGTGACATCCATGAGGTGTTAGATAAACTGCAGATTCAACCTGATTTGTCTAGTGATAGCAAGTTGAGGCCAAGATCTAAGTTTTTCCCCAGAGTACACAATTCAGTGGGATTGAGCTTTTCAATAAACGTGTGATGCGGGATTTACACAAACTTGAGGATAACATGAGTACATCTATCACGTTCGGGATGGGGAAAAGAATTTAAACAGAAGGGAATTCCAGGCACTAAATGATTTAAAGCTTAACACGTCCCTCATAATCTGTGAAGCGGATAAAGGGGGCAACGTAGTTGTGATGAACCGCACGCAATATCATGCTGGGATCATAAGACAACTTAATGATGTCTTGTGTTATAGAGGTCAACACCAATCCGATCTCAGGTATTAAGACTTTGATTAATGAAAGACTGATGCATTGGCATGAATTATGCCTCTTGACTGATCTGTAATTGAAATATCTGAGGATAGAAAACCCGAGATTCCCTTGCCTATATACGCTCCCGAAGATTCACAAAGTAGCAGAATTTCCTCCTGGTCGCCCAATAATTTCGGGTATTGGGTCACCCACTGAACACATTTCAGAGTTTGTGGACGTGTATTTAAAACCTTTTGTGATAAACTTGCCGTCCTATGTGAGAGACACTTTAGATGTTCTGCAGAAATTTGAGGATGTGGTGTGGGATCAGGATAACATGATGTTCATAACATTGGACATAGAAAGTCTATATACGTGCATAAAAAAAGATCTTGGGTTGATTGCTTTATACTCTTTTTGTCAACTAGGAAAGCAAGCTTATATGAACATTCTGAAATGTTGAAAGAACTTGCTGATATTATACTCTCAAACAATTATTTTTTGTATGAGGGTGAATGGTAAGGGTGGGCGGAATTTGCGTAGTCGCGTTACGCAAACTTCTGTGAAACAGTAAAAAATCTCAGCGAGAACGAATAATTCCGCGAGCACGCGGAATTGCTTGTTCGCCCGTTTGCGATGCGTTTTTCCTGTTCGGGGACGCTGTTTGCGTGCTCGGGGGGAAATATCTCGCGAACTTGCCAATGCGGTCGCCAATTGGCACGGCCATCTTGTTTCACTTGTCCCACCCGCTCGCGATGCATGTTTCCTGTTCGCGAACGCAGATGTCCGATGGCGTGTCCGAATGACGTGTTCGCGATCGCACACTCTCGCAGGATCGCGCGAACGGATAGGAAAACTCGTCGGCAAACGCAGGGATCGCGGTAAGTCGCTACCGCGTGCACGAACACGCATTTTGAAAGCGCGAACAAGGAAAAAATTCCACCACGCCGCGGATCGCGGAATTTTCAGCAATTCCACGTTCTCCGTGTAACGCGGAATTGCCAAAATTTCGCAAATACCGTGAGCGGAACGGAATTTACCGCCCAGGCTTAGTGAATGGTACCAACAGCTACAGGGTACAGCCATGGGGTTCAGGTTTTCCCCTTCTTATGCCAACCTCTTTATGGGTTGGTTTGAGAAGAGGCATGCCTGGTCCAGTGGTGCCTCCAGATGGACTCAATATGTCCATTATTGGGGGCATTTTATAGACGATATCATATTGATATGGACAGGGACCCTGATTCAAATGGAAGAATACTTTAGGTACCTAAACGACAATGATCTGAATGTTAGATTTACTATGAACTCTAATAGAACGAGAATATCCTTTCTGGATATTGAATTGTATATAAAGGACAGCAGGATCCAGAGCACTCTCTTTCGAAAGCCGACTGCATGCAACAGCATTCTAAAAGCAGACAGTGCGCATCCCATCTGCACAATTAAAGCGATCCCCTTTGGTGAAATGCTACAGGTAAAACGCAATTGCAGCGAGGAGAGCGAGTGTGAGAGAAAACTTGAATAGCCTTACTAATAGGCTATCCTCACAGGGCTATGACAAAAGATTACTGATGGATGCCAGAAGGAAAGTTACTAACACTAATAGAGGGGACTTGTTGAAGACTAAAACTAGAGGCAAAAAAGAGAATCCCTTGGCCTTAATAACCACTTATAATTCATCAAGTCACCAGATATGGTGTGTGCTCAATAAACACTGGAACTTGCTGGAGAGCGTACCAGGTTTAGGGACACTTGTAAGTAAATATCCGAAAGTTACATACAGGAGAGGACGCAACATCAAAGACATAGTTACGCCTAGCTACACACGAGAGATAAAAGAGCCAAACATGTTGAATTGGTTACCTCCAAAGCCAAAGGGCTACTACACGTGTAAAAATTGCAGCATGTGTTCCCTGGGCATGAACAAGACCACTAAGTTCAGGTTCAACACTAAGAAGGAATATATGATCAACAGTTTTATTAATTGTCGCACCACTTTTGCTGTTTATGCAATCATTTGTACGTGTGGTAAATTATATATTGGAAGTACCACTAGAGAATTGAGGTACAGGATTGCAGAACATTGGAGCGCGATCAAAAACAAGGACCCGTCTTATCTATTATCAGCCCACGTTTGCGACAGAAAGAAGGAGTCACCGTTTGGATTTCATGGGATAGATGTAGTAAAAGCAAATGCAAGGGGAGGTAATAGGGAGCTTGAGTTGAGACAAACAGAATCCAAATGGATTTCGCGTTTAAGAATTGTGGAGTCAGGCCTAAATGTGGAACATGAATTTCACCATTTCCTTTAGATTGGAATATGGTGAATGTTCTAAATTAATGAATACATCATAATTGGCCTGAGATAGACATTGGATTGGGATAGAGGAGTAGGTATAGTGCTACCCCCTAGCTGTTTTTCCATTTTTTGTCCAACTGAACGGATTTTTTGAAGTAACTGTTTGTCCATTTTCCAGCAAGTACTACACTTGAATTTGACTTGGTTTGCGGGATTTGTTGCCTGAATTTGGAGTGAACATGAAGACTAATAATATTGGGGATAAAAAGAATAGAATAAACTTGTTCAAAGCGAATATTTTGCTATGTGAGTAAAGCCCCTGTGAGACATTGTGGATAGTAGTGTAACTTGGCTTGACAGATTAAGAACTTGTTATAAGATGGCCGACTTTTTTAGTTGAAATTTTCTTTCACTCTTGTTTTTCTTAAATTTTTCTTTCGCTCTTGTTTCTCTTTCATTTCTATACCCGATGAAAATGTTGACATAGAGATTGAATAAAATAAATGAAATTACACGGCGTGTCGAACATAGTCATAGAAATGGGTGCCGTGAGTAACAGCGTGAATTAAGATTGAATATATAGATCGAAAACATGTTTCAAGATGGCCGACACATTTGAAAGGACTATTTTGTCCTTCTTCACTTACATGCAATGGATTTGGACCAATCACCTGATGGTGAGGCATTTTTAAAGAACACCGGAATACTCATCTGGTTTGGACCGTGATATCGTTGACGACTGCTCCTTGAGAGGAATAGGTTCGACGGTCTAGTAGCATTGCTGAATGGCGCGTTGTTTTGTTGAGGGTTGTGTTGGGAGCCGGGCTAGGATAGGAGTAGATTCTAGTGAACATGTGGTAATTTGAGCGTGTTGAATGCAATACTTGCTGGCAGCGTTGAGCAATGGCACGCCATTTGGCAATAAGCTTATCTGAGTGCCGGGTTGGGGCGCCGATATATTGGAGTGAACACACGACTTGAATGCTGGTATACGTTGTGTGATGCTTTGACCTATGGATGTATGTAATACTGGCTATCAACATAGAGCAATGGCGCGGGGTTCGGCTATGAATTTTCTGTTAGCCGGGCTGGTTTGTTTTTATATTGGAGTAGACACGCGAAGATTGGTGGGGTGGCACAAGATATGCGATGCTCACGCTCTGTCGTACGGGGAGATACATGCTTTGAAAACTTAGATGAGTTAAATATGGGGCGCATTCTGGTAATTTTTATATTGTCCAGGATTGTTCTAAACTCATAGGAGTGGGCGCCCGTGTTAAAATGGAGGGTGCGACGGTCACATCAGCTTGGAACTCCTGTCACTTTTATCAGTATATGGATATCCGCCGAATTTATCGGTCAGTCCACCGCTAGTTTAAATCAACAGGCATTGTGACTTACCGATGAAAGATGCGGCCTGAGATATTAGACAATGTGGCTTGCTCGGTGTATGAAGTAAGGACGTAAAGGTTGAAGAATTTTGTGGAGGGAAGTTATTCGTCCATGTCAGTGACACCTGGCCTCGGTGTCCGAAGAATGGGTACATTAGAGTACTTGTTATTTCCTTTTGTTGGTGAATTTGACTTGAGCTTTTGCGCTGCTGGTAGTGTCCTTTGGCATGTTGTTTATTCCTTCAGGAGGCACTACATGCTTCTTTGAGTGCAGATGTGCGCAGGAAGGGGCAGTTTAAATTGAGACCTGATGAAAATTGACAATTAAAATATATGGACTGCCTGGCTGTTGAAGTATAAATAAAGGTGAGGAGTTATAAACTGCTCGTACTTTGATTAAATACGTTAATAAAATCATGCTATTGCGAGACACAAGGATAACACTTCTGTATTTTGTCGACAGCGCGGGAGGGAACAAGGCACCGCGAGTAAAACAGATAGCTATTTTGGCTTTATCAATATGTGTTGAACTCACAGAGGAAGCACGTGAGGAAAGAACTTTCCTGGTGGCGTTTCAAGTTGTTTATAGTATTGTAGCTATGATTGCTTGGACTTTTGGTTGGTACATAAGGTCATCTCCTTTGTTCTCATCTTTAGAACATAGCAGCGGACACAGGTTCTACGTGGAGTGCTTAACACACACTTTGTCTTTGGAGTTACTATTTCCGCAGTATTAATTGTTGGTAAGTTGCTATTTCTTCATGTTATAAGGAGGGTTGGAACTCTTTTTTGGAATTTGGTGTTACTATAATCATGTAAATATAGCAATAGTGGGGTTTATTGACTTATCCACTGTGACACACGAGATATAGGTAAGATATTATTGCCCTTTATGAATATTGGAATAGGAGACAGCAAAACAATAGACAGGTTGGACAAGAATGAATCCTGAATTTGGGGTGGAGTCTAGTATAAGAACAGGACTTAAAGGAGTAGTATGGTGATCTGTGTTTGTATATATGGGAACACTGTCCCTATACTTGTACACTATACCAATGGGTGCCAAGGTTAATGTTTCTTTGAAACAAAGAATCAGATGAACATGCTGTTTGCACTTTTATATAATAGTTTTATGTATAATGTTTGTATTTATTGAAAAAAATTCATACTGTGTGTACAGAATACATTCTTGCTCTCTGAGTTTTTAATTTAAAGAACGATTACAAATCAACTTATGGTCTATAATTTCTGTATGGAATAACAATTTTATCCAGTATGAATATTTGTTTATGTTAAGTGTAGTTTGTTTGGTTGTTCTTCTAATGTAATATCCATGTATATGTTTTTTTATGTTTGACAGCCCCGAAGTAGTCCCATGTGAATAGGGACAAAATGCGTAGGCTGTTTTCTTTGGACATGTCATCCTGTTTTATCCAAACATTTGAAGATTTTGTGAATAAAGACGATGGGAAACAATCTGAATGTGAAAAAATCTGTTCATTGCATTTAAAGTAGTGGTTTTGCTGTCACATGTTATGTTATGAACAATATATAAATTCTGGGAGCTAAATATCTTTATGCTCTCTAAATATTGTGCTCCTCAACTTGTGTAGTTGTGTATATTGGTGAAATTGGGTTTTGTCGGTTGACCCAAAGAGTGAGCATAATTTAGACACTTGCGACTAACAGTGTGCAGGCGAAGTTTAAACCATAACCGTTTTGCTGCAGTGATATTGTTTATATTGGTTTTTGCCAGCACCTGTTTCCTCTTTTGAACATCTGTTACACTTAGACCATGACTTCATTTAATGATAACAGAGAAGAATTAGCCAAGACTTTGTTTGGTAGCACCGTTACTCCATCATCAATAGCTAATAGTCTACACACTAACAACTTTGAAGGCTTAAAACAGAAATTTATGAAATTGGAAAGGTTAAAAAAACAAGAACTCTCCAAATGATGGGACGGAATAACTTAAAAAAAATATATGGAGAACAGAAAGGTCCCACGAGGATTATGCATCCTCACTTTTCCGAACTTCGAAGACCTAGATAGTGATCTCCTCCAGGAATGGGAGGATAATCTATTTAATTGCTCAGCCACCATGATGAATATATTGATAAAGCATGCTGAGAGGAAGTCAGAAAAACTAAGAGAAGAGATAGCTCAGGTGGAAAAGGAAATCTTGGAATTAAATTTGAAAGAGGCCACTGATAAGAATTACGAGATATTGAGAGATCAAATCATTAAACATCAGAATATGATGAGGGACAGGAAAATGCGCAAAATCCAGAGGGATGATCGAGATTATAATAATGGCAGAGTGTATACGTTTGCTAAAGGTTTGACCAAGTGGTTATCCAGCAGAAACAAGTTCAACAGGACAATCCCCCGAGACTCATTAGTGGGGAAAGTAGCTCAGATGTGTCATCTGTAGTAGATTCTTCAGGCCCGTCTAGGCCTGCATTTAATCCATTAGGCTCCTCTACTTTTTAGAGGAACTGAAATGATACAGAATGAGTGTCAAACAGAACCCTTGAGGCAAAGATGGCCGCCGAGAGGCTGTAGTGGCAGCAGCAGCCCTGAGCTCCCCTTCCCTGGAGAGCTAAAATGAACAGATAACGCGGATTGTCATGTTATTCTGCACATATCCGGTACACTTGACCATACTGCTGGCGGATTGGCAATTATCAGGCGATTTCAAACAACAGCAAAACAAACAACAGCAAGATCAGCCATGCACCCCAAGTTGGGGGAAAACACAGAGGCGCAGGAGCGCTGTCTGCATTATCCGATCATCGCACATAAACCGCAGAAGCATCGGAAACGGCAAGCAGCTGATAGCGCTTAAACACTACACTGTAGCGCTTGGGATCAGGATGGCCCCCCGGACCTGTAAGCAGAAGGATCCCAAAAGTCAGAAGGTTCTGAAAGATAACCCCAGGGAGCCATCGAAACTGCAGGGATCTGCATCGGGACGTGGCATCGGCCAGCAGCAGCGGCGTGCACCGCAGAAGCTAGTGGAAGCCGGATTGAATGCCTCGCAGCGAAACAGCGGCGACCCCGGTCCCGCTAACAATGCTCGGACTAGTATCTCTTTGAGACAACCAACACTGGCAGAGCACTTCACACACGCCGCGAGCCTCACCGGTGAAACCTTAACGCTGCTGGAGGGAAGTCAGGCACCAGCTACGGCAACAACGGAGGACGCGTTGACAGAGCCGTTGACAGAGCCGTCAGCTGCTCTCACACTGAGGGAGAATGCTGTAATGCTGCAAGCATTCCCTGGGTCAGCCTGCAGGGGTGAGAAGCCAAACGAAGAGATCATGATCTTGCCTGACAGCGGAGCACAGCGATTCCCACAGGTAACGACACAGACCGGTAGCGATGAAGTGAAAATGATAACCAAACCTATCCCTTTTCCCCGCGTTCTAGAATTTGCTTGGCCTGCTGCGAGCCATCAAAGTGAAATAACAGACACTAGCTCATGTATAGGCCAATCAAAGGCGGCTCCAACGAGTGGTTATGAACAAATACAAGTTAGTTATATGTGGGGGGGTGGAGAAGCAAAAAAGACTACCGGTTCGCCAGATGGAGAGTGTTTCTTTTCTTTAAATGATGACTCTGATGTCCCTCACACAAGTGAAGACAACTTTACGGATGATACAGACTCGGGAGAGACCTCCTCGGGGCAGAAGGCATCAAGGGCATCAAGGGCAACAGTGGCAAGAGTTAGGTCAAGATCAAAGTCCAAAGGTAAAGGGAGTCCGACGGCCCCCGAGGGTGCAGCAGCAGCTCGTAGACTCACCTGGGATTATTCAGCCTCCTCCCAACTATACCCTGAAGATGGTACGACACCCAACCCTAATTCTAACGAGGATACCGGTCTGAATGCAACCACTACAGCTCCTGCCACTAGCCCTACGTCAGCTCCTACGATAGAATTGATATACATTACATTAAAGCAAATGCAGGGAGAAGCTAGATCAGAGTCTCGCAGGGCGCAAATGGCGACAAAGAAACTGCAAGGCTCACTCCGGAAAATAAATAAACTCTATGAAGGCCTAGAGAGCAGGGTTACCCAGGTGGAGGATCGGACTGGGAGGCTGGAGGATCAGGTTAATGAATGGCAGACTTTCAAGAATACACAAGAAAAGATCTCCGAAGACCTGCAATGGAAGATTGAGGACTTCGAAAATAGACAGAGAAGAAATAATGTTAGACTCTTGGGCTTGGTCGAAAACGTTGAGGGGAGGGATGCAAGAACATTTGTGGTTGCCCTTTTGAAGGGGGCATTTCCGGATCTTGCAGAGTGGAATTGGGACGCGGAGGTCCAGCGAGCACATCGGTTCCCACTGACCCAAAAGAGAAGAGGGGCAGAGGATCAGGGGGGGCACCCAAGGGCTATGCTTGTGTATATCGGTAACTACCTCCTTAGGCAAGCTATTATGGATAAGGCGAAGCCAGAGGCCAAACGCACGTTTGATGGGAATACATTCTTTGCCCGCCCCGATTTTTGCCACGCCACTGTTGAGCGGAGGTGGCGTCTCAGGCAAATGATAAGATCGTTTCAGGAGGCAAAAAGTGAGGCTTATCTGCTATACCCTGCCTGCCTAAAGGTTATCACCAATGGCCAAGTCCGCATGTTTTTCTCTGAGATCAAAGCGCAAATCTATCTAACGGAACTTTTAAGTAAGAAAGGAGCAGATGGCACTTCTTGAGCTGTCATCAAATATTTGAAACTGACTTCCTAATAATGTTGTCACAAAGGGGGTGTTAATTTTGGGTGGTATTCTCTTCTCTATGGCTGGTGTGAATTGTGGTTCTAACGGTGGGGGGGTATGTAAGGTAGTTTAGGTTAATTTACACTGACTGGCGCTCTAATACTAATACATGTCCTGATCACTTTCGAATGGGAATTATGGTTGTTTTTCTAGAGCAATGTCTGATAAGAAATAGGTAGGCTAGGATCGTTTCAAATTATAGATATGGTTTATATATGGATTAGTATTATGATAAATGAATAGTATGTGCAATATGACATATGAAAAGGCAGGGATGGGGCGGCTGCGGCTGCGCTGCCCTCTTCAGATCTCTGCTGCCACACATAGGTCATTCTTGACCTATTTGCCAACAAGAAGGGTGGAGGGTGGGGGGTGGGTCTGGGGTTTGGACAGGGGGGGAGTGGTAGGGGCAGTCAGGGTGGGGGGGGTTTGACACAGCACAGCAGAATGGTTAGGGGATACAAGGAACAGTGTAATGGATACAAGAGGATGGAATTTACAAAATTGGGAGAAAGAGTCTGCAAGATGATCGGAGAGGGTACCGTATGGGGTCTCATTCTCAAACCGGATAAATGGAGTTGAGAATAGCTACAATGAATGTGAATGGACTGAATGATCCAGGCAAGAGACAACGAGTCGCATCAATGTTACGAACAATGCAGCTTGACATTCTATGTGTGCAAGAAACACACATAGAGGGGATCAAAGGTAGGCTCTTGGAGCAGTTAGGTTTTCGTCTTTTGGCATGCACTAGGCAGGGGACCAAAACCCGTGGGGTGGCTGTCCTGATGAAAAGAAAGGATATAACAGTAAGACGGAAACTTGAGGATAAATGGGGCAGATGGGTATTAGTAGAGTGTGGGATGCCGGCTGAGATTTTTACTATATGCTCGATATATGGGTCCACGGAAGACGACCCTGACATTTTTGAGTTCCTGGATACAGAGCTGGCCTCCTGGTCTCCCTTGGTTATCATGTGTGGTGACTTTAACATTAACGGCTTGGGAGGATTGTGGGATGAAGGAGGACATAGGTATCAGGGCCGGAAGAAAAAAGTATTTAGAGCACTTTCTAGCCTGGTACGTAATAATGCATTGGTTGATATCTGGGATACACTGAAGCCGGATGATCCTGGTAGTACATTTTATTCAGCCCCACATAAATTAGTAGTCAGGTTGGACTACTTTCTTGCTTCTAAGTCTTTAGTTTCTCGATGCAGGATAGAAAAACTCCCCAGGGTAATGTCAGATCACAGCCCTTTAGTTTTAACACTAGATATGGCTGGGTTGGGAAGGCCTGTGAGATGTTGGACATTCGAGAGGGGACTTCTGAAGGACAACACATATATAAAATATATGAGAGAATGGATGACTGAATTTTGGGAGATTAATAGAGGTACCGCCAGCGTGGGGATAGTATGGGATACCTTTAAAGCAGGAGTAAGAGGGGAAACTTTAAGTTATTGTCTGCATAGACAGAAACAAGATCGATTGCTGGACTCTATAAAAAGTAATAAAGTAAGAGAGGTAGAGGAGGAGCTTTGCCAGGCAATTACCTTTGGGGTAGACCTAGATGGTATTTTACTCAGATTGGCCCTTGCTAAAGCAGATGCACAGGACCGATTGGCAGCCAAAGTGGCCACGACCTTTCTGGCTAAAAGGGAACAGTGTCATGAACTCAGCGAAAGGGTAGGGCACACCTTGGCGATACGTATAAGGCAAAAGGAGGCAGCTGCAGAGATCAGGGAGATTGAAGATGGAAATGGGGAACTGATTAACGACACAGTGGGGATCCAGGAGGCCTTTAGGAGTTACTACAGTAAACTGTATTACAAAGATCAGGATAAGGACCCCTCGGATATTCAAAGTTATGTAGATGAGATTACCATAGATCCGGTGGATGTAACTGATAGAGAGGCATTGGACGCCCCATTTACGTCGGAGGAGATCTCTGAGGCTTTATTCAGTCTTCCATCGGGCAAAGCGGCTGGCCCCGATCAAATACCCTTAGAATTTTACAAGGTCTTTATTGACGCCATAGGACCTCAACTTATTGAGATGATTAAGCAAGTACAGACCGGGGGCTTGGCTCCAAATTCTTGGGCAGGGGCAGACATTGTGGTCTTCCTCAAAAAGGGGAAACCCCCTAGGCGGCCTGGGTCTTACAGACCCATTACACTGATGAATGGGGATGCAAAGATCTTTTCTAAGACTCTGGCTTCTAGGTTAGGAAAGATAATTTCCAGAATGGTTAGTCCGACTCAACACGGTTTTATTCCCGGGCAGGGGACGATACAACATATCCGCCAGGTCATAACGCTCTTCGATGCCGCGGCAGCCTCAGGAGACCCCATGGCGGTGCTATTTATGGATGCAGAAAAGGCCTTTGATCGGGTCTCCTGGGGCTACCTCTGGGCTGTTATGAGACGGCATGGTTTAGGGGAGGGGTTTATAAGAGCGGTTCAGGTTATGTATGACTCTCCATCAGCCGACTGAAGATTAATGGAGGATAAACGGCCTTATTAGATATTAAGCGTGGCACCCGACAGGGTTGCCCTTGCTCTCCATTGCTCTTCGCAATTTATATTGATCCTCTTATTCGGAAGATGGAGGCAAACGAGTACATCCCCCCTATGAGATTTCATGCACTTGAATGCAAATCCTTAGCATACGCAGACGACATCACGTTAGTCACCCCAAACCCGGTCATGGCTTTGAGAGCAATGGAGACAGAAGCGCAGAATTTCGGTCAAGTGTCAGGTTATGCTCTGAACAAACAAAAAACCCAAATAGTTAAGAACACGGTGGCAGTCTGTGCAGACACCCGAGTCACTGACTCTGCGGTGTATTTAGGGATAGAAATCACAGCTGATCTGGGGAACATAGTGGATAAAAATATGACACCAATAATCAACAAAGCCAGGAAAGACTTTGACAGGGTACACAATCTCCATTTATCATTAGTAGGGCGATGTAATGTTGTAAAAATGGTTTTTCTCCCAAAAATTCTTTATCTATTCAGGGGTATCCCACTAGAGGTCGAGAAAAAGTGGTTTAGTGTATTAGAGAACTTAGTGAACAAATTTATCTGGGCTCACGGGAAAACCAGAAGGGCAGCAAGGTTCATGTCATTACCAAGGGAACGAGGTGGTTGGGGCATTCCGGATTTTAAACTATATTACTGGGCCACTGCTTTCCAACACATGCGGGGATTACTGGGAGGAGAGGGCATAGCGGAAGGGCCTGGGGATGGCTCAATGAATCTGTACACATATCTTATTGGAGAAAATGCTCAGAGCTGTTTGGTGAAATTTACTGACCCAAACTATTTCAAAAGAACGCGTTTCAAGACACTACAGGCAGCATATAAAATTTGGGGAATATTCCGTAAAAAAATTGGCCTGGGCCGTTTGAATGCCTATACGAGATTATATAAAAACCCGACATTACCAGGGGAAATATTTGCAGACTCAACGATGGCAGAGTGGGAAAGATCGGGGATACAGAGGGTGGGGGATCTAATGGGACCTAGTGGTATAGTACAATTTGCCGATTTGCAGAAGACCTATGATATAGGTCGCAGCAATTTTTTTAAGTACTTACAAATTCGTAGCGTGTTTAGTAGTAAGACAGGGGGGAGTGCTGAATTTAAGGATAATAAAATTATTGACATCATTAGGGCAGGGGAAGACTGCACCATACGGAGGTTATACACGGAGTTATCTTCCCTGAAATCGGATGATCTTGAGAAACACGGTGGAAAATGGGCAGTTAAACTTGATATAGAGCAATTCACGGTAATGGATTCTTTAGAAATGGGTCAAACACTACTATGCTCTGCCGCCCTACAAGCTCAGCATTACAAGACTGTATTCTCTCTGTATCACACACCGGCAAGGATTGCGCAGTGGGGGGACAATCAGGAATTAGATGTCCACGGTGTAATAGTCTAGAAGCTGAGATTGTACATATGTTTGCAACCTGTCCCCAGCTGCAAAAATTAAGGAATGATATTTCAGAGTTTCTGGGTATTCATCTGGGTATCAATGTCTCCCTGATGCCATCGTTGATTTTGCTGGGAGTTATAAATGGGGATAGGCTCAACACGAATGGGAGTTTCATGTTCGTTGCAATGTCGGTGTTGAGAATTTGCATAGCAACAGCTTGGCTTGATAGAGATCCTCCAGTGTTTCAACAGTGGCTTAACAGATTGCTATCTACCTTTAATTTAGAAAAAAATATATACGAAAGAAAGGGGAAAAAGGGCAGGCAACGTGGTAGACGTATTTGGAACCCTATATATAGACTGAAGGATAACGCTTAGTAGAGGCATTTTTTTTTCTTGGACAGATACCTTCATGTTTATACCTCTATAAGTTTCACTGTAGGCGCCCTCCCTCTGGTTTATTTCGTTTTTTTGTTAATTAGCTAATTTGATGTATGTCGCTGCAATATGAGTTTATGATAACAGCATTGTAAAGTATATTCTGAATTAAGTTAAATCCTGTTTTTTATAATAATGTGATTTATCTGCTGTGAAAAAAACTTTAATAAAAATAAAAAAATAAAATACAAAAAAGAGTGTCAAACAGATCCCAAACTACGTAAAACCAGGATAGGGGGGAGAAGGGTCAAATCAAGAAAAAATAGATAAAAAAACCGGAGTGAGAACACGACTACAGACAAAGGGGAAACAGAGGGTGGCATAAACACTCACTGTGAGGAAAACAAAGATATAAATCTAATTGTAAATCTGTCGGATTATGAACTAAATGAACATGAGATCACTGGGTTAAATAAGGGACTTGGGTTTTGTCCAAGTAATGCTTGTGATTTCTCTGAGACGTATATAGACTTGTACAAAATTGTGAGGCTACTAAAATTGAAATGCTTTTTTGCTTTAAACCCTGGTAAAGTCTATGATGTGAATAAAAGCATTGAATTGACAGACATGACTATTTACTGATGTTAAGAATATACAATGTTTACTTTCTCTTAATGATGACTGTCAATCAATCAATCAATCAATCAATTGACATCCATGAGGTGATAGATGAAATGCAGATTCAACCTGATTTGTCTAGTGATAGCAAGTTGAGGCCAAGATCTAAGTTTATTCCCCAGAGAACACAATTCAGTGGGATTGAGCTTTTCAATAAACGTGTGATGCAGGATTTACACAAACTTGAGGATAACATGAGTACATCTATCACGTTCGGGATGGGGAAAAAGAATGATGTTCATAACATTGGACGTAGAAAGTCTATATACGTGCATAAAAAAGATCTTGGGCTGATTGCTTTAGACTATTTTTTGTCAACTAGGAAAGCAAGCTTATATGACCATTCTGAAATGTTGAAAGAACTTGCTGATATTATACACTTAAACAACTATTTGTTGTATGAGGGTGAATGGTACCAACAGCTACAGGGTTCGGCCATGGTGTCCAGGTTTGCCCCTTCTTATGCCAACATCTTTATGGGTTGGTTTGAGAAGAGGCATGCCTGGTCCCGTGGTGCCTCCAGATGGACTCAATATGTCCATTATTGGGGGCGTTTTATAGACGATGTCATATTGATATGGACAGGGAACCTGATTCAAATGTAAGAATACTTTAGGTACCTAAACGACAATGATCTGAATGTTAGATTTACTATGAACTCCAATTGCAGCGAGGAGAGCGAGTGTGAGAGAAACTTGAAAAGACTTACTAATAGGCTGTCCTCACGGGGCTATGACGAAAGATTACTGATGGATGCCAGAAGGAAAGTTACTAACACTAATAGAGGGGACTTGTTGAAGACTAAAACTAGAGGCAAAAAGAGAAGCCCTTGGCCTTAATAACCACTTATAATTCATCAAGTCACCAGATATGGTGTGTGCTCAATAATCACTGGAACTTGCTGGAGAGCGTACCAGGTTTAGGGACACTTGTAAGTAAATATCTGAAAGTTACATACAGGAGAGGACGCAACATCAAAGACATAGTTAGCCCTAGCTACACACGAGAGATAAAAGAGACAAACATGTTGAATTGGTTACCTCCAAAGCCAAAGGGCTACTACACGTGTACAAATTGCAGCATGTGTTCCCTGGGCATGAACAAGACCACTAAGTTCAGGTTCAACACTAAGAAGGAATATACGATCAACAGTTTTATTGATTGTCGCACCACTTTTGTTGTTTATGCAATCATTTGTACGTGTGGTAAAGTATATATTGGAAGTACCACTAGAGAATTGAGGTACAGGATTGCAGAACATTGGAGGGCGATCAAAAACAAGGACCCATCTTATCTATTATCAGCCCACGTTTGTGACAGGAAGAAGGAGTCACCGTTTGGATTTCATCTCAAGCATGCTGAGAGAAAGTCAGAAAAACTAAGAGAAGAGATAGCTCAGGTGGAAAAGGAAATCTTGGAATTAAATTTGAAAGAGGCCACTGATAAGAATTACGAGATTTTGAGAGATCAAATCATTAAACATCAGAATATGGTGAGGGAGAGGAAAATGCGCAAAATCCAGAGGGATGATCGAGATTATAATAATGGCAGAGTGTATACGTTTGCTAAAAGGTTTGACCAAGTGGTTATCCAGCAGAAACAAGTTCAACAGGACAATCCCCGAGACTCATTAGTGGGGAAAGTAGCTCAGTTGTGTCATCTGTTGTAGATTCTTCAGGCCCGTCTAGGCCTGCATTCAATCCATTAGGCTCCTCTACTTTTTTAGAGGAACTGAAACGATACAGAATGAGTGTCAAACAGAACCCAAACTACGTAAACCTAGGAGAGGGGGGAGAAGGGTCAAATAAAAAAAAAATAGATAAAAAACTGGAGTGAGAACACGACTACAGACAAAGGGGAAACAGAGGGTGGCATAAACACTCACTGTGAGGAAAACAAAGACGTAAATCTAATTGCAAATCTGTCGGATCATGAACTAAATGAACATGAGATCACTGTGTCAAATAAGGGACTTGGGTTTTGTCCAAGTAATGCTTGTGATTTCTCTGAGACGTATATAGACTTGTACAAATTTGTGAGGCTACTAAAATTGAAATGCTTTTTTGCTTTAAACCCTGGTAAAGTCTACGATGTGGATAAAAGCATTGAATTGACAGACATGACTATTGCTGATGTTAAGAATATACAATGTTTACTTTCTCTTAATGATGACTGTGACATCCATGAGGTGTTAGATGAAATGCAGATTCAACCTGATTTGTCTAGTGATAGCAAGTTGAGGCCAAGATCTAAGTTTATTCCCTAGAGTACACAATTCAGTGGGATTGAGCTTTTCAATAAACGTGTGTGCAGGATTTACACAAACTTGAGGATAACATGAGTACATCTATCACGTTCGGGATGGGGAAAAAGAATTTAAACAGAAGGGAATTCCAGGCACTAAATGATTTAAAGCTTAACACGTCCCTCATAATCCGTGAAGCGGATAAAGGGGGCAACGTAGTTGTGATGAACCCCACGCAATATCATGCTGGGATCATAAGACAACTTAATGATGTCTTGTGTTATAGAGGTCAACACCAATCCGATCTCAGGTATTAAGACTTTGATTAATGAAAGACTGATGCATTGGCATGAATTATGCCTCTTGACTGATCTGGAATTTAAATATCTGAGGATAGAAAACCCGAGATTCCCTTGCCTATATACGCTCCTGAAGATTCACAAAGTAGCAGAATTTCCTCCAGGTCACCCACCGAACACATTTCAGAGTTTGTGGACGTGTATTTAAAACCTTTTGTGATAAACTTGCCGTCCTATGTGAGAGACACTTTAGATGTTCTGCAGAAATTTGAGGATGTGGTGTGGGATCAGTATAACATGATGTTCATAACATTGGACATAGAAAGTCTATATACGTGCATAAAAAAAGATCTTGGGTTGATTGCTTTAGACTCTTTTTTGTCAACTAGGAAAGCAAGCTTATATGAACATTCTGAAATGTTGAAAGAACTTGCTGATATTATACTCTCAAACAATTATTTTTTGTATGAGGGTGAATGGTAAGGGAGGGCGGAATTTGCGTAGTCGCGTTACGCAAAATTCTGCGAAACGGTAAAAAATCTCCGCGAGCACGCAGAATTCCGCGAGCACGCGGAATTGCTTGTTCGCCCGTTTGCGATGCGTTTTTCCTGTTCGGGGACGCTGTTTGCGTGCTCGGGGGGAAATATCTCACGAACTTGCCAATGCAGTCGCCAATTGGCACTGCCATCTTGTTTCGCTTGTCCCTCCCGCTCGCGATGTGTGTTTCCTGTTCGCGAACGCAGATGTCCGATGGCACGTCCGAATGACGTGTTCGCGATCGCACACTCTCCTGGGATCGCGCCAACGGATAGGAAAACTCGTCGGTGAACGCAGGGATCCCGGTAAGTCGCTACCGCATGCGCGAACACGCATTTTGAAAGCGCGAACAAGGAAAAAATTCCGCTACACCGCGGATCGCAGAATTTTTGGCAATTCCGCATTCTCCGCGGAACGCGGAATTGCCAAAATTTACCGCCCAGGCCTAGTGAATGGTACCAACAGCTACAGGGTACAGCCATGGGGTTCAGGTTTGCCCCTTCTTATGCCAACCTCTTTATGGGTTGGTTTGAGAAGAGGCATGCCTGGTCCCGTGGTGCCTCCAGATGGACTCAATATGTCCATTATTGGGGGCATTTTATAGACGATATCATATTGATATGGACAGGGACCTTGATTCAAATGGAAGAATACTTTAGGTACCTAAACGGCAATGATCTGAATGTTAGATTTACTATGAACTCTAATAGAACGAGAATATCCTTTCTGGATATTGAATTGTATATAAAGGAGAGCAGGATCCAGAGCACTCTCTTTCGAAAGCCGACTGCATGCAACAGCATTTTAAAAGCAGACAGTGCGCATCCCATCTGCACAATTAAAGCGATCCCCTTTGGTGAAATGCTACGGGTAAAACGCAAGTGCAGCAAGGAGAGTGAGTGTGAGAGAAACTTGAATAGCCTTACTAATAGGCTGTCCTCACGGGGATATGACGAAAGATTACTGATGGATGCCAGAAGGAAAGTTACTAACACTAATAGAGGGGACTTGTTGAAGACTAAAACTAGAGACAAAAAAGAGAAGCCCTTGGCCTTAATAACCACCTATAATTCATCAAGTCACCAGATATGGTGTGTGCTCAATAAACACTGGAACTTGCTGGAGAGCGTACCAGGTTTAGGGACACTTGTTAGTAAATATCCTAAAGTTACATACAGGAGAGGACGCAACATCAAAGACATAGTTAGCCCTAGCTACACACGAGAGATAAAAGAGACAAACATGTTTAATTGGTTACCTCCAAAGCCAAAGGGCTACTACACGTGTAAAAATTGCAGCATGTGTTCCCTGGGCATGAACAAGACCACTAAGTTCAGGTTCAACACTAAGAAGGAATATACGATCAACAGTTTTATTAATTGTTGCACCACTTTTGTTGTTTATGCAATCATTTGTATGTGTGGTAAAGTATATATTGGAAGTACCACTAGAGAATTGAGGTACAGGATTGCAGAACATTGGAGAGCGATCAAAAACAAGGACCCGCCTTATCTATTATCAGCCACGTTTGCGACAGGAAGAAGGAGTCACCGTTTGGATTTCATGGGATAGATGTAGTAAAAGCAAATGCAAGGGGAGGTAATAGGGAGCTTGAGTTGAGACAAACAGAATCCAAATGGATTTCGCGTTTACGAACTGTGGAGTCAGGCCTAAATGTGGAAATTGAATTTCACCATTTCCTTTAGATTGGACTATGGTGAATGTTCTAAATTAATGAATACATCATAATTGGCCTGAGATAGACATTGGATTGGGATAGAGGAGTAGGTATAGTGCTACCCCCTAGCTGTTTTTCCATTTTTGTCCAACTGAACGGATTTTTGAAGTAACTGTTTGTCCATTTTCCAGCAAGTACTACACTTGTATTTGACTTGGTTTGCGGGATTTGTTGCCTGAATTTGGAGTGAACATGAAGACTAATAATATTGGGGATAAAAAGAATAGAATAAACTTGTTCAAAGCGAATATTTTGCTATGTGAGTAAAGCCCCTGTGAGACATTGTGGATAGTAGTGTAACTTGGCTTGACAGATTAAGAACTTGTTATAAGATGGCCGACTTTTTTAGTTGAAATTTTTCTTTCGCTCTTGTTTTTCTTAAATTTTTCTTTCGCTCTCGTTTCTCTTTTATTTCTATACCCGATGAAAATGTTGACAGAGAGATTGAATAAAATATATGAAATAAGACGGCGTGTCGAACATAGTCATAGAAATGGGTGCCGTGAGTAACAGCGTGAATTAAGATTGAATATATAGATCAAAAACATGTTTCAAGATGGCCGACACATTTGAAAGGACTATTTTGTCCTTCTTCACTTAAATGCAATGGATTTGGACCAATCACCTGATGGTGAGGCATTTTTAAAGAACACCAGAATACTCATCTGCTTTGGACCGTGATATCGTTGGCGGCTGCTCCTTGAGAGGAATAGGTGAGACGGACTAGTAGCATTGCTGAATGGCGTGTTGTTTTGCTGAGGGTTGTGTTGGGAGCCGGGATAGGATAGGAGTCGATTCTAGTGAACATGCGGTAATTTGAGCGTGTTGCATGTAATACTTGCTGGCAGCGTTGAGCAATGGCACGCCATTTGGCAATAAGCTTATCTGAGAGCCGGGTTGGGGCGCCGATATATTGGAGTGAACACACGACTTGAATGCTGGTATACGTTGTGTGATGCTTTGACCTACGGATGTATGTAATACTGGCTATCAACATAGAGCAATGGCGCGGGGTTCGGCTATGAATTTTTCTGTTAGCCGGCCTGGGTTGTTTTTATATTGGAGTAGACACGCAGAGATTGGTGGGGTGGCACAAGATATGCGATGTTTACGCTCTGTCGAACGGGAAGATACATGCTTTGAGAACTTAGATGAGTTAAACATGGGGCGCATTCTGGTAATTTTTATATTGTCCAGGATTGTTCTAAACTCATAGGAGTGGGCGCCCGTGTTAAAATGGAGGGTGCGACGGTCACATCAGCTTGGGACTCCTGTCACTTTTATCAGTATATGGATATCCGCTGAATTTATCGGTGTCAGTCCACCGCTAGTTTAAATCAACAGGCATTGTGACTTACCGATGAAAGATGAGGCCTGAGATATTAGACAATGTGGCTTGCTCGGTGTATGATGTAAGGACGTAAAGGTTGAAGAATGTTGTGGAGGGAAGTTATTCGTCCATGTCAGTGACACCTGGCCTCGGTGTCCGAAGAATGGGTACATTAGACTACTGGTTATTTCCTTTTGTTGGTGAATTTAACTTGAGCTTTTGCGCTAGTGGTAGTGACCTTTGGCATGTTGTTTATTCCTTCAGGAGGCACTACACGCTTCTTTGAGCACAGATGTGCGCAGGAAGGGGCAGTTTAAATTGAGACCTGATGAAAATTGACAATTAAAATATATGGACTGCCTGGCTGTTGAAGTATAAATAAAGGTGAGGAGTTATAAACTGCTCATACTTTGAATAAATAAGTTCATAAAATCATGCTATTGCGAGACACAAGGAAAACACTTCTGTATTTTGTCGACAGCGCGGGAGGGAACAAGGCACCGCGAGTAAAACAGATAGCTATTTTGGCTTTACCAATATGTGTTGAACTCACAGAGGAAGCACGTGAGGAAAGAACTTTCCTGGCGGCGTTTCAAGCTGTTTATAGAATTGTAGCTATGATTGCTTGGACTTTTGGTTGGTACATAAGGTCATCTCCTTTGTTCTCATCTTTAGAACATAGCAGCGGACACAGGTTCTACGTGGAGTGCTTAACACACACTTTGTCTTTGGAGTTAGGATTTCCACAGTATTAATTGTTGGTAAGTTGCTATTTCTTCATGTTATAAGGAGGGTTGGAACTCTTTTTTGGAATTTGGTGTTACTATAATCATGTAAATATAGCAATAGTGGGGTTTATTCACTTATCCACTGTGACACACGAGATATAGGTTTGATATTATTGCCCTTAATGAATATTGGAATAGGAGACAGCAAAACAATAGACAGGTTGGACAAGAATAAATCCTGAGTTTGGGGTGGAGTCTAGTATAAGAACAGGACTTAAAGGAGTAGCATGGTGATCTGTGTTTGTATATATGGGAACACTGTCCCTATACTTGTACACTATACCAATGGGTGCCAAGGTTAATGTTTCTTTGAAACAAAGAATCAGATGAACATGCTGTTTGCACTTTTAAATAATAGTTTTATGTATAATGTTTGTATTTATTGAAAAAAAATTCATACTGTGTGTACAGAATTCATTCTTGCTCTCTGAGTTTTTAATTTAAAGAACGATCACAAATCAACTTATGGTCTATAATTTCTGTATGGAATAACAATTTTATCCAGTACGAATATTTGTTTATGTTAAGTGTAGTTTGTTTGGTTGTTCTTCTAATGTTATGTCCATGTATGTTTTTTTATGTTTGACAGCCCCGAAGTAGTCCCATGTGAATAGGGACAAAATGCGTAGGCTGTTTTCTTTGGACATGTCATCCTGTTTTATCCAAACATTTGAAGATTTTGTGAATAAAGACGATGGGAAACAATCTGAATGTGAACAAATCTGTTCATTGCATTTAAAGTAGTGGTTTTGCTGTCACATGTTATGTTATGAACAATATATAAATTCTGGGAGCTAAAAATCTTTATGCTTTCTAAATATTGATGCTCCTCAACTTGTGTAGTTGTGTATATTAGTGAAATTGGGTTTTGTCGGTTGACCCAAAGAGTGAGCATAATTTAGACACTTGGGACTAACAGTGTGAGGGCAAAGTTTAAACCATAACCGTTTTGCTGCAGTGATATTGTTTATATTGGTTTTTGCCAGCACCTGTTTCCTCTTTTGAACATCTGTTACACTCCGACCATGACTTCATTTAATGATAACAGAGAAGAATTAGCCAAAACTTTGTTTGGTAGCACCGTTACTCCATCACCAATAGCTAATAGTCTACACACTAACAACTTTGAAGGCTTAAAACAGAAATTTATGAAATTGGAAAGGTTGAAAAAACAAGAACTCTCCAAATGGTGGGACGGAATAACTTTAAAAAAATATATGGAGAACAGAAAGGTCCCACGAGGATTACGCATCCTCACTTTTCCGAACTTCGACGACCTAGATAGTGATCTCCTCCAGGAATGGGAGGATTATCTATTCAATAGCTCAGCCACCATGATGAATATATTGATAAAGCATGCTGAGAGGAAGTCAGAAAAACTAAGAGAAGAGATAGCTCAGGTGGAAAAGGAAATCTTGGAATCAAATTTGAAAGAGGCCACTGATAAGAATTACGAGATTTTGAGAGATCAAATCATTAAACATCAGAATATGATTAGGGACAGGAAAATGCGCAAAATCCAGAGGGATGATCGAGATTATAATAATGGCAGAGTGTATACGTTTGCTAAAAAGTTTGAGCAAGTGGTTATCCAGCAGAAACAAGTTCAACAGGACAATCCCCGAGACTCATTAGTGGGGAAAGTAGCTCAGATGTGTCAACTGTAGAAGATTCTTCAGGCCCGTCTAGGCCTGCATTCAATCCATTAGGCTCCTCTACTTTTTTAGAGGAACTGAAACGATACAGAATGAGTGTCAAACAGAACCCAAACTACGTTAAAATCAGGAGAGTGGGGAGAAGGGTGAAATCAAGAAAAAATAGATCAAAAAACCGGAGTGAGAACACAACTACAGACAAAGGGGAAACAGAGGGTGGCATAAACACTCACTGTGAGGAAAACAAAGATGTAAATCTAATTTTAAATCTGTCGGGATCATGAACTAAATGAACATGAGATCACTGTGTCAAATAAGGGACTTGGGTTTTGTCCAAGTAATGCTTGTGATTTCTCTGAGACGTATATAGACTTGTACAAATTTGTGAGTCTACTAAAATTGAAATGCTTTTTTGCTTTAAACCCTGGTAAAGTCTATGATGTGAATAAAAGCATTGAATTGACAGACATGACAATTTCTGATGTTAAGAATATACAATGTTTACTTTCTCTTAATGATGACTGTGACATCCATGAGGTGTTAGATGAAATGCAGATTCAACCTGATTTGTCTAGTGATAGCAAGTTGAGGCCAAGATCTAAGTTTATTCCCCAGAGTACACAATTCAGTGGGATTGAGCTTTTCAATAAACGTGTGATGCAGGATTTACACAAACTTGAGGATAACATGAGTACATCTATCACGTTCGGGATGGGGAAAAATAATTTAACCAGAAGGGAATTCCAGGCACTGAATGATTTAAAGCTTAACACGTCCCTCATAATCCGTGAAGCGGATAAAGGGGGCAACGTAGTTGTGATGAACCGCACACAATATCATGCTGGGATCATGAGACAACTTAATGATGTCTTGTGTTATAGAAAGGTCAACACCAATCCAATCTCAGGTTTTAGGACTTTGATTAATGAAAGACTGATGCATTGGCATGAATTATGCCTCTTGACTGATCTGGAATTTAAATATCTGAGGATAGAAATCCCGAGATTCCCTTGCCTATATACGCTCCCGAAGATTCACAAAGTAGCAGAATTTCCTCGAGGTCGCCCAATAATTTCGAGTATTGGGTCACCCACTGAACACATTTCAGAGTTTGTGGACGTGTATTTAAAACCTTTTGTGATAAACTTGCCGTCCTATGTGAGAGACACTTTAGATTTTCTGCAGAAATTTGAGGATGTGGTGTGGGATCAGGATAAAATGATGTTCATAACATTGGACATAGAAAGTCTATATACGTGCATAAAAAAAGATCTTGGGTTGATTGCTTTAGACTCTTTTTTGTCAACTAGGAAAGCAAGCTTATATGAACATTCTGAAATGTTGAAAGAACTTGCTGATATTATACTCTCAAACAATTATTTTTTGTATGAGGGTGAATGGTACCAACAGCTACAGGGTACGGCCATGGGGTGCAGGTTTGCCCCTTCTTATGCCAACCTCTTTATGGGTTGGTTTGAGAAGAGGCATGCCTGGTCTGTTGGTGCCTCCAGATGGACTCAATATGTCCATTATTGGGGGCGTTTTATAGACGATATCATATTGATATGGACAGGGACCCTGATTCAAATGGAAGAATACTTTAGGTACCTAAACGACAATGATCTGAATATTATATTTACTATGAACTCCAATAGAACGAGAATATCCTTTCTGGATATTGAATTGTATATAAAGGACAGCAGGATCCAGAGCACTCTCTTTCGAAAGCCGAATGCATGCAACAGCATTCTAAAAGCAGACAGTGCGCATCCCATCTGCACAATTAAAGCGATCCCCTTTGGTGAAATGCTACGGGTAAAACGCAATTGCAGAGAGGAGAGCGAGTGTGAGAGAAACTTGAATAGCCTTACTAATAGGCTGTTCTCACGGGGATATGACGAAAGATTACTGATGGATGCCAGAAGGAAAGTTACTAACACTAATACAGGGGACTTGTTGAAGACTAAAACTAGAGGCAAAAAAGAGAAGCCCTTGGCCTTAATAACCACCTATAATTCATCAAGTCACCAGATATGGCGTGTGCTCAATAAACACTGGAACTTGCTGGAGAGCGTACCAGGTTTAGGGACACTTGTTAGTAAATATCCTAAAGTTACATACAGGAGAGGATGCAACATCAAAGACATAGTTAGCCCTAGCTACACACGAGAGATAAAAGAGACAAACATGTTGAATTGGTTACCTCCAAAGCCAAAGGGCTACTACACGTGTAAAAATTGCAGCATGTATTCCCAGGGCATGAACAAGACCACTAAGTTCAGGTTCAACACTAAGAAGGAATATACGATCAACAGTTTTATTAATTGTCGCACTGCTTTTGTTGTTTATGCAATCATTTGTACGTGTAGTAAAGTATATATTGGAAGTACCACTAGAGAATTGAGGTACAGGATTGCAGAACATTGGAGAGCGATCAAAAACAAGGACCCGTCTTATCTATTATCAGCCCACGTTTGTGACAGGAAGAAGGAGTCACCGTTTGGATTTCATGGGATAGATGTAGTAAAAGCAAATGCAAGGGGAGGTAATAGGGAGCTTGAGTTGAGACAAACAGAATCCAAATGGATTTCGCATTTTTGAACTGTGGAGTCAGGCCTAAATGTGGAACATGAATATCACCATTTCCTTTAGATTTGAATATGGTGAATGTTCTAAATGAATGAATACATCATAATTGGCCTGAGATAGACATTTGATTGGGATAGAGGAGTAGGTATAGTGCTACTCCCTAGCTGTTTTTCCATTTTGTGTCCAACTGAACGGAGTTTTTGAAGTAACTGTTTGTCCATTTTCCAGCAAGTACTACACTTGTATTTAACTTGGTTTGCAGGATTTGTTGCCTGAATTTGGAGTGAACATGAAAACTAATAATATTGGGGATTAAAATAGAATAAACTTGTTCATAGCAAATATTTTGCTATGTGAGTAAAGCCCCTGTGAGACATTGTGGATAGTAGTGTAACTTGGCTTGACAGATTAAGAACTTGTTATAAGATGGGCGACTTTTTTAGTTGAAATTTTTCTTTTGCTCTTGTTTTTCTTAAATTTTTATTTCGCTCTCGTTTCTCTTTTATTTCTATACCCGATGAAAATGTTGACATAGAGATTGAATAAAATAGATGAAATTAGACAGCGTGTCGAACATAGTCATAGAAATGGGTGCCGTGAGTAACAGCGTGAATTAAGATTGAATATATAGATCGCAAACATGTTTCAAGATGGCCGACATGTTTGAAAGGACTATTTTGTCCTTCTTCACTTACATGCAATGGATTTGGACCAATCACCTGATGGTGAGGCATTTTTAAAGAACACCGGAATACTCATCTGGTTTGGACCATGATATAGTTGACGGCTGCTCCTTGAGAGGAATAGGTGAGACGGACTAGTGGCATTGCTGAATGGCGCGTTGTTTTGTTGAGGGTTGTGTTGGGAGCAGGGCTAGGATAGGAGTAGATTCTAGTGAACACGCGGTAATTTGAGCGTGTTGCATGTAATACTTGCTGGCAGCGTTGAGCAATGGCACGCCATTTGGCAATAAGCTTATCTGAGAGCCGGGTTGGGGCGCCGATATATTGGAGTGAACACACGACTTGAATGCTGGTATACGTTGTGTGATGCTTTGACCTATGGATGTATGTAATACTGGCTAGCAATATAGAGCAATGGCGCGGGGTTCGGCTATGAATTTTTCTGTTAGCCGGGCTGGGTTGTTTTTATATTGGAGTAGACATGCGGAGATTGGTGGGGTGGCATAAGATATGCGATGTTCACGCTCTGTCGTACTGGGAGATACATGCTTTGAGAACTTAGATGAGTTAAACATGGGGCGCATTCTGGTAATTTTTATATTGTCCAGGATTGTTCTAAACTCGCAGGAGTGGGCGCCCGTGTTAAAATGGAGGGTGCGACGGTCACATCAGTTTGAGACTCCTGTCACTTTTATCAGTATATGGATATCCGCTGAATTTATCGGTGTAAGTCCAACGCTAGTTTAAATCAACAGGCATTGTGACTTACCGATGAAAGATGCGGCCTGAGATATTAGACAATGTGGCTTGCTCGGTGTATGAAATAAGTACGTAAAGGTTGAAGAATGCTGTGGAGGGAAGTTATTTGTCCATGTCACTGACACCTGGCCTCGGTGTCCGAAGAATAGGTACATTAGAGAACTTGTTATTTCCTTTTGTTGGTGAATTTGACTTGAGCTTTTGCGCTGCTGGTAGTGACCTTTGGCATGTTGTTTATTCTTTCAGGAGGCACTACACGCTTCTTTGAGCACAGATGTGCGCAGGAAGGGGCCGTTTAAATAGAGACCTGATGAAAATTGACACTTAAAATATATGGACTGCCTGGCTGTTGAAGTATAAATAAAGGTGAGGAGTTATAAACTGCTCGTACTTTGATTAAATAAGTTCATACAATCATGCTATTGCGAGACACAAGGATAACACTTCTGTATTTTGTCGACAGCGCGGGAGGAAACAATGCACCGCGAGTAAAACAGATAGCTATTTTGGCTTTACCAATATGTTTTGAACTCACAGTGGAAGCACGTGAGGTAAGAACTTTCCTGGTGGCGTTTCAAGCTGTTTATAGAATTGTAGCTATGATTGCTTGGACGTTTGGTTGGTACATAAGGTAATCTCCTTTGTTCTCATCTTTAGAACATAGCAGCAGACACAGGTTCTACGTGGAGTGCTTAACACACACTTTGTCTTTGGAGTTAGGATTTCCGCAGTATTAATTGTTGGTAAGTTGCTATTTCTTCATGTTTTAAGGAGGGTTGGAACTCTTTTTTGGAATTTGGTGCTACTATAATCATGTAAATATAGCAATTGTGGGGTTTATTCTCTTATCCACTGTGACACACGAGATATAGGTATGATATTATTGCCCTTTATGAATATTGGAATAGGAGACAGCAAAACAATAGACAGGTTGGGCAAGAATGAATCCTGAGTTTGGGGTGGAGTCTAGTATAAGAACAGGACTTATTCTGTAATAAGGTGATCTGTGTTTGTATATATGGGAACACTGTCCCTATACTTGTACACTATTCCAATGGGTGCCAAGGTTAATGTTTCTTTGAAACAAAGAATCAGATGAACATGCTGTTTGCACTTTTAAATAATTGTTTTATGTATAATGTTTGTATTTATTGAAAAAAATGTCATACTGTGTGTACAGAATTCATTCTTGCTCTCTGAGTTTTTAATTTGAAGAACAATTACAAATCAACTTATGGTCTATAATTTCTGTATGGAATAACAACTCTATCCAGTATGAATATTTGTTTATATTAAGTGTAGCTTGTTTGGTTGTTCTTCTGATGTTATGTCCACGTATATGTTTTTTCTATGTTTGACAGCCCTGAAGAAGTCCCATGTGAATAGGGACCAAACGCGTAGGCTGTTTTCTTTGGACATGTCATCCTGTTTTATCCAAACATTTGAAGATTTTGTGAATAAAGACGATGAAAAACAATCTGAATGTGAAAAAATCTATTCATTGCATTTAAAGTAGTGGTTTTGCTGTCACATGTTATGTTATGAACAATATATAAATTCTGGGAGCTAAAAATCTTCATGCTTTCTAAATATTGTGCTCCTCAACTTGTGTAGTTGTGTATATTGGTGAAATTGGGTTTTGTCGGTTGACCCAAAGAGTGAGCATAATTTAGACACTTGGGACTAACTGTGTGCAGGCGAAGTTTAAACTATAACCGTTTTGCTGCAGTGATATTATAGGAATACCATTCTTTATTTCATAACATCGTCCTCTTTAATCAATAGCATGAACTAATTTGTTATCCTGGAGATAGCTGTCTTCATTAAAGAAAGGCTCTGTACAAGAAGTATGTATCCATTCTCCACTAAAAACTGTACAACTGTTACTTCTATTCACTAATCTTTTCTTTTGGTTTTGTCTCCTCATGCTCAACACTATTTTGTAAAGAGGCTTCATTATATTTAGATTCAAAATGAAAAACTTCCTCTTCTAAACAAAGGCCTTATCAACTACTCTCTCAACTTGTTCTTTCTTTTTCACTGCATCTCTCCTTCTTCTACACTTTTTTAAATTTAACACTAAATTTACCAGGCTATAACTAAAAAAAAAAAAAAATAGACCCAGGGAACTTTTCAACATCGTCGTAACCAAACTTCCTCCGCACCTCCAAATCCGATTGCCTCGACCACCAGATGTGAAGAAATTGCCCACTTCTTCTCGGAAAAAATAGCCAAAATAGATCAATCCTTCCTTTTAACACAGATCCCTACCAACTCCCAACACACACCTGACTTCACCTCTAAAGCCCATACCACATACCCCCCACATTCTGACCCCTCCTCTCACTTGCCCACTACTACACCTCACCCCTTCTACTCTCCTCACCTACCTACTTCTACACCCCAAACCACTCTCCACACTTATCCTCAACTACACCTCTTGAAACCAACCCCCCTAACTCACAACTAAAAAACAATGCCTCCTTGCTTAACTTCCTCCCCGTAACAGAACAAGAAGTCTTTAACATAATTCGTAAACTTAAACCTTCTTCCCACACCAAAGACCCCCTACCTTCTAACCTTGTTCCAGCCCTAAAGCACATCATTACCCCATCATGGACCACAATCATCAACACCTCTCTTGCCACGGGCTGTGTCCCCATCTCCCTTCAACTTGGACAAATCTCTCCCATAATAAAAAACCCCAACGCTGACCCCAATGACCTAAACAATCTCCGCCCCATCACTAACCTCCCCATTCTGTCTAAAGCCCTTGAAAAATGTGTCCTGCTCCAACTAGACAAACACATCGAAAATTTCAATTTACTCGACCCCCTGCAATCAGGCTTCAGGAAAGGCTACAGGACCGAAACTGCCATGCTCAATGTTGTCGATTACATCCACCACTCCCTGGATAATAGCGAGACCTGCCTTCTTATCCTCCTTGATCTCTCCGCAGCGTTTAACACAGTCAACCACTCTGCTCTACTCAATGTGCTCAGAGATCGTTTCGGCCTTAATGGTACTGCCCACAAATGGTTTGTCTCCTATCTACAACACCGAACACAGCAAATCAAACTTCAAGACTGTCTATCTAACCCCACTCCGGTCTCCCTAGGAGTTCCCAAGGGATCTATTCTCTCTCCCTCTCTCTTTAACCTCTTTATGGAACCCCTCACCCTCATTCTTAAACAAGCAGGAATCAACTACCACCTCTATGCTGATGACACCCAACTCTATTACAAGATCAAAACCCATACGGACATCATACACCTTAACAACACCCTCTCCAAGATCCAATCCTGGTTCCATTCAAATCATCTCAAACTCAACCCTAATAAAACCGAAATCATTCTCTTCTCCCCTAAAAATAACCCTCTCCCCACTCAATCCTGGATCTCCGACCTAAATGCCCTCAATTGCTCACTCACCTTGTCCAACTCAGTAAAATCCCTTGGTATTTCCATCGATAACAGCCTAACTCTCAATGTCCACGTCAAAAACTCGGCTAAAGGAGCCCTCTTCACTCTCCGTCACCTCAAGAAAATCAAACCCTTTATTCCAACCGATGACTTTAAACTAGTAGTCCAGTCGCTTGTCCTTTCGCGTACTGATTACGGTAATGCCATCCTCACCGGAATCCCCAAGGTCCACCTAGCTCCACTCAAATCTGTGCTTAACATTGCAGCCAGGCTCATCACCGACTGCAAACGTTTCGACCATATCTCCCCGGGTCTCAGATCTCTTAAATGGCTCCCTATTGAAGGCAGATCCGCCTACAAAACTGCATGCATTACACACAAAGTCCTCTATCAAAATACACCGCAGTACCTCTCTAAGAAATTCTGCAAAGCGGGCACCGCACGACCTCTGAGAAGCACCAACACTCTCCTCCTAATCCCACCCCTGCAAAAAAAAGAAATCCACACAATCCCGCTCCTTCTCCGGAAATGCCCCTAACATCTGGAATTTCCTCCCAAAAGACCTGCGTTGCAACCCTTCCTATATCAGCTTTAAAAAAGACCTCAAAATGCACCTCCTCAATAAATATTGGTGGTCTTAACATGCGCCCTGCACTTGATCTCCAATCTCCATGTTATATATGTATATAGCTAGTGTACTATCTATCTGTTTAGCTGACTTGTATAGCTTTTTGCACTATCTACCTGTTTATCTGATATGTATAATTTCATGCCGTTTCTCTTTTATTCCCTGCTTGTATTCCATGTTTGTTTTATATATTGTTTTTGCCATATCTTCGTACTCATGTAAAGCGCTCTGATACCTCTGGGTCTAGCCAGCGCTATATAAAACCTCTAAAATAAATAAATAAAATAAACTATGCAATCATTATAACATTTGTGCAGAACCAATGCAGCCATCTAAACACCCACTTACAACCCATGCAGTCATTGAAATACTGAGGCACACAAGTGCACTGATGAAACACTCAGGCTCTACTCAGGCACTCATATAATTATGCAGAGTATCATTGTAGTAAACCTATAACCCATATTGTCTAAAGACTAGATATTCCACAGTAAAACTTGTAAATACATGGGTTTGTGGCTGAATACATCAATATTCCCTGGATGATTGAATGAGTGCATAGGTAGTGCCTAGGTGATTCCCTGAGGATACAAGTAGTGCCTAGATGATTCCCTGACTATGTCATAACTCCATGGGTCATTACATATCTGCATACTTACTGCCTGTGTGTTTGCATGAGTATACCACTAGTATCTGGGTGTTTGGATGAGTGCATGAGTAGAGCCTGGATGATTGCAAGAGTGCATACATAGTATACAGGTGATTTATGCAGGGCATGGATAGTGTAGACATGATTGTTAAAGCCAATGCATAGCACCTAGCCTATTGGATGAGTGGATGAATAGTGTTTCAGCGATTGGATGCTGCCCATTTCATTTTGGTTGGCTGAACAAGTAGTGCCTGGATGCTAACATAATACATGGGTAGTGCCTGGAGAATTGAATAAGTGCATCAGTAGTGCCTGGCTAATTTCATGAGTGCATGACTAGTGTCCGAGTGACTGCATGATTCGATTGATAAAACTTGAGAGATTGGATGAAAGTAATTATGCTGCTGGGGTGATTGTATTAGTGCAAGACTATTGGCTCCGTAATTAAATGACTGCATAGGTATTGGATGGATAATAGGTTTACTACAATGGTACACTCTACATAATTACTTGAGTACAAGAGTAGAGCCTGAGTGTTTCATCAGTGCACTTGTGTACCTCAGTATTTCAATGACTGCATGGGTTGTAAGTGGGTGTTTAGATGGCTGCATAGGTTCTGGCAAATGTTATAATGATTGCATAGTTACAGCCTTGTTAATTGCATAAGTCAATAGTTAGTATATATTTGATTAGATTAATGTATATGTAGTGCCTGCATAGTTCAATGACTACATAATTTCTGTCTATCTGTTTGCAAGAGTACATGTGTAGAGTCTGGGTAATTGAATATCTCCATGGCTAGTGGATCACGGATTTGATGACTCCCTGAGTCTGGGTGATTGCATGAGTGCCTGAATACTGCCTGACTGACTGAGAAAGTACCTTCATCGCTGTTAGATACATAACAGTGGTCACTCTATCTCTGACTCATTGCTTATCTCCTTCTGTCAGTATCAAACTACCTGCTTTACTGTATAGATGCTTTTTTCTGAGCTATGCGTGAGTGAAAACTAGGTATCACGTTTGATATATAAGTGCATATAAAAACTTACATTGCTTTGTTACTGAGTGCGCACATGCATCAGTAAGTTTGGAAAACGAAAAAAACTTTTTAAATTTTTCAAAGCACAAAACCTTTTGCGAATGACATACCTACATCATTTCTCAAATACTTCTTCTGCTTCTGAAACATATATTCAGCATATCTCAAACAAAAGTTACACTCAAAATGAAGCTAGCACAAGAACTCTCGAGGCATTCTGCACTATTAATCCTTCTCAAATTTAAACAAACCATATTTAAAGTAAAATACTACCCTCATCATATACTTGAAATTTTCATCAGCCTTACTGAACATAGATTACCATGTAAACATATATGTGATTTCTTAATTGATGTACACCTTCAAGCCATCTTTCCCAAAAATATATACTTTTTAAAAAAAAATTATTACATTAGTTTTCAGAAAAGGAAAACATATAACTAAGGGTGGGCGTAGTTCGCGAAGTAATGCTTCGCGAAGCTACGCAAAGTGCAGTTCGCGCTACGCAAGCTTCGCGTAGCACTACGCGAACTGCGTAGCGCACTGTTCGCAATGATTGCACAGTGCCGGATGCTTGTCCGCACTGTGCAATCATTGAAAACTGCAACTTGCACAGTGCGAGCTGTCTTTTACTGCTGCTCGAGTAGATTTTTACTCGAGCGGCAGCTTCTCAACGCGGACTGGTAGTTTCTCATCGCGAGCGGTCGCGAGCATACGCGACCACTCGCAATGAGAAACCTGACCTCCCGCGTTGAGAATCTCGCCGGAGGTTTATTTTCCACGCTCGCGATCGGCAACTTGATGTTGCTGATCGCGAACGAGAAAAGTCTCGCCGGGATGTCATTTTGCTTGCTCGCGCTCACCAACTTGACGTTGAGGACCGCGAGCAAGCAAAAAATTACCGCTGCACTACGCTACACTACGCTACGCGTGTTTGCACTGTGCTACGTGCAATTCGCGTTGTGCGAAGTAGCGCAAGCTTCGCAAACTACGCGAGCGTAGCGTAGCACTTCGCCCAGGGTTACATATAACATTCACGACATATGAAGTACACAGACATTTGCGTATCTATACATTGTAGATGTTAACAATGACAGGCATAAAAAAGGTAAATTTGACAGTATCCATTGTAGCATCTTGCAGGAGGCTGATAATACACAAGATGTACACAATGTTAGCCTGGAGCTTTGGAGCAGAAAAAGCATGGAGAAAAAACAGGACAGTCATGACCACATGGAGATCCCAATACGTTCCTGGAGTTGCATAAATGCGCAAATCATGGTTAAATAACATACAGTAGTATAGCTACGTCCCATTAGTGGTATCAATTGGATGTGTAAGGAGATATGTTTTCAGGGTGTCCCATATGTCCCTGGGTCTTGAGGCCAACGGTAATAGTTCCGCGTAGGTAGTAGTTTGGTCCTGCCAAAATAGCATATCCTTAAACCAGTCCTTAAATTTAGAAGCTCTACCCCGTCCCCATCTACATGCTATTCTTCGCTTAGCCAGTAGTATCCCTAAGGAAATGAATCTTCGGTATCCCGCCTCCATAGTCTCTGTGCAACTGAGAAGAGTGGTTAATGGTGACATCACCACTAGGGGCGATGTCATCTGTTGCAATGCTTCAAACACTTGTGTCCAATATTCTGTGACACTAGGACAGGCCCAGGCAAGATGCAGAAAACCTGCCTTTTCCATCCCACACCTGTCACAGCGGTCGTTATCTCGCAGTCCGAGTCTATACTTCTTGACGGGTGTATAATATATGCGGTGCAAAAACATGTAGTGCATAATGCGTAAGCGACAGCTTGATGATACCAGTTCTGTCTGTTTGGAGCAGTATATCCATTGTTTTTCCGTGACTGTCTGTCCTAATTCTAATTCCCATTTCGCCCGTGCATCACAACGTACAGGGGCTTGGTTGGAGTATATGTTATGGTATAATGTGGACACCACATGCGAAGCTGTCTCCATTAGTAACAGCGCGTGTAGGGGAGCTAGTGTTTGTGGTTCAGGTGGATATGACGGTGTGTGTTCTTTAATGCCTTGCCGCAGTCAGACATATAAAAAGATATCCATAGGAGAGGGTGCGGGTGTAACGAATATCTGCTGCAATGTGCAGAATTTCCCGTTCAGGTATAGATCTCCCCAGTGGCGTATGCCAAACTTGGATTTGGTATGTTTAAAAACCCCCTCTTGTAGGACCGGCATATTAGGGTGATACGTTAGGGGGAGTATAGGTGAGTATATCGTAGGCACTTGCAGGCGTGTGGCTATACGCTGCCAAGTTTTCACTGTGCATGTGACTGCTGTAGGGTCGGCCTCCCGGGTTTGGGGCGCGCTTAACAGGACTCCCTCCAAAGGTATGGGATCTGCCAGCCAATGTTCCACCGCCACTTGTGGCATGTATTTAGGTGGGTGAAACCAGTATTGGGCGTAATGTGCTTGCGCACAAATATAGTACAATTCTAGATCTGGGATATCAAACCCTCCATGAGAATAGGGTCTAGTGAGCACCTCCCACTTCAATCTGGCTTGTTTGCCTCCCCATAATAGCCTAATCATTTCAGTGCATAGAGCCTTAAAAAAATGTCTACCGGGGTCAAACAGAATGTTTATGAATAGATACAGCAGCTTGGGGAGAATAACCATTTTTATGAGAGAGGCCCGCCCCGCCATGGATAGTGGAAGGGCAATTCATCTCGTGACGCAACTGGTGATGTGTTCCAGGGTTCTACCATAATTCAAGCGCATTAATTCTTCCCGATCAAGGGTGACATGTTTCCCCAGATATTTCACCTCTGTAGACAACAGGATGTGGGAGCACACCGCTGACCTCTCAGGCAAGGTCCGCCCCTGGCATTCTGGCAAATGCAGTTTCTTGTAGCTCGCTCCGATATTTTCGAGTGTTTCGCCAAGGTTGGCGCAGATAGTGCTGATCTCTAGACACAGGTTTCTGGTTTATAAACCGTCATCAGTAGAGAATACAGTCTTGTATTTTGGGGTTTGCTGAGTAGGCTGCCAAACATTATATCAGGTCCGGTACCTCTCACTGGCACGCAGATGCTTCATCCACGAGCTCGTCAGCTCAATGACTCACAGGAGTACTTTAAATAGACAACAGGATGTGGGAGCACACCGCTGACCTCTCAGGCAAGGTTCGCCCCTGGCATTCTGGTAAATGCAGATTCTTGTAGCTCGCTCCGATATTTTCGAGTGTTTCGCCAAGGTTGGCGCAGATAGTGCTGATCTCTAGACACGTGTTTCTGGTTTATTAACCGTCATCAGTAGAGAATACAGTCTTGTATTTTGGGGTTTGCTGAGTAGGCTGCCAAACATTATATCAGGTCCGGTACCTCTCACTGGCCTGAGAGGTCAGCGGTGTGCTCCCACATCCTGTTGTTTATTTAAAGTAATCCCGTGAGTCATTGATCTGACGAGCTCGTGGATGAAGCACCTGCGCACCAGTGAGAGGTACTGGACCTGATATAATGTTTGGCAGCCTACTCGGCAAACCCTAAAATACAAGACTGTATTCTCTACTGATGACGGTTAATAAACCAGAAACACGTGTCTAGAGATCAGCACTATCTGTGCCAACCTTGGCGAAACACTCGAAAATATCGGAGCGAGCTACAAAAGACTGCATTTCCCAGAATTCCAGGGTCGAACCTTGCCTGAGAGGTCAGCGATGTGCTCCCACATCCTGTTGTTTATTTAAAGTACTCCCGTGAGTCATTGAGCTGACGAGCTCGTGGATGAAGCACCTGCGCGCCAGTGAGAGGTACTGGACCTGATATAATGTTTGGCAGCCTACTCAGCAAACCCCAAAATACAAGACTGTATTCTCTACTGATGACGGTTAATAAACCAGAAACACGTGTCTAGAGATCAGCACTATCTGCGCCAACCTTGGCGAAACACTCGAAAATATCGGAGCGAGCTACAAGAGACTGCATTTCCCAGAATGCCAGGGGCGAACCTTGCCTGAGAGGTCAGCGGTGTGCTCCCACATCCTGTTGTTTATTTAAAGTACTCCCGTGAGTCATTGAGCTGACGAGCTCGTGGATGAAGCACCTGCGCCCCAGTTAGAGGTACTGGACCTGATATAATGTTTGGCAGCCTACTCAGCAAACCCCAAAATACAAGACTGTATTCTCTACTGATGACGGTTAATAAACCAGAAACACGTGTCTAGAGATCAGCACTATCTGCGCCAACCTTGGCGAAACACTCAAAAATATCGGAGCGAGCTACAAGAGACTGCATTTCCCAGAATGCCAGGGGCGAACCTTGCCTGAGAGGTCAGCGGTGTGCTCCCACATCCTGTTGTTTATTTAAAGTACTACCGTGAGTCATTGAGCTGACGAGCTCGTGGATGAAGCACCAGCGCGCCAGTGAGAGGTACTGGACCTGATATAATGTTTGGCAGCCTACTCAGCAAACCCCAAAATACAAGACTGTATTCTCTACTGATGACGGTTAATAAACCAGAAACACGTGTCTAGAGATCAGCACTATCTGCGCCAACCTTGGCGAAACACTCGAAAATATCGGAGCGAGCTACAAGAGACTGCATTTCCCAGAATGCCAGGGGCGAACCTTGCCTGAGAGGTCAGCGGTGTGCTCCCACATCCTGTTGTTTATTTAAAGTACTCCCATGAGTCATTGAGCTGACGAGCTCGTGGATGAAGCACCTGCGCGCCAGTGAGAGGTACTGGACCTGATATAATGTTTGGCAGCCTACTCAGCAAACCCCAAAATACAAGACTGTATTCTCTACTGATGACGGTTAATAAACCAGAAACACGTGTCTAGAGATCAGCACTATCTGCGCCAACCTTGGCGAAACACTCGAAAATATCGGAGCAAGCTACAAGAGACTGCATTTCCCAGAATGCCAGGGGCGAACCTTGCCTGAGAGGTCAGCGGTGTGCTCCCACATCCTGTTGTTTATTTAAAGTACTCCCGTGAGTCATTGAGCTGACGAGCTCGTGGATGAAGCACCTGCGCGCCAGTGAGAGGTACTGGACCTGATTTAATGTTTGGCAGCCTACTCAGCAAACCCCAAAATACAAGACTGTATTCTCTACTGATGACGGTTAATAAATCAGAAACACGTGTCTAGAGATCAGCACTATCTGCGCCCACCTTGGCGAAACACTTGAAAATATCGGAGCGAGCTACAAGAGACTGCATTTCCCAGAATGCCAGGGGCGAACCTTGCCTGAGAGGTCAGCGGTGTGCTCCCACATCCTGTTGTTTATTTAAAGTACTCCCGTGAGTCATTGAGCTGACGAGCTCGTGGATGAAGCACCTGCGCGTCAGTGAGAGGTACTGGACCTGATATAATGTTTGGCAGCCTACTCAGCAAACCCCAAAATACAAGACTGTATTCTCTACTGATGATGGTTAATAAACCAGAAACACGTGTCTAGAGATCAGCACTATCTGCGCCAACCTTGGCGAAACACTTGAAAATATCGGAGCGAGCTACAAGAGACTGCATTTCCCAGAATGCCAGGGGCGAACCTTGCCTGAGAGGTCAGCGGTGTGCTCCCACATCCTGTTGTTTATTTAAAGTACTCCCGTGAGTCATTGAGCTGACGAGCTCGTGGATGAAGCACCTGCGCGTCAGTGAGAGGTACTGGACCTGATATAATGTTTGGCAGCCTACTCAGCAAAAAACAAAATACAAGACTGTATTCTCTACTGATGACGGTTAATAAACCAGAAACACGTGTCTAGAGATCAGCACTATCTGCGCCAACCTTGGCGAAACCCTCGAAAATATCGGAGCGAGCTACAAGAGACTGCATTTCCCAGAATGCCAGGGGCGAACCTTGCCTGAGAGGTCAGCGGTGTGCTCCCACATCCTGTTGTTTATTTCACCTCTGTAGCGCACCATTCTATTGGGAAGTCATGGTCAAATTGCACCGTAGATGAAGTGAGAGGAACGAGCTGGGATTTCGCCCAATTTATATGTATCCCCAACAGTTCCCCAAAGCGGACAAACTCGTGCAATATGGGGTTTAAGTTCTGCTGAGGGTCTCTAATATACAGGGTGATATCACCTGCTTATAGGGAGATGAGTATTGGACGTATTTGGCACCTCAGGGCTTTAACATGATGATGCTGTCTGATTTTGGCCGCAAGGGGCTCAACTGCAAGAGCAAAAAGAAGCGGGGAAAGAGGGCATCCCTGCCTCGTTCCTCGCGTAATGGGAAACGGCAAAGAGACCAAACCATTAATCAGGACTTTAGCTACTGGTGAGTTGTATAGTAAGCTTATCCATGCCAAGAATCCCTTGGGAAGACCCATACACTGTAATATGTTGAATAAATAGTCCCATTCGACTGAATCAAAGGCCTTCGTGGCGTCTAGAAAGACCGCCTCGAGGGACAGTTTGGAGTCTACATTAGTAAGTATAGAGAATAGTGTGCGAAGGTTATGGGATGTCGCTCTCCCTGGAATGAAGCCCGCCTGATCAGGCAAGACTAGTTTCTCCATCAGGAGGCTCAGCCTATTAGCAAGCATTTTGGCGAGTATTTTTGCGTCATTGTTAATTAAGGACAGTGGCAGGTAGGAATCACATGAGTCTGCAAGCTTGTTTGGTTTCAAGAGAGAGGTAATGAGAGCTTCTCTCATTGAGCTCGGGAGGATGCCTGTTTCATGGGCCTCTTCATAGACTTCTTTGAGTATGGGGATCAATTGGTCTATATAGGCTTTGTAAAAGTCTATTGGGAGGCCATCCGACCCTGGGGCCTTACCAGATTTCATTTGCATGAAAGCAGTGCGTATCTCCTCCGCTTCAAATGGCGCTGCAAGAAATTATCTCTGCGAGTCTCCCAACCAACCAATTGCTACATCCTTTAAATAGCTAGAAAGGTCCAGCGGGTGTTGTCTGCGGGTGCTTTATAAAGTTTTATAATAGGCCGTGAAAGCATCTAGTACGTCACCGCTATCTCTATGTCTCACACCAGCGTCATCGTTCAACTCCGCAATATAATTAGAGAAGCGAGGTCTACGGATCCCTTCCACCAATGTTTTCCCCGGTCTCTCCCCTTCTCCGTGCAGTGAAATATTTCCCCCTGGAGCGAGTTTCTCTTTCTGCAGTGTCTATATATTCCGAGAGTGTATCTCTAAAGGCTGCCTGGAGTGTGCCATTTATGTCATTCTCCATGTCTCGTTCCAATGCCTTAAGCTCTCCCTCCAAGCGGCGCAGGTGCCTTCGAATGTCTCGTAACACTCCAAAACTCTTGGCCATACAAAAGCCACGTATCGTGACCATGAAGGCCTCCCATACTGTACCCACATGTGTGACCAAGCCAATGTTTCTTTGGAAGAAATCAGTGATTTCCTCTCCTAATTCGGACTTAAAGGCAGTGTCTAGCAACGTCTCTGGGATGAGTCTCCAGCTCCTGGGAGCCAGACACAGTGTCAGAGGGGACAATGTCAAGCACACCGGGGCATGATCGGAATACGTCCTGGCCAAGTTTTCAGCCTTAACTATCCATGGCCCAACTCCCCGGGTGACCACCCAGAAGTCCAGTCTGGCCCAAGTGGAGTGTATAGTAGTGTAATGTGTTCCCTCCCTTCCCTCTGGGTGAACATATCTCCAGGCATCTAAGAGACCGTTATCAGCAAGCAGGTCAGACAATATATCTTGTGTTTTAGTGTAGTGGTGTGGGAGAGGCTTAGATCGATCTGCAATGGGGTTTATTACCGTGTTAAAATCTCCACCCCAAATTACATGTGTGGAACCTACTTCAAGGATTTTACCCCAGAGTGTAGTATAGAATACTGGGTCATCTACATTTGGTCCGTAGCAACACACCGTAACAGAATGGGAGGCCAGACTGCCCCACAGCATACAATATCTCCCTCTTGTATCATAGGTCATGCCCTCCATGATGAACAGAGAATTTCTTTTCATCAGGATGGCTGTGCCCCTAGAGTATGAGGAATAGGAAGAGAGCACTCTATGTACGGCCCATTTATTAGCAAACATAGGGGGACGTGCCGGGTCAAAGTGCGTTTCCTGAAGCATAGTAATGTGTATATGATGCCTATCGAGGTATGCTACTATCTGCCGGCGTTTGCGCGGGTCTCCCAGCCCCCTGATATTCCACGTCAATAATCGGATTGTTAAAGTGTCAGTGTCTTGAGACATAGGGGAAGTGTCAGACGGGCGCTACAAAAGTATACAAATCCTGTCCTGTCAAAGGTGCTCTGTGCATGCATCAACATATTTAAACATTTCAAGTTATACCATACTAAAGTACAAAAGAACAATCCCAATCCCACCCCCACCCACATCAGCATCCCAATCATGCTGGTATTTGTTTGGCCACCCACCTCCCATACAAAACAACTGGTCATACAACCGTTAAAGTCCCAAAGTATGTGGGGAACGCACTTGGGGGGTACATTAGGGGGCACACGAGGTTCTCTCTTCCCGCCAGGTGATGGATGAGATCCACCTTAGGCTAAGATGGAGGAAGAGATTGGCCCAGCATTGTTCGTATTCAGTCCCGAATAATATGACAGTTCTTCTCACTCCACCTCCCCGCCACACAATCTACTTATCTGAATGTAGTATCTGGTCGATGTCGGCCTGGCATATTGCGTGGTAGGTATTCAGTCAGGCAGGTGGTTCTGAATAAGATGAACAGTCTCTCCGATCAGTAGGGTATATAAGGATGCCAGGTGCCCATAGAGGTCCACGACAGTCCCAAGGGGCACGAACCATTCAACTCACTCTAATGGATGGGGTTCCCTGCGACATGCGAGGAGAGGTGTGTCTTTTGAGTTGTTTAAGGAAGTCCTCCACTTGCTGTGCGTCATTGAAGAAATACTGTTTACCCTGGTGCGTGACGCGTAGGCGCGCCGGATAGAGCAACGCATAATCAATTTGCACCTTGCGCAGTTTCAGTTTCACTTGAATGAATTTCTGTCTCGCCTCTTGGACTAACGGAGTGAAGTCAGGGTATATAGTAAAGTCATTGCCCTCGAAATTCGGTTGTTTCTTCTCTCTGGCCATTTTCAAAGCCAAATCGTGGTCCCAAAAATTGAGGAAACGAGCAATGATCGGGCGAGGATGACTTCCTGGTGGAGGTTTGGGGCCCAATGAGCGATGTGCCCTTTCGATTGTCAAATGTTGTGAGAATACCTCATTGCCGAAAGTCCCGTGAAGTAGGTGCTCAACAAAGTCCTCCATCTTGCCAGTGTTGGTACTTTCTGGAATACCAATAATATGTACATTGTTACGCCTACTGCGCGCTTCTAGGTCCTGGTTTTTTGCGGCGATCACTTTTAGGACTTTATCTATTTGGGCGATGTGTTTTTTGATTTGAGTCGTGGAGTCCTCTCAATTCAAGATGCGTTTTTCCGCCTCCACGATCCTTTCCTCATGTTTGTCCAATTTATATACCACAGAGTCCATTCGAGCATTCATGGAGTCCATTTTGGACTCTATAGAGGTAAGGCTGTGCTGCATTGCGAGCAGGAGGGCTTTTACTTCATCTTTCCGGGAGGTTTCTGGGTCTTGTATCCGCTCTGCTCCGGGATTATCTGGGTCCTCCGCACTAGAGCATGTGACGGTTCTCCTGGCTTCAAAGGGCAACTTTGATTGCTTGCCGTCCGCTTTCCCCATATTGAGTCTAACGCAGCAACACTGTGCCCAGGTCTAATCTCCGGGGAAATTGGTAAAGGTTTTCGGGGAATCAGTGTGGTTCCAGTAGACGGAGGAGGATCGAACACCCCTGCGTAGTAGACAGGTCTTCGGCGTGAATATTAAGTAGAAATTCTCTATCGCAGTAGGGCCTCACCGCAGCGTGCGGGTTAAGCTATGCTAGTGCATGGATTCAAGTTTGCATGGTCACGTGATTGCAGTGAGGCACGCTGTGTGGCTCAATCACCCAGACAGTAGATTTAGTGCATGCAATGATCATCAAAGCCAAGGCATTCGTTTCAGCTGTGGGGTATAAGATCTCCTACATGTGGCTCCAACCTCCATGCGCATCAAATGATTTGCGGAAAATAAAGTGCCGCAGTAGACGTAAAATCACAGCATAGTGCGGTCCGGGAGTGCCTCTGTCTGTCTATATATCAGATGCTGGTTTACAGGCGTCGCATGGATCATGGCAAAGCAGGGGGGAGTTGGCTGCTCAATTGTCTCACCTCAACAGTAAGGGCTGCGGAGAGCAGTATATGGTGGGTCTGAGTTTCACATCCGATGTCCACGTCAGTGCTCAGCATTCAGGTGGAAGATCAATATGGGTAGGGCTGTGCCGATCGGTCCTGCGTGGCAAAACCGCAGCGCCATGTGAAATGGCCGTAGCAGCCACAGCAGGCTTGAGAGAGTGCAATTCTGTGTGTAATCCAGCTTCCCACTGCACACTTCAGGGATTATGTCCCCTGCGCTGGGATGTGCAGGGTATATTAGAGCTGGGGGCACGAGAGATAGGCCTGCTGAAGGGGCGGTGTATGCTGCATCAGCGCGATGCCTCTAGAGCGGCCTAGTTACCACGCGGGCGCCGGGGGCTCAAGTTGTGAACGCGCGTCGGCACACCGTCTGGCAAAGCATTCCGGCACCTCCTCACCGTTAGGTCCGCAGGCATCAGGAGGGCTGCTGAGAGCATCAGGAGAACCGCCGCCATGGTCAGGTAGGTCAGAGCTGCGGCGAAGGGGCCCCTGCGCTACAGGAGACAGTCACGGCAACTGAAGAAGCCGCGAGAGAGTGAAGCAGAAAGTCTCTCCGGGCCTCCCGCCGCACGCCCAGGCACAGTCTCTGCCACACCAGGACGAGTAAGGCGTGATGGAGTTAGGGGCTTAATTGGAAGTCTCGGCTGAGCTACCCTGCGTGCCACCATAGCGCGGCCTCCCCGGGGCGGCCCAGCACCCACGTGTGCCCCGGGGACTCGATTAGGCAGACAGCGCCGGCGTGCCGTCCAGCAGTGCTCACCAGTGTCTCCCCGCCGCCAATTTTGCAGACGTTGGTTCAACTCCCAGCACCCGCGCCCCACTACTTTGGCATCAGTGGACAGTGGACGGTGTCGGGATCAATCGGCACGACAGCAGGAACGACTCAGTCTTTTGCGGGAAGGATAATATACAGGATAATGCCGCTGGGTGGCAAGAGCCCCACTACAGTGCAGCCATATTGGTCGTGCGCCCCCTAGCGCCCCCCAAAAAATATACACTTCTCTGCATCTTTAAGTAAACTCAAAAGTCCCACTGTATATATAGCTATGTGCAAGCACAAAAATCATATCTCACCATCTAAGCATATGCAAAGCGGTCATATAAGTTAAAAACCACATTGACAAACACTTCCCAATGCATACCTAACAAGCATTACTTCTTTTTAATTTATATACATGCGGAAAACATGTTCTCATCCTTTATTTCTCACTACACTATTCCTGTTTAATAATGTTACTAAAAGTACTACAACTCCCAGAATGCAAATAACAGATGTATCTATTCTGCACATGATGTTCAGACATTTAAAACATTCTTAGTTCCTCATTGCAACTTTCCACAAGACTATACTGTTAGTTTTCAATAAAATATACAATATAATAAAGAGACACTACTTCATTTTTCTCCTACTTCCCAAAACATTCACCACTAACCTCTTAAACACATACCCTCTAATAGATACAGTTCATCTCATATATTGTTTCTCATCACTGTGATACTCCTTTTAATCAAACTCCCATATACATCTTCATTTCTAATGTACATTTTTTAAATAATTACAAAGTTATATACATACCAGTGAATTCAGTTTGTAGATTATATTGCTGTTTAGCGCTTTCTCTATAGTTTTGACACTGTTAAGATTTGTAAAAACTAAGCACAAGAATGGTACACCACTATCATACAAAGAAACTCTAAAATGTCAACCTCTTCAACTTTCCAATCTATCATCATGAGAAAGGCAGCAAATGAAATCATGTCTTTCATTTTAGACTACTGCATCTCCACTTGTGAATGGTTAGCATCTGTTAACCCTTTGCCTCTCTTTCAAAACGAGGTTCCTGTCGGCACATTTTCGCGATGTTTTCGCGATCATCGCGGAGAAATCTCACAAATAAACGGGAGTTCAAACCTATATCTAGCTTCAATTTTCTGAAATACTACACTACAGTTTATTACTTATTTCTGAGTTGGAAATTAAAACTTGCCATTACTTACATTGTGTCATCACCCCTCTACTTTAAAAAAAAATGTTCTATCTCTTTAGCACCCTTCCCCCCCATACAGTCTTAGCTCAGTGTAGCTAGCACCCCAGTGGAACCAGTAGGTCAAAAGTTCACAGCACATTCTAGAAGGAACATGCTAATTCCAAATGAGATGCAGCAGGTGCGGTTTACTCCACAGATTCAAAAGCATATCAATGTCTGTATTACATTTCTTTTTTTAAACAACAGCTAATAATAAGGCTTCTCCCTGAGCCATCCAACACACTACCTAATTTTATTCACTTTCATGCTGACATCATTCAATGAAATATATATATATATATAAATTCACTGAAAAAACCATAGGTTTTAGGGACAGTTATAGTTAGTTGGACATTTCACTCGTACAAAACCATAGAAATTCCCCCGTTATAGTTAGTTCAGCTAACTATAACTCGCGCCCCCGCAATGCACTGCTGATGACGTCACATATGACATCACTCATGACATGGTCAGTGACATCACTGATGACATCACTGATGACATCTCAAATGACATCACTGATGACATCACTGATGACATCATCCAGTGACTGTGTGTTTCTGTAAAGTTTAAATATCTTTAATATATATAGGGAAAGGCGTATTGAAGAATGAGTGGGTGTATAAGTGTCTGAATGGATGATTTAGTACGTGAGTGACTGACTCTACAAGTGAGTGATTAAATGTATCTTACTGAATGCATGGGTTAGTGACTAAACTGTGTGAATGTCTGTATCCGTCTGTCTGTTGGTTTGTAAGCGGCTGCATGGCTTTCTGAATAGCTACATGAGTGTCTACATGGGTTATTGATTGATTGTCTGAGTATCTGTATGGGTGCCTGAGTGTTTGTGTGGGTGGGGTGTGTGTGACTCTGTGCATAGATGTGTGAGTTGGTGATTCACTGGGTGCATGGTTTCAAGAGTGCATCTGTGATGGACTGTATGGGTGGGTGAGTGTGTGTATGGGTGTGTTAGTGATTGAATGTATATCTCAGTGGTACATGTGTGAGTAACTACATATGTGAAAGGCAGTATATATGTGTGTTGGAGTATATAAATGGCTATAAGTGAGAGTGTGTGATTGTGAGAGTGGCTGTATGGATGAGTGTGTACTTGTATCAGTGATTGTATAAGAGCGTAAGAATGTGCTAGTATTTGTATGAGTAAGTGAGCTGGTGTGTGTATAACTGTATAGGTGAGTAAATGGGTGTGTGATTAAGTTTTTTGCATGACTGACTAGGTGTGTGAGTACCTCTATGGATGAGTGGCGGTGTGTGAGTGTTTATATAGGTGTATGAGTGCATATGATAGTCCTGTACTGAGTGACTAAGTATGAGTGACTGTACGGGTGAGTGAGTGGATGTGTGTAGACCTAAGAATCAGTGAGTGGGTATGTAGTTTTTGGTGTTGGAGTGTCTATGGTTTTGAGAATGGCAGTCTGTAATTTAGAGTGGGTGTATCAAAAGTTATATTAGGGTGTGAGAAGATGCATGAAATTATCACATGGATGATGTCATCAGTGATGTCATCAGTGATGTCACTGACCATGTCATGAGTGATGTAATATGTGACGTCATCAGCAGTGCATTGCGGGGCACGAGTTATAGTTAGCTGAACTAACTATAACGGGGGAATTTCTATGGTTTTGTACGAGTGAAATGTCCAACTAACTATAACTGTCCCTAAAACCTATGGTTTTTTCAGTGAATTTCAAAGGTTTTTTAAATGCTAATTTCTAACTATAACGTGTCTGAAAGCTATGGTTTTTTCAGTGAATTTCAAAGGTTTTTTAAATGCTAATTTCTAACTATAACGTGCCTGAAACCTATGATTTTTTAAGTGAATTTCAAAGGTTTTTTAAATGCTAGTTTCTAACTATGCCTACAGAGGTAGGACATGTGAAGAAAGAAGAAAAAACGCACAGAAAGAAGCAAAAGATGTGCAGAAAGAACCAACAGAGGAGCAGAAAGAGGCCTTGTTGCAAAATCATCCTGTGCCCACAACTTTTTCAGACGGGTACTGGTGGTAACTGACTCTGACTAACCAGAGCCAGTGCTATGCTAAAAGACACTTAGAATACAGTGAAAACACCTACATACACTAGGGAACAACATTGCGTTGGGGTACCCCTGTGATTAGCATGACCTCCTCTGCAAGTCCCTAGTACATAATAGGGCAGAGGGATTAAAACGACCTTTTAAAACGCGCTACAGGGCGCGTTTGCACAGTGGTGAAGGGAGGGGGGACCTGAGGTGACATGTGTGCAAACGCACCCCGTGGCGCGTTTTAAGTTGCGGGATTAAGTCCCCTTGAATTCTGAGGGTCCCTGGGGCCTAACTAGCCCCCCAGGTACCTACAGTTAGGACCACAGAGCTGAGTTGCAGAGAGGCGTTCCGAGGCCACGCACCTTTTTTCACCTCTCTGCAACGCAACTCTGTTGTGCTTACTGAAGGTACCTGGTGGGCTAGTTGGCCCCCAGGGTCCCTCAGGATTCAAAGGGAATTAATTCCCCAACTTAAAACGCACCACAGGGCGTGTTTGCGCACATGTCACCTGAGGCCCCGCCCCTCCCTTCACCACTGTGCAAACGCGCCCCGTGGTGCATTTTAAATTGGGGGATTAGGTCACCTTGAATCCTGAGGGTCCCTGGGGCCCAACTAGCCCACTAGGTACTTCCAGTAAGCACCACAGGCCTGCGTTGCAACGCCTGTAACAAATTGTGCAGTTGTGTTTAGGTAGTGAAGAGGGTCGTGCAGAGGGTAGTGTTTTAGGGTTTAGGGTAGTGCAGTGGTGTTTGTGTAGTGTAGGGGGTCATGCTGGGGGTAGATTTAGGGTTTAGGGTAGTGCAGTGGTGTTTGGGTAGTGTAGGGAGTCGTGCTGGGGGGAGTGTTTTAGGGTTTAGGGTAGTGCAGTGGTGTTTGGGTAGTGTAGGGGGTCGTGCTGGGGGTAGTGTTTTAGGGTTTAGGGTAGTGCAGTGGTGTTTGGGTAGTGTAGGGGGTCGTGCTGGGGGTAGTGATTTAGGGTAGTGCAGTGGTGTTTGGGTAGTGTAGGGGTACTGCTGGGGGTAGTGTTTTAGGGTTTAGGTTAGTGCAGTGGTGTTTGGGTAGTGTAGGGGTACTGCTGGGGGTAGTGTTTTAGGGTTTAGGGTAGTGCAGTGGTGTTTGTGTAGTGTAGGGGGTAGTATTTTAGGGTTTAGGGTAGTGCAGTGGTGTTTGTGTAGTGTAGGAGGTCGTGTTTTAGGGTTTAGGGTAGTGCAGTGGTCTTTGGGTAGTGTAGGGAGTCGTGCGGGGGTAGTGATTTAGGGTTTAGGGTAGTGTAGGGGGTCATGCGGGGGTAGTGTTTTAGGGATTAGGGTAGTGCATTGGTGTTTGGGTAGTGTAGGGGGTCATGCGGGGGTAGTGTTTTAGGGTTTAGGGCAGTGCAGTGGTGTTTGGGTAGTGTAGGGGGTCGTGCTGGGGGAGTGTTTTAGGGTTTAGGGCAGTGCAGTGGTGTTCGGGTAGTGTAGGGGGTCGTGCTGGGGGGAGTGTTTGAGGGTTTAGGGCAGTGCAGTCGTGTTCGGGTAGTGTAGGGGGTTGTGCTGGGGGTAGTATTTTAGAGTTTAGGGTAGTGCAGTGGTGTTCGGGTAGTGTAGGGGGTCGTGCTGGGGGTAGTGTTATAGGGCTTAGGGCAGTGCAGTGGTGTTTGGGCAGTGTAGGGGGTAATGCTGGGGGTGGTGTTTTAGGGTTTAGGGCAGTGCAGTGGTGTTCGGGCAGTGTAGGGGGTCGTGCTGGGGGTGGTGTTTCAGGGTTTAGGGCAGTGCAGTGGTGTTCGGGCAGTGTAGGGGGTGGTGTTTCAGGGTTTAGGGCAGTGCAGTGGTGTTCGGGCAGTATAGGGGGTCGTGCAGGGGTGGTGTTTCAGGGTTTAGGGCAGTGGTGTTCGGGCAGTGTATGGGGTCGTGCTGGGGGTGGTGTTTCAGGGTTTGGGGCAGTGCAGTGGTGTTCGAGCAGTAAAGGGGGTCGTGCTGGGGGTGGTGTTTCAGGGTTTAGGGCAGTGCAGTGGTGTTCGGGCAGTGTAGGGGGTCATGCAGGGGGTGGTGTTTCAGGGTTTAGGCCAGTGCAGTGGTGTTCGGGCAGTGTAGGGGGTCGTGCTGGGGCTGGTGTTTCAGGGTTTAGGGCAGTACAGTGGTGTTCGGGCAGTGTAGGGGGTCGTGCTGGGGCTGGTGTTTTAGGGTTTAGGGCAGTGCAGTGGTGTTCGGGCAGTGTAGGGGGTTGTGCTGGGGCTGGTGTTTCAGGATTTAGGGCAGTGCAGTGGTGTTCGGGCAGTGTAGGTGGTCGTGCTGGGGCTGGTGTTTCAGGGTTTAGGGCAGTGCAGTGGTGTTTGGGCAGTGTAGGGGGTCATGCTGGGGCTGGTGTTTCAGGGTTTAGGGCAGTGCAGTGGTGTTCGGGCAGTGTAGGGGGTCTTGCTGGGGCTGGTGTTTCAGAGTCTAGGGCAGTGCAGTGGTGTTCGGGCAGTGTAGGGGGTCTTGCTGGGGCTGGTGTTTCAGGGTTTAGGGCAGTGCAGTGGTGTTCGGGCAGTGTAGGGGGTCGTGCTGGGGGTGGTGTTTCAGGGTTTAGGGCAGTGCAGTGGTGTTTGGGCAGTGTAGGGGTCATGCTGGGGCTAGTGTTTCAGGATTTAGGGCAGAGCAATGGTGTTCAGGCAGTGTAGGGGGTTTTGCTGGAGGTGGTGTTTCAGGGTTTAGGGCAGTGCAGTGGTGTTCGTGCAGTGTAGGGGGTGGTGTTTCAGGGTTTAGGGCAGTGGTGTTCAGGCAGTGTAGGGGGTCTTGCTGGGGTTGATGTTTCAGGGTTTAGGGCAGTGCAGTGGTGTTCGGGCAGTGTAGGGGGTCGTGCTGGGGGTGGTGTTTCAGGGTTTAGGGCAGTGCAGTGGTGTTCCGGCAGTGTAGGAGGTCGTGCAGGGGGTGGTGTTTCAGGGTTTAGGGCAGTGCAGTGGTGTTCGGGCAGTGTAGGAGGTCGTGCTGGGGGTGGTGTTTCAGGGTTTAGGGCAGTGCAGTGGTGTTCGGGCAGTGTAGGGTGTCGTGCTGAGGGGTGGTGTTTCAGGGTTTAGGGCAGTGCAGTGGTGTTCGGGCAGTGTAGGGGGTCATGCAGGGGTGGTGTTTCAGGGTTTAGGGCAGTGCAGTGGTGTTTGGGCAGTGTAGGGGGTAGTGCATGGGGTGGTGTTTCAGGGTTTAGGGCAGTGCAGTGGTGTTCGGCCAGTGTAGGTGGTCTTGCTGGGGGTGGTGTTTCAGGCTTTAGTGCAGTGGTGTTCGGGCAGTGTAGGGGGTCTTGCTGGGGGTGGTGTTTCAGGGTTTAGGGCAGTGCAGTGGTGTTCGGGCAGTGTAGGGGGTCTTGCTGGGGCTGGTGTTTCAGGGTTTAGGGCAGTGAAGTGGCGTTCGGGCAGTGTAGGGGGTCGTGCTGGGGCTGGTGTTTGAGGGTTTAGGGTAGTGCAGTGGTGTTCGGGCAGTGTAGGGGGTCGTGCTGGGGCTGGTGTTGCAGGGTTTAGGGCAGTGCAGTGGTTTTCGGGCAGTGTAGGCGGTCGTGCTGGGGCTGGTGTTTCAGGGTTTAGGGCAGTGCAGTGGTGTTCGGGCAGTGTACTGGGTCGTGCTGGGGCTGGTGTTTCAGGGTTTAGGGCAGTGCAGTGGTGTTCGGGCAGTGTAGGGGGTCGTGCTGGGGGTTGGAGTTTCAGGGTTTAGGGCAGTGCAGTGGTGTTTGGGCAGTGTAGGGGGTCGTGCTGGGGCTGGTGTTTCATGGTTTAGGGCAGTGCAGTGGTGTTCGGGCAGTGTAGCGGGTCTCGCTGGGGGTGGTGTTTCAGGGTTTAGGGCAGTGCAGTGCTGTTCGGGCAGTGTAGGGGGTCATGCACGGCGTGGTGTTTCAGGGTTTAGGGCAGTGCAGTGGTGTACTGGCAGTGTAGGGGGTCTTGCTGGGGGTGGTGTTTCAGGGTTTAGGGCAGTGGTGTTCGGGCAGTGTAGGGGGTCTTGCTGGGGGTAGTGTTTCGGGGTTTAGGGCAGTGCAGTGGTGTTCGTGCAGTGTAGGGGGTCGTGCTGGGGGTGGTGTTTCAGGATTTAGGGCAGTGCAGTGGTCTTCGGGCAGTGTAGGGGATCGTGCAGGGGGTGGTGTTTCAGGGTTTAGGGCAGTGCAGTGGTGTTCAGGCAGTGTAGGGGGTCGTGCTGGTGGTGGTGTTTCAGGGTTTAGGGCAGTGCAGTGGTGTTCAGGCAGTGTAGGGGGTCGTGCAGGGGGTGGTGTTTCAGGGTTTAGGGCAGTGCAGTGGTGTTCGGGCAGTGTAGGGGTCGTGCTGGGGCTGGTGATTCAGGGTTTAGGGCAGTGCAGTGGTGTTCGGGCAGTGTAGGAGGTCTTGCTGGGGGTGGTGTTTCAGGGTTTAGGGCAGTGGTGTTCGGGCAGTGTAGGGGGTCTTGCTGGGGGTGGTGTTTCAGGGTTTAGGGCAGTGCAGTGGTGTTCGGGCAGTGTAGGGGTCTTGCTGGGGGTAGTGTTTCAGGGTTTAGGGCAGTGCAGTGGTGTTCGTGCAGTGTAGGGGTCGTGCTGGGGATGGTGTTTCAGGGTTTAGGGCAGTGCAGTAGTGTTCGGGCAGTGTAGGGGGTCGTGCAGGGGGTGGTGTTTCAGGGTTTAGGGCAGTGCAGTGGTGTTCGGGCAGTGTAGGGGGTCGTGCTGGGGGTGGTGTTTCAGGGTTTAGGGCAGTGCAGTGGTGTTCGGGCAGTGTAGGGGGTCGTGCTGTGGGTGGTGTTTCAGGGTTTAGGGCAGTGGTGTTCGGGCAGTGTAGGGGTCTTGCTGGGGGTGATGTTTCAGGGTTTAGGGCAGTGCAGTGGTGTTCGGGCAGTGTAGGAGGTCTTGCTGGGGGTAGTGTTTCAGGGTTTAGGGCAGTGCAGTGGTGTTCGGGCAGTGTAGGGGTCATGCTGGGGGTGGTGTTTCAGGGTTTAGGGCAGTGCAGTGGTGTTCAGGCAGTGTAGGGGGTCGTGAAGGGGTGGTGTTTCAGGGTTTAGGGCAGTGCAGTGTTGTTCGGGCAGTGTAGGGGGTCGTGCTAGGGTATGTGTTTCAGGGTTTAGGGCAGTGCAGTGGTGTTCGGGCAGTGTAGGGGGTCGTGCAGGGGCTGGTGTTTCAGGGTTTAGGGCAGTGCAGTGGTGTTCGGGCAGTGTAGGGGGTCGTGCTGGGGGTAGTGTTTTAGGGTTTAGGGTAGTGCAGTGGTGCTTGTGTAGTGTAGGGGGTCGTGCTGGGGGTAGTGTTTTAGGGTTTAGGGTAGTGCAGTGGTGTTTGTGTAGTGTAGGGGATCATGTTTTAGGGTAGTGCAGTGGTGTTTGGGTAGTGTAGGGGGTCGTGCTGGGGGTAGTGTTTTAGGATTTAGGTTAGTTCAGTGGTGTTTGGGTAGTGTAGGGGGTCGTGCTGGGGGTAGTGTTTTAGGGTTTAAGGTAGTGCAGTGGTGTTTGTGTAGTGTAGGGGTTCGTGCTGGGGGTAGTGTTTTAGGGTTTAGGGTAGTGCAGTGGTGCTTGTGTAGTGTAGGGGGTCGTGCTGGGGGTAGTGTTTTAGGGTTTAGGGTAGTGCAGTGGTGTTTGTGTAGTGTAGGGGGTCATGTTTTAGGGTAGTGCAGTGGTGTTTGGGTAGTGTAGGGGGTCGTGCTGGGGGTAGTGTTTTAGGATTTAGGTTAGTGCAGTGGTGTTGGGGTAGTGTTTTAGGGTTTAGGGTAGTGCAGTGGTGTTTGTGTAGTGTAGGGGTCATGCTGGGGGTAGTGTTTTAGGGTTTAGGATAGTGCAGTGGTGCTTGTGTAGTGTAGGGGGTCGTGCTGGGGTAGTGTTTTAGGGTTTAGGGTAGTGCAGTGGTGTTTTTGTAGTGTAGGGGGTCATGTTTTAAGATGCAACGCTCCAATACCTGACCAGTCTGCACTACATAAAACTACAAAAAAACTAAAAATAAAAGTGTTTTGCACTTTTGTCATTGGGCTATATGTGGGCTACATCTGGGTAATATTTGTGCTACATTTGGGCTCTTTTTCACTGGTGGCCATCTTGGAAGACTTCTTTGTTATGAAGTTTCCTAATTTCCTCATTTACTGCAGTCTCCTCAGTAGGAAATGCTTTCAGTTTTTACTTTGATTCCATCAAGAAGGCATTCAGATGTGTCACACATTTGCCATAAATTCAGAATGTTATTACTCTAGTTGTTCATTAGATCACTGTAGTAAAGCTACTGCTCACCAAGGAGTTAACTGGAAGTCTACTGCTGGTATTGAAAGTGATTGTTTCAGTCTGCATGTCAGAATTTTCTAATGAAATAGAAGAGGATTTGAGATCTCACTTAAAACATGCACTAAATTTTCTTTTTGCAGCACTAACCATAATTTCTATGGCAAAATGAACCCCCTCATTTTGTTCCTTTTTAAATTAAATGTTTTAAGTGTTACCAGTTTATTCCAATCAAGATGGCTTCAGGTGTGCCATACTTTTGTCATAAGTAAGGCTGTTAGCACTCTAGTTGTTCTTTAGAACACTCTGGGAAGCTGCAGTAGAACACAAAGGCATCAACTGACAGGCTGCTCCTGTTGAAATATAACAGGAAGATATTTGAGATCTCACTTAAAACATGTCCTAATTTTTCTTTCTACAGCACTAACCATAATTTCTATGGCAAAATGAACCCCCTCATTTTGTTCCTTTTTAAATTAAATGTTTTAAGTGTTACCAGTTTATTCCAATAAAGATGGCTTCAGGTGTGCCATACTTTTGTCATAAGTAAGACTGTTAGCGCTCTAGTTGTTCTTTAGAACACTCTGGGAAGCTGCAGTAGAACACAAAGGCATCAACTGACAGGCTGCTCCTGTTGAAATATAACAGGAAGATATTTGAGATCACACTTGAAACATGTCCTAATTTTTCTTTCTACAGCACTAACCATAATTTCTATGACAACATGAACCCCATCATTTTGTTCCTTTTTAAATTAAATGTTTTAAGTGTTACCAGTTTATTCCAATAAAGATGGCTTCAGGTGTGCCATACTTTTGTCATAAGTAAGACTGTTAGCGCTCTAGTTGTTCTTTAGAACACTCTGGGAAGCTGCAGTAGAACACAAAGGCATCAACTGACAGGCTGCTCCTGTTGAAATATAACAGGAAGATATTTGAGATCACACTTGAAACATGTCCTAATTTTTCTTTCCAGAGCACTAACCATAATTTCTATGACAAGATGAACCCCATCATTTTGTTCCTTTTTAAATTAAATGTTTTAAGTGTTACCAGTTTATTCCAATCAAGATGGCTTCAGGTGTGCCATACTTTTGTCATAAGTAAGGCTGTTAGCACTCTAGTTGTTCTTTAGAACACTCTGGGAAGCTGCAGTAGAACACAAAGGAATCAACTGACAGTCTCTGCCCTTGTTGGATGTACATGTTTTACTGAGAATGTCAGACTTCATTCTCACATGACTGAGAAAGATAATGTGAATTTACAGAAAATATGCTCTCATTTTAGCTTCTGGGGCACCTTCCAAAACTGTATGGGACGAGCATGTGAAAATAGTTTTCTCTCAAACATGATTCATGATATCCCAGCAGAAGGTTTTCACAGGGTAAAATCACCTTAGAACACACCACAATTCCTGAAATTAGTATGGTACCATCAACAAATGAATTCTAATGTAACTAAAGTCTGTTATCACCCTTTATAGTTCTCCTTTTGGTAACCCTCAAAATCTTCGATTCAATGGGGTACTATCATTTATATTGGTCCCAAGATGGCTGCCAGCAATTCCAGGATGAAGTGCTGACAGCCAATCAGATCTCACGATGACATGTGTGGTTAGGCTCTGCCCAGATATATATGTGTTTTTACTTTTGATTTTCTCAGCAACTACTGAACGGATTTACACCATTTAACAAAAGGGTTCTTTTTGAACCAAGAACTACCTCTTTGCCAAATTTGGTGTAATTCCGTTCAGCAGTTCGAGCTGTAGCCTTGCATAAAGTTTCCTATGGGAAATTGATTTTTGACTCTTATTTTTAATTTCTCCGCAACTACTGAACGGATTTACACCATTTAACAAAAGGGTTCTTTCTGAACCAAGAACTACCTCTTTGCCAAATTTGGTGTAATTCCGTTCAGCAGTTCGGGCTGTAGCCGTGTCTAAAGTTTCCTATGGGAAAATGAATGGGGAAAACACGTTTTGGGACCCCCCTTTTTTCTCGGCCCCCGCTTGACGAATCACCCTGAGACTTTCAGGGTAGGAGCGGACCGGAGCGGGCCATAAAGTTTGAAAATTTCGCGAAGATTCGTCAACCTACGCAAGAGTTATTTCAAATAGAATGTCGCAGATTTCCTATGGAAAATAGGTCCTAACTATAACTATCTACTGGCGACCGCCAGTAGATAATATATATATATCCGACACAAAAGTTTCCGAATGAAAGAGCCTCCAACCCTGCAGGGCGGCCTGGCGTTCACAGGCACGGAGAAGCCTGTACTTCAATCCATCAAGAAAACAGATGCCAGGCCCAATTCGTAAAAACAATGCATTTATTCCTGGAACACAACTTGCTCCCAATTCCCTAACGTTTCGGCTCCAATGAGCCTTGCTCACAGGTGGGGCAGTTTGTAGTTAGGCGGCTACGTGCTTCCCTTAAAGGCTTGCCAACATGTGACCTTTCTACATCTTCGCAGTTAGAAGATCATACTGTGTATTTCCATGGTGCATTATGGGATGTGTATGCGGAAAATGTAGAAAGGTCACGTGTTGGCAAGCCTTTAAGGGAATAAATAAATATTGAAAATGGTGACGCCCCATGGCCGGCCCTTTATTGGCCAAGGATCCACCAACCACATGGCAGAACCGTTTAAATGACTGTGTCGTTTCATTGACTGCTTTTCCGCACTGATGACGGCATGAGCCAGAAACGCGTCTGCGGATGTTTTATAGCCGACACACACCCCGTGAGTGCACCGGACCTTGGGAGGACCATGAACTCCTTGTTTTTGCTGTTTTATAAGCGGTTTCCACCACCGCTTCCCGGTTGTACCCGCCGCAAGTTCGGCTGGCCCCAGGTGGAATACTGTGAGAATAGCGGCTCGAAAACCGGAGGCTTTACCGGCACCGAAGGATCCAAGGTGACCAGCGCTGTATGAGCGGGAGCGGGCAAGCGGCTGTGCGTTCCTGAGCAGTCTCCCTTCCCGAGTCACCGTTCGTCCAGGCCCTGGGAACTGACGAAGAGAGAAAGAAGCAGGCATGAGGCAGACGTGAGGTGCATCGGCACTTCCGACTCCAGACTGCCTGAATTTCCCGTCAACACATTACGCCGCAAATCTTGCCCAGCCAGAGTTCACGTAAGCCAGTGGCTCGAGACGTGCGGTCAGCTAAAGGAGCAGGGGTGCAAAGAGATCACCATTAACATCAATATCGGATTGTTACCATGGCAGATGAGTTCATGAGGGGGCGTGAAGAATCTGCAAAGGCTATATTTAATAGAACATTGTCAAACACGCAGACATCTGGGAATGTGAGAATTGAAAGAACCCAATCCACACTAAAACAAAAAGGCAACACGCTTCAAAATCTAAAACGTAAAGAGACTAGCAGGTGGTGGGAAGCGACCTCGCTTCAAAATTATCTGGAGGTAAATCGTATCCCCCGTGTTCTCCGCATCTTCATAACCCCAACACTATCAATACCCAAACAGCAGGTATTAAAAGACTGGGTAGATAATACCACTGCGTGTTCAAGAAGAATGCTGGAGATACTAATAGCCCACGCATGGGACGAACACAGGGCTATACTGGAACAGATACATGCCATCATGGAGGACCTCGGCAAAGAGACCGACCAGAAAGATACCGAAAATATGATCAAGGCGGTGGACGAGAAGATGAAAGTATTTTAAAAGGACATAATCGCCAGAAAACAGCGCAAGTTCCTGCGCGACGAAAGGGACTATGCGACTGGGCGCATTTTAACTTTTGCCAAGAAATATGACAAAATGAGGTCTGAAGTCACCAAAGATCGTACACTAAGTCTTCGGGAAACAACCAAGGAAGGCTCCACGACCGACCTCAGTTCTGATGTAGAATCAATAGACAGCAATGCCTCAACCAATACAGAGCAGCAGTCTTTTTCTCACGAACTACGCCTCATGCAGAAGGCCAAAGAACAGTCCAACAGGGGGAGGCCGAGAACAAAACAACAAGAAAAAGAAGGAAAAACCACACGCGGAACGTCAGGCGCAGGAAATCTAAGATCAACTGGTATGGGAACCAAGAATGCATAATGGAAGATACCACACCAAAGCTTACGGTAATGAATCTCACTGAGAAGGTTCTTACAAATGAAGAAATAAGTGTACTTGAATTGGGTTTATCTTTCTGTCCTGATGTTGGTTTTGATTATGCACAAGCACGTGTTGATTTATATAAGTTTGAAAGGAAGTTAAAACTGTGTAAAATACATGCTGCTAAAAAGATGCCACAGAGGTACCAATTAAACCAATAGGGGCAGTCAGAACAGGCTTAGCTATTGAAGACATTTCCGCCCTTCATACCCTAACAACCCTTGAGGATGTCAATAATGACCCACTTGATCCGTTTGACCCCTCACATACTGCTGAAATATCAGACCATTTGGGGATTGATGTAACTGAAACTACTGCTACGGGTTTTAAAGCTAAGTCTAAACATGGCCCCAATACGGTTAAAGACAACATTGATATTTTCAGTGACCTGGTAGCCCAAGATTTTCTTGAACTTCTCAAAAAAAGCCCCAGAAGTAGCAATATGAGTAAAATCCAATGGGAGGCGGTTTCGAAACTACAAAAAGACAGGGAGCTTATCATCAAACCCTCCGATAAGGGAGGCAATGTGGTTCTTATGACCAGGACCATGTATACCAAGGAAGCATACCACCAACTTGGTGACCCTACATGTTATGGCAAAGTTGACAAAAAATATCTTACTGACCTGAAAACTATGTACCTGGGCAAACTCCAAAGCTGGCAGGAGAAAGGTTTACTTTCATGGGATGAGACACGCTTTCTCAGAAATGACACACCCACAACACCTACCCTGTACCTCCTCCCTAAGGTCCATAAAAAACGTAGCGACCCACCAGGTAGACCCATCGTGTCTTCAAAGAACAGTCTGTTAGAAAATACCAGCAGATATGTTGACCACTTTCTCTTCCCTTATGTGAAAAATCTTTCATCCTATCTCAGGGATACCCCGCATTTCTTACAAAAGATCAGGAATGTTAACATGGGGAAAGATCACTGGTTGGTATGCACAGATGGGATATCCTCAGGAGGGATCCTATTCTTAGAAATGAAATAAGTCCAACTCCATCAGTTACATACAGGAGAAGCCCATCCGTGCGGGATATGCTAACACATAGCCATCTCCAACCTACAAAAAATAGCTGGCTCAAACAAGCTAAAGGTTTCCACAAATGTGGAAAATGCAAAGCCTTGAAAATATATCAGAGGTTACCCTACACAGAACCAAGACCCTTTGGAAAATCCCTAAATTCATCACATGTGGAACTGACTTTGTTGTATATGCTATTGTATGCCCCTGCAATCTTTGGTACATTGGGTCAACTACGTTTCCCATCAAAAAACGTATCTTAGAACATTGGCGGGCGATCACTAATCTTGACCACAGCTATAGCACGGCGAGGCATTTCGCCAGGGAGCATAATTCGGACTGGACCAAAGCTAGATACTTTGGACTTGACACTATCACACCTAACCCAAGGGGAGGTAATCGTACTGCAGCACTCCGAAGACTTGAGTCACGTCTAATCCTACTAGCAGGTACTAAGTACCCAGATGGTCTGAATCAAGACGAGGAACTTTATTCCCACTTGTAATATAATGACAATACCATATCCTAGCCCTAACGGAATGTTCACGCCCCAACCCCAACCCCTATCCCTCTTTCTTTTCTAGTTACACTCACTCACTTTTGTTTTCATGCATATGTTTATCTTGATTCTGTATACAGACGCATTATTTATTATTATAAAAACACATGAAATTATTTAACCTCTACATGACTTGCCTTTACTTTGTAGATAAATTGTATTATTAATATTATCGGATCAATATTAACTGTGATGCTAATTCCTGGTATTTTTGTAAATTTTACAGAAATTATGCTATGAGTCACCTTGAGCGGCATGTGGAAAAACCATTATTAAAAGCACCGGAGTATGACGGACGTCTGATCCAGCTCTAAGTCACTGTTGGGGGTTCTACATCCCTCTCACCACGAATGATCAAGGTTGAGTATAGGCACGAGGAATTTCCTCTAGTCACGACATGAATTAGCAACAAGGGCACTTGTCCCTCCACTTCTTCAACTGAACCGATTTACAGCTATGGCACTAGTCCTCTATTTTTTCAAACCTAGTCTCTATGGGATGACTAATTTCATTCATTACAGTTAATGCATACTGACCATGAATTGTTGTTTAAATTGTTATTTGAGGAAAGTATTTCCAGTATTACCCTTTTTTACTGCTAAACAGCTGCGTCTGTTTTTCACTACTTTTTGTTTATCACCAAATTTCACAACATTTCTTTCATGTCTATGAAAACCATGTAATGCACGTACCCTTTAAAAACAAACACAATGGAGACGGTGGTCATGTGACCAAGACCACGGACGTGGTCGAAACGCATCGTCCTTACCTGCTGTACCGAAAATAAACTGCAACAGCTGACCGAGTGGGCTCGTGTGATTTCTTTGCATGAAAATTGCTTTCCCGTGGAATATATATATATATATATATATATATATATATATATATATATATATATATATATATATATATATATATATATATATTACATACTGGTGGTCGCCAGTAGGTAGTTATAGTTAGGAACTCGTTTCTATTCAAAAAGCGTTTTTTCTTTTGCCAATATCTTTGACGCCGTTTGACGAATCTTCGCGAAATTTTTAAAACTAGTGGCCCGCTCCGGTCAGCTCCTGTATTGAAAGTTTCGGGGTGATTCGTCAAGCGGGGGCCGAGAAAAAAGGGGAGTCACAAAATGCGTCTTTCCCATGTTAATTTCCATAGGAAACTTTAGACAAAGCTACACCCTGAACTGCTGAACGGAATTACACCAAATTTGGCAAAAAGGTAGGTCTTGGTTCAGAAAGAACCCTTTTTTCAAATGGTGTAAATCCGTTCAGCAGTTCCTGAGAAATTAGAAAAAGAAAAATATCGATATCTGAGCACCGAGGAGGAGTCGCGACTCGCGACTCCTCCCAGGCACGAGCTTCACTCTGATTGGCTGCCAACACTCTAAACCAGAAAGTGTTGGCAGCCATCTTGTGACTCGGTAACCGAGTCACAAGAAAAGAGTAAAAAAAAGGTGAAAAACAAGAAAAGGGGCAGGGTAGAAACACCCTGACCCCTAGGCCTCCACAGGGACCCCCAGGGCCAAAAGCATTTTTTTAATCGGCAGAATTCGCACTGGGTGCGCGAATCCTGCCAAAAAAAAAAAAATTAAGCGCGGTGGGCCAGGTCCCGGGGGCAATGTGAAAATGAAATAGAGGGGGCCCGGGGGTACCCCCGCTGCCCCGGGGACTGCCACCTCCCCGGGGCTATACTAATTATGTGTGGGGGGCACGTAGCCTCCCGCAGCCCCGGGGACTGCCAACTCCCCGGGGCTTCTTTTGTAGTGAATGCGTGGGGGGGTTCCAACCCCCCCATGCTGCCCCGGGGACCACCACCTGTATAATTGGATGCGGGGGCATGAGCCCCCCCACCTGCCCCGGGGACCACCACCTCCCCGGGGCACTCTTTATTCAAATTTGGGGGTACGTTACGGACCCCCAGCATCGGGGACCATCACCTCCCCTGGGCAAAGAAAATGAAGGGAGGGGGGCCGCGCGGCCCCCCTCCAGGAGCCCTTGATGGCCCTGGGGACTGCCACCTCCCAGGCACGGCTCCTGCAATGTCACGGGGTGCCCACCCCCGGGACATTGCTGTTTGCTATGGCAGGGCGGGAGCACGGCTCCCGCCCTGCCACAGGAAACTCTGCTTTGCTTAGTTGAAGCGAGAGCAGGAAAACCTGCTCTCGCTTCAACGAAGCAAAGCAGTATTGCTTTTGAGCAAGGGAAGCTGCATGTAAGCAGCTCCCCTTGCTCAAAAGCAATGCCGGCTCCCGCAGGAGGCGGGGAGCCGGCGGGACTGTGGGGGCATTGGGGCTCCCCCCACGGTCCCCAATGCAAAGGGCCAGCCCCAAGGGGGGCCACGCGGCCCCCCTCCCTTTTCTTTAAATTAAAAGAACGGCCGGGCCCCGGGGGATGGGGTCCCCAAAGCCGAAATCAGCCTGGGGAGGGGGGCCACGCGGCCCCCCTCCTCAAAAAAATAAAAAATAATGGCCAAGCCCCGGGGGATGGTATCCCCGGGGCCAATAGTGGCCCAGGGAAGGGGGGCCACGTGGCCCCCCCCTTCTCTGTAAAAATTTAAAAAAGAAGAGGCCATGCCCCGGGGGATGGGGTCCCCGGGGCCAAAAGTGGCCCAGGGAAGAGGGGCCACGCGGCCCCCCTTCCCTTTGAATATATTATAAAAGAGGAGGCCATGCCCCAGGGGATGGGGTCCCCAGGGCCAAAATTGGCTTCGGGAGGGGGTCACGTGGCCGAAATTGGCCTCGGGAGGGGGGCCAGGGTCCTGGGGGATGGGGTCCCCAGGGCCCCAAAAAAGTAAAAAAAAATGGGGGCCACCCAGCCCCCCTTGTAAAAATAAAATACATTTTAAAAAGCCGGCATCTCGCCGGAGGCCACGCCCCCTTTCTCCACCACTCTGCAAATGCGCCCCCTGGCGCGTTGTTAGATGGGGAATCCTGAGGTCCTCAGGACACAAGTGGACTTCATCCCCCGAGCAGCAGTATGCCAAGAGGTGCGTTTGCACAGTGGTGTAAAAAGGGGGTGTGGCCCCGGACCACCTCTCTGCAATCCAGCTATGTGGCGCTTACTGGAGGTACCTGGTGGGCTAGTTGGCCCCCAGGGTCCCTCAGTATTCAAGGGGACTTAATCTCCCAACTTAGAACGCGCCAGGAGGCGCGTTTGCAGAGTGGTGGAGAAAGGGGGCGTGGCCTGTGTCCACCTCTCTGCAATCGAGCTCTGTGGTGCTTACTGGAGGTACCTGGCGGGCAAGTTGGCCCCCAGGGACCCTCTGTATTCAAGGGGAATTAATCCCCCAACTTAGAACGTGCCAGGGGGCGCGTTTGCAGAGTGGTGGAGAAAGGGGGCGTGGCCTAGTATGAGAAGTTAGCAATCCTTCTGTGTGAGACTTACTGTGGGTAATAGGAGGGGTAGTTGGCCCCCAAGGTTGACGTTGGGGGCTAACTACCCCTCCTGTTACCTCCAGTAAATCTCACACAGTGGGATTGCTAAGAGGTGTTCGGAGGCCACGCTCACCTTTCTCCACCACTGCTATGTTATAGTTAGAAATTAGCATTTAAAAAACATTTGAAATTCACTGAAAAAACCATAGGTTTCAGGGACGTTATAGTTAGAAATTAGCATTTAAAAAAACCATAGAAATTCACTGAAAAAACCATAGGTTTCAGGGACGTTATAGTTAGTTGGACATTTCACTCGTACAAAACCATAGAAATTCAGCCGTTATAGTTAGTTTAGCTAACTATAACTCGCGCCCCCGCAATGCACTGCTGATGACGTCACCTATTACATCATTCATGACATGGTGAGTGACATCACTGATGACATCTCAAATGACATCACATATATATATCACTTGATTGGATCAGAGAAATGTACTTGCTTTCCACTAGCAGCATGGTGTAAATTAATGCTATTTTGGGACAAACATTTCTTTATTTAGTTAACATTCTTAAAGAAACATTTCAAATTTGCAGAATTATTCTTTGTCTTACTATATGATTCCATGGAAAAAATTTCAAAATACCAAAAATCTGTTCAATCCTAAACAACCCACAACCTTTTAACACACAAAGATACAATAAACCTACATTTTATTTCTATGGTAAGTTACCGTGCCACAACAAGCTAAATGATAATGAAAAAACGACATTAAAAAGTAATAATATCTGGAAGCCAACATTCATAGCAGAAAGTTTGCACAGAATAGTGTCTAAACAACCCACAACCTTTTAACACACAAAGATACAATAAACCTACATTTTATTTCTATGGTAAGTTACCGTGCCACAACAAGCTAAAGGATAATGAAAAAACGACATTAAAAAGTAATAATATCTGGAAGCCAACATTCATAGCAGAAAGTGTGCACAGAACAGTGTGTATCACACACATATGAAGTGAGTGGACATGCTGCCAAAAGATCTAGGTCCCTGTAGTAAAAAATAGCACCTACATATTTTAAGATAATTGGAGCAGAATGCATGCTTTCTTGTGCCTTGCTTTCCCTGTTTGGCGCATAGTTATATTTTCATTCTATATGTGGACATGAGGGCAGGATACTTCTGATTGGGTCATAAGTGGTCCACCCTCCACAATGGGGTAACTCTTATTTATACGTCTACCAATGAGGTAAATGGTTAAATTGCCACACCAGGAGTAGTGTATGGATCTAGAGCACTATCAGTAAAACAGTATCATGATTACCATAGGCCTTGCTACATACTTCTACATAGGTCTTCTGTAGTAATTTGGCAATACTCATAGGTGTCGCCTACCATTGCTGTTTTACCTCCCCTTATGGAATTGCCAGCTCTGAGTCCCAATGCTCATGAAGTGCATGAGCATCCATGTTTGGGACAGTAGAAATCAGATTGCGATAAATAATAACAACTGTCTTATTTGCCTTTCTATATGAAATAAGAATGTAAAAGATGCAGGGAAGCAAGTGGCATGACAGTAGCCACATAAGATTGGATCAGCAACGTAACCACTATCTAAGTACGTCGATGTTTTCCTCAAAACCCTGGTAGGTGACTTCACTTCATTCATTAAAGAGACTGGCCAGAAAATGTTTAAAATAGAGGATCTCTCGTGTAACCCCAACAGGGAGTTTTTAGTGACAATGGCTATTGAGGCCTCTATACAAATATCACACAACCTGAAGCATGGGAAGCAGTTAAGACCATACTGCAATCTGAGGCGCTGGCTGGACCTCATGAATTTATTCTAGAATGTCTTGATATAGTTTTTAAAAAGAACTTTTTGAGTTTTATGGGGATCTCTTCAAACAAACCAAAGAAGTCTTTATGGGGGCTGCATTTGCTCCAAGCATGACAAATATTTAAATGGGTCTCTATGAGCACAAATTCATTTATAACGAAATATCGCCATTCTTCGAAAATGTTAGAAATTGGGCAAGGTTCATAGACGGCATTTTCTTTATCTGGGAAGGTGAAGAAGAAACTACAGGAATTCATCAGCTGGATAAACCTATGTGATGAGAACCTGAAATTCACTCCAAATATCAGTAACGACAGAGTGGAATTTCTTGACATTTGGATTATAAATGAAGGTAGAGAACCACAGGTTTCCCTCTACATCAAGCCCACTGCCCGCAACACTCTGCTCCATTTTCAGAGTTTTCACCCTAGATGTTAATGCCAGAGTATTCCCTTTGGGCAATTTCTCAGAATTCATAGAAATTGCTGTACCATCACAGAATACGACCACAATGCTCAATTTCTAAAAGAGAAATTCTTAAACTGAGGATACCCCAGAAGAATTATTAGAGAAGCTTACAAGAGAGCTAAATAGTTCAATTGTGAGTGTATGTTTAAATACACCCAAAAAGGAAAAATGACTAATTTATATGTGTTGTTAGACACTCAAATGTCAATAACAAAATCAGACAGGTCATTAATACACAATGGCACATACTGAACACAGAGGATGATGGTATGATTTTACCAAAACCTCTTTTTGCATTTAAGCGCAATAGATATTTGAAAGACTGATTATTTTGAGCCACACCTAAGACCAGTTCTCATTTCATCCAGAAATCAATTACTGGATCTATTGCAATTAAAGGTAACCACTGCTGTGGACAGTATCATGCGTGCGACACAGCTGTTGTTGCAGATGCTGTCAAATACAACAACAACAACAAAAAACTGGGAACCATGACCAATTGCAGAACCCAGAACATAATATAACGTATTATGTGTCCTTGTGAGTTAGGATAGATAGGAGAATCTGGTAGGGAATTTACAATGTGATATAGTGAGCATAAGTCTGCCATAAAAGTCAAACATTACAGGCCCCCATGGTGGAGCACTGCATGGAACTTAACCATACTGAGAACCAACTTATTGGACTATTCTAGAAAGAATTGAAGAAATAAGAATAGAGATTTTCCATGTATATGAAAAAACTAGAGCTCTTTTGGATATTCTATTTGTATACTGTGAAGAAGAGTCTGTACAACCGAATTCCCTGGGAAAATGCCCTCCAATAGATTGCCACTCCTTTGTGGCTGGACCATTCCTGATTACCAGATTGTAGAGACTTTATTTTTATACATATCTCCTTTAGTAAAGATTGTCCTGCTCCATTGTCTAAATAGGTAAGCTTTTTCTGTAAGTATATTCCCTGACACTTCAATTGAAATGTTCAACCTCGATCTCCTGCTTGCCCATGTCTATGATGTGTCAACACATTTTAGTGTCTGAAGGTCTATGGATATTTTGCCCACTTTCACCACCAAAAATCCAGATATTTAATTTGGACCGTTTTTCCTTTTGTATTTGTTTCTCTGTGTTTCTTGATTGAATTACTTAATTCTCTGGAAAAAAAAGCAATATTATCTAATTGGCTTTTAATTTAATTTTATTATTTAAATCCGCGACTGGCATCTGTAGTATTTGTACCTGTATCCTGAGTTCCCTCGCTCTTGCAGCACTATAGGCTTTCTATATAAGCTGTTTCGTGTCTCCAGCATTCACTCTCCTGAAGAGTTCCTTTTTTACAGTTATCTTTTTTGTTTTACAAACTTTGTAGTCATTCATTTTTTATTTTACCTCCTATTCAAGTTATCTTTATAAATGTCCAGATCGCTTTATTGATCTATTTCTTCTGTTCTTTTTTTTTCTACTTTTTATCCATGATCCCCCAATGTGGCCGCCGTTTTCAAGCATTTGAGCATTAAGAAAGTATTGCTAGATTTCTTTCTTTTTACTTCCGGCTTAGTGCTCGCGATTGGAAGAACTTGCCAGCTGCACCCTTTTATATCCTGGGGTATTCCGTTCACATCTGACTTGCATTGTTTTGAAGCAGGCCTGAGCTCTAGACGGAACATACTAGCCCGCATAGGAGGCCTTGTGATTTACACTGACCGAATTTAAAATAAAGAAGTGTTTAAGGACCCCAGCCCCGGTGTGTCATCGTTGACACACAGGCTATCATATTGCCTTTAGACGTCCCTCAGTTACACTCATTTCTGCGCTTTGGTATTTTTGTTTATTGTGCTTTCTACATTGCTTAGTTTCCTTTTCTTCATTTTTTGTATTCTCAGACATTGAGATTGGGCTGTTCTGATGCACTCTGTCTGGAATTTGGAGATTAGGGAGCTTGTTGCCCCTTCGGCACAGGAAAATTGCCCTTACTGATCCCTGCCTTGATGAATGCATTTACTTATGAGAGGATATTGAGTTCAGGTTATTTCACCTTACAGCATTTTTTAGGTCGAGCCTAGAGTCAGCACGCAAGCGCTGCTCTGGTGAAGATCTGCTGTAGTTCACTATGTGAGAGAAGCCTCGCCCACTGCCCCGCCTGTATTTTTTCATTGGCTTGTGTCTTTGTCCTTCGTAAATGCTGTCTTCTGATTGATTATGAGGCATGTAAGTCCCTCCTTATTATGACCATGTCGTCATTTGTACCCTCCCATGGCTACTGGCCCCTTTACTTCGAGTGTTACCCGGTACGGTACGTGTTATTTAGACTGTGAGCACTATTTTTTTCTGCGCCTTCTCACCCCCTCCCCCACCCGCACTCCCGTTGTCCGTGCCTTCTTGCCCCCTTCTCCCCACTTCCCCCGCCCGCACTCCCGTTGTCCGTGCCTTCTCCCCTCCCCACGCCCGCACTCCCGTTGTCCGTGCCTCCCCCCTCCCGTTGTCCGTGATGCAATGCAATAGGCCTCGCATAAATGCGAGTCCTATTGCATTGCAAATGCTTGTCTTAAACTTTCATCGGATCAAACATACTGGTTAAAGAAAATCCATACGAGCCCATTGGTTAACAGTAAGCCATTTGGGCCAATCAGAAATTACTACTCATTGAGTGTTTGCTGATTGTTCCTTGCCTCCAGGTGTGCTCCATCTTAAAACGAGTACCAGGGGGTGTTTTCTTTCTTATGTGAAGAGCATAGGATACCCCGTCCGAGCAGCACATTCGTTTAAGCGGTGGTTTTCTTGAAAGATGGAGATTTTTCAACTCATTGTTAGGTACGCAATTGGGAGGAGGCGGTCGAATCGAGCGTTTGAAGTGATAAGCAAAATAATGTAGTTGATTCAGGAGCATTGCACTGTCCTTCATCCCGAAAGTCCACCCTGTCCAATGCTTTCAGAATTGTGTGTGGCTGCCCTAAAACGGTTCTTGGAATGCTTCGCTGATGTGCAAATGGCTTAATCTGAGCAGCAGGTGCAAAAGGCACACCATGGTGGAGGCTGTTTCCAGTCCCTAACCTTCGCGTGAAACTAAATGAATTCTGGGAGTTGTAGACTTCTTTCTTTAGACTCCATTTAACTCACCAGACTAGCACACCTACAAGGGCCGTTTTGTGTAAAAAATCAGCTCTTACCCAGTCCTGCATCTCGAACAATCCCCCAATAAGGGGCCTTTTCCTTTCTTTGAAGTCTGCTTTGGTTTTCAGATGTAGCCACGTTCATCCGATGACTTCTGTAAAATAATGACTTGCAGACGAAAAGATTTGGACCGGTTACGGTGCCGTAAAGGTGTGGAGTGAGGGGGTGGCTTACATTTTGGGCATTGGCATTGGTATCAAACCATTTAGTACTTGATTGTTACAAAGCAGGCATTGTTTCGATCTTCTGGAGGTGGGTTGGTGTCGGACGATGAAACGAGTTATATGTAAAGGGTGCAAAGTGCGTCTTGCTCTCCTCAGTCATGGAGTTTCTAACGTTCAATTCAGGTGATTTAAAAAAAAAAATTTAATCTCATGATTAGAATTTCACTCTGGGTGGAAGGGGGGGGTCACTGGTACACGTGAAGCACTCCAAGAGTGTGCATGTCTTTTCAAACTGCCCCCTCGTGTACTACTCTTTCCCCCACTCCACCACGCTCTGTGTTGCACTCTCTCACCAGTGTTCTTTCCCTGGACCCCTCTGTGCTATGCTCACCCTCATATGCCCCTCCCACTGGAATTGCTTCTCGCTTGTGTGCTTCTCCCTGAAGTACTGTTTCCCCCTCTCACCTGCCCGCTCCCTGTTGCTTCTATCTCCCCTTACCTGCTCTCGTTGCTGTACCCCACACACCCTCCTGCTCCCGTTGCTGCCCCTCCTCCACCCTGATCATTTTTTTATTTTATTTTTGACAGAGGACTAGCCCATCTGCCTTAAAAGCGCTTTTGTGCTACTTTACTTCTTTTTGTATTCACTGATCCATCTCGAATCAGTAAATAAAAGGAAATGGCATAAAAGACCATGCACACGTCTACAAAATGATGCAGTTGCAGGGCATTGTTATTATTTTTTTCCTTTTCGACATGCCATCCAGCACCTTGAAGGCAAAAGCATTGGCAAAGCCAGTAGGTCCCACAGGCTATATCTATTGGCTTTGCCAACGCTTGTTTTACAAGATCCTTAGTCCACTCTGTATTTTTTTGGGGTATTTTATTTATTTCTTGCATAAGTTAATTAAAACCATTGCAATACAGTAGTAAAATTAATAAAAATAAAACATTAGTTCATCTTAAAGTGCAATAGCCGTAATACAAAATCAACCCCTAGCGAAAGGATCGATAGTTCTAGTGGAGTCCAAGTTTCTAAGTTCATTCCTTTCACTCAGAGCTTGTTTTCGTATTTACTTTAGACTTGCGCTCTGCGACTGGGCCCAACCGCCCAGCTGCTCCTCTAAGGTCCTTATGTTGCTGTCCTACAGATCTCCCCTGCTTCTTCGGTGCTCCATCTATGAGGTGATGTTCGGGAAAAGTGCCTGTGCTTTTGCGATTTATTGGGGAGTTCCAGTCTCTAATCATTCCTCCGAAGCGAGGACAGCAGCCTGTCGTTATACTGAGCGCTCCGATTTGAAAGGGTAGCCAAGAGTGTTCCTTTGGTCTGGTCTTATCTGAGGGTCATTCTGACTTCCCTTTAAAATAGTCCGGGATCACCTTTTGGACTATCCGAAGGCCAGATCGGGGCCCAGGGCGGGGCTGGAGAGCATCCCTGATGATTTGTATAAAACGCCTGCAGCGAGCCAGGATGTGGGGTTCTTTTTGAGTAAAACATATGGCCGATACCTCCAGGCAGGTGCTTGCTTTTTTGCTCAGGCATAATTCCCTAAATAGGGTTCTTCTCATGTTGGCTACAATTGGGCAACAACACAGAAAATGCAGCCATGATTCACGTTTATAGGCACATAGACGGCATGCCCCCCCATTTTTTTGTGCGCCCACGCCGGGCTAAATTCCGCTATTGGCAGGGCCAGCAATCGCATGTATAGAATCTCTCTTCGGGTTTTTGGGTTCAGCGCCGCTGAGAGGTAAGGCTGAGGTTTGGATACCAGATATGATGGGTTGAGCGGGGCCAAGAAAAGAGATGCTTTTATTGTTTCCTGGTCTTGCCGGAATGAAATTGTTTGAACTTGCTTGTTTATGCACTTTTTCCAGATGGTGTATGTGTGTTTTGTTTATTTCTGTGGTGGCTAGGGCTTTCTCGAGCTGAGTTTGCCACGGAGATCCGGCTTTCTCAGATATGTCTTTCTAGAGATTTCTCCAGGGCTTTCAGGATCCGAATGTAATATTTTAAAAGGTCTGCGTCAAGAGCTAAAGACTGCTTGGTCAGTCCAAGCTCCAGTCTCAGTCTCGCCCTAAGGAGATATTTTGGGAGATGGAAGATCTTTTTGTAGTACAAACACTGTGCTCGTTCCTGGATTTCCGAGCAACCCCCCGGAAATGCATGATGTCCATATGATAATGCTGGTAGAAGGGACGCTTGCGTGACTTTTATTATCCCCTCTGCTGACGGACTTTTCAACTTGGTGTTTAATCTGATTAGTCCGTAGGTAATTGCCGTCACTTTCTTGTTCAGGTCTTTTTTGTGCGCAGATGGTTGAGCCATTTCTGTAAACCAGACCCCCAGGTATTTGTATTTTGGGGCTGAGGTGATAGTCATAGTGCCTATACGGCAGGAGATTTGCTTTTTTGTGTTTTTGTTTTCCAAGTACCAGAATCTTTGTTTTTTCCGAATTAATGATTAAGTGGTTGGCGGTGCAGTACATGTGCAGGCTGGCCAGTGTGCGTTGCAGTCCTACTTTGGTGTGGTCCATGATAAGAATGTTGTCTGCGTATTGAAGGACGTGTAGAGAGCGGTGTCCTAACCGTGGAGGGACCAGACGGCTGTTGAAGAGGGCCTTGCCAGATCTGCTGTGTATAGATTAAAAAGTAAAGGGGCAAGCACACATCCTTGCTTCAGTCCGCCAGACGTGCAGATTTTTGCAGACAGGGATTGGGGGTCTGTTTTCACACGTACCCAGGTGTCCGAGTACAGAGATATTATGGCCGTTAGGAGCAAGGATGGAATGCCCCAGTTTGCCAGCTTCCTCCAAAGGACTTGTCTATCAACTTTATCAAAGGCTGCTGAGATATCGACAAAGCAGCAGAAGAGGGGAGGCTGATTAATCTGTGTGGCTTGGTGGCTGAGTACTGATAGAGCTATTATGTTGTCAGTAGTCGCTGCACCTCCTCGGAAGCCTGTTTGGAAAAATGGTAGCAGCTCCTGTTCTTCTGCCCAGGTTTCCAGCTTTTCCAGTAAGATTCGGGCATACGCTTTTGCCTCCAGGTCTAACAGGGCGATTAGACTGTAGTTATTTGGATTCAGGAGGTCTCCTTTTTTGTGGATCGGGCACAGTATTGAGCCTCTCCAGGATCCAGGTGTTTTGCCCAGCGTATATGCGGTATTAAACAGCGTGGTTAGGAGCTTGGCCCAGCTGTCTGGGGCAGATTGGAAAATCCCAGCAGGGAGCCCGTTTGGGCCTGGTGTTCTGCTAGCCTTCATGGATTTAATTAATTTTACTATTTTCATAGATGAAATTGGGGCTTGGTATCCTTCTACTGTTGCCCTGGCTGGTTCCAAGATGGCTGAGGGGTTGTGAGCTAAGAACTGACACCTCATGTGGTTTTCCCACACTGTTGCTGAGACTGCATTTGCCCTTGGAGGCCTGGGTGATTTTAGCTTATTTACGTACTGCCGGAACCGGGCTAGGGATCCTTCTTTGAGCATCTCAAATATCTTTTTCCACTCCTCTAGGTTTGCACGTTTTACGGCCCAGATGTTTTTCCTGTGTGCTTTCCGTGCCTCCTTTGGTGCTGCTAAGTTTCCGGATGTAAAGTTGAATTTGAGCAGACGGATTCTCTTCCTCAAGTTCTTCCACATTTGATTGATGCTCTGTTGCTGTTGGGAGTAATTGTGCTAGTTAATATGTTTCCAATTTCGTTTTCGGGGTCCTATGTGGCCCTGGTGAGTTGCAACCAGTGTTCTAATCTTTGGGTCCCAAGTTGATAGGATTTGGGCCCCTGGTTGGTCCATCGCCCAGAGTGTCCCATCCTTCAAGCCTTTGGCCACCTGGGGCAGTTGGTGAGGGTGCCACTTGATTCTCCTAACTAAATTGTGTAATTCGTCTCCGGTTGAGAGACCTAGCACCTGGCCAGTGTCAGCTTTCTGGCGGTTTAGGTTCAGGTTTATGACCAGAGGGTTATGATCACTTTCTCCACGGGTTACTAAGTCGAATCTCTGAAGATTGTTTGTTAAGTGGTGTGACATGAAGATGTAATCAATTGTGGAATGTTTTTTGAACGTATGACATGTCTTGTTCCCCATGTTCGGCTGTATCTTGTCTGCCGATATTAACCTGTATGCGGATAGTAGATCATTGAATTGGGTTTTTTCATTGGATTTTTGTGCTGCATGTTTGTATTGGCCCAGGTATTTGGTGTTAAAGTCCCCTGCTCGCACGATTTCGAGGGTTGGATGATTTTCGATAATTTCTTTTATGATCGTGCACAGTGACCCCATGGCGGGTGCTTTGGAGGATTTGCGAGGGTTCAAGTAACAATTGATGAGAAGCAAGGAGAGGGTCTTCTGACCACATTTTAGGCCCACTATTGATAGAGCTTGCAGGTCCCTGTGGTCTTGCGTGAGAATGGAAGTTGACACTTTGTCTCCTTGCTTTAGGAAGATCGAGAGGCCCCCCAAGGGCCCCCGAAAGTGCTTGTTTGCGTGACTGGGTGAAAACTTTCGTGGTATCCATATATTGTGGTGGGGTTCAGCGACCATGTCTGCTGGAGACATAGGATATTGCCGGTGTTTAAAAAGTCCAGCCCTTGTTTTGTTTTTAACGTGGAAGCCAACCCGGGCACGTTCCAGCTGATGATGGAAAATTGATCTTTTGATGCTGGGTTGCTTATCTGGGGGTACGTGGTTAGTGTGAGGGGAAAAGGTTCCACTGTGCTAGGAAACAATGTCAAAATTGCTGGTCCTCAGCGTTGACGTCTGCATTGACCCCTCCTGGGACTGTGCTGCAGATTGCCATCTGATGGACCGATGTGTTGAACTGCAATGGATCCTTAAGGGGTTAGATTCCACCGTGAACCCAACTAACCAGTCGTGGGTGGCTCCCCAGGCTCGCTTCAATATGCTTCCTCTGTGTGGGGCTCCGAGGGGTTCTGTTAGAACATATGGGTGTTTCCAGGGTCGTATGGGCTCTAGCTCAATGCCCCAGTCCTCAAAGGTTGGTGCCTATTTGAGGATTGCTTCTCGGGTTGTTACTGAGTCCCAGTTGGTTATGGTAGATTCGGGTGCTCTTGAGCCCGGGATATGGGCGAATTTTACCGATTGAAGATCCGTAGTGGTGAGATTGTTCAGAGATGGTATGTGTTTAAATAGTCTTAAAATGTTGCCTCTGTTCAGGATATCCGCTGGCCCTTTGGACGTGTAGTGGGCGGTAAATGCTAGGCCGGCCGTGGACTTGTCTTCCCCCATTCGCCCGACTCTTTTTATACTATGATGTATTAGTTCTCCTGATTGCTGGGAGACGTGTGCTATACTTTCTCTTTCTGGTAAGCGTATATGATTAATGTTGTTGGGCACAGCAGCCCTGGGCGTTTGGTTATTGTTTGCCGTCTCTTGTTTGTGTTGCAGAGTGCTGCGGCCGATCTCCCATATGTCCTTGTTTGCCTTCACAGATTTGCTTGTTAAAGACTGATTCAGTATGCCTTTATTTTCAGTGTCCTGTAGGTATACAGTTTGGTTGTCCGCCATTAGTGAGCCAGCTGAAGGCAGGACAACTCTAGGGTAGGCTCCGTGTAATGGTGTCAGGCTTCCTACGTTTAAGATCGGTTTTCCTGGCCTAGACTGTTGTTCGTGTGTCATTCCTCCCAAAGACATCTGCATTTCCGTGGTGTTAAAGGAGATCAACGTAGAGTCACTTGAGTTGTCACTGTTTCTACTGTTTGAAATTGGCATTCTTTGGATCCCCGGTGTGGTTTCTGGCTTGAGAGGTAGTTGCTTTTCCTGATCGCAGGCCCCTGAATTATTGGCTGAAGGTACGGTGGTGATGGAATGTTTGCTTACTTTAGAGCTTTGATAAAAGATTGGAAATAATTTAACTGGCTTTCCTTGTTGCTTGGTTGGACCTATACCTAAGCTTACGCTCAGTATCCCCAGGTGTCTTTTTTGAAGATGCTGTTTTTTGGATAATTTTTTCTTTTTCTTCTTTCTCTTCTAGTGAGCAAAGACTCTCCCAATGTGTGAGGATTTGTGATGTCCTGAGAGGGGCTTGCTTGTATCGGAATTATTTTTACAGAGTTTACGGTTGCTATGGCATTTGTACTTAAATCGGTTTTGACAGTTGTAGCCGTGTTTCCTCCTTGGCTGGATAACACCAGGTGGGAGGCTAGCTCTACTGTTGTTGAAATTGAACTGGCTGCCAAGTAGGTTACTGGTTCCGTTGTTAGTGGAGAAGTGCCAGCTGCCACTGCTGTGTTGTCTGGTTGAGGGTTATTCAGGTGGCAGTTCTTTTTTGCGTTGTCAAGTAGAGCCCACAAGATTTCTGGTAGTGTGGACAGTTTATCCATCAACTGAGTACATGAGCAAAACTGGCCTGCGTCAATCTGGTTAAATTTAAATTCAATCTGCATGAGCCTTTTTCCTAAGTCCGCAAGCATTGTTGCTATTGACTGAATTAGGTCAATCAGTAACTCCATTTTTTTTTATTGCCAAAGTAAGGCTTTCGCTAATGTGTCCTGTTTGTATCTGGGGAAATCCTCCTGGAATAGATTTACTGGGCTTACAAAGCTCTCTCGACCACTGACCTCTTCGTGTGTTTGCTGCGGAGAGAAGTCATTGAAGGTAGGTCCTCTCGAAGCATCGCTGGCGTTTGGGCCAGCGATGCTTTCAAATGAGCGTCAATTTGAGCTTCTAAGGTGGTTAAAAATTCCTTTGATAGAGATCCTGAGTCGGGTTCTGATGTACAACATCGAATTTGCTCCCTTTGAGGGGATCGTAGCTCCATGGGGCTGAGGGGCTTAAATAAGTGGCAGCTTCCTGTGAGAGATGTCCTGCATGGATTTGTGCTGCTGTAGTAATTTGATTGCTTTCCGTTGTCGGACCTGGGTTGTTGCAGACTTGATGGAGTGAGAGGAAGGAGGCTGTTCTCCTAGGCTTTGCTCCCATAGGCTTTAGCAGCTCAGAGCTCGTTGTAACAGGCTTCATTAGGGATAAGGAGCATCTTGTTGTTTCGGCCTTGGGGCCTGTTCCTGGGTTGAGACCGGTGCGGGTTGGATGGGTAACTTTTCAGAAATAGTTCTGAATTCTCCCCCCTGGGTATTGAGGTGTTTGTGTGGTGGGAGATCTTTCTTTGAGTGGGCGTATGCTGTGCGGACTTCCAATTTCCTTTACAGGGTACGTAATTAATGCCTGTGATTGAGTGAACCCCAATGGCGCTGACTGGTGGCTAACCTGGTCCCATTCACGGGGCTCCAGGATTTCTTCCGGGCAGTCTGTTAGACACTTCCTTGCAGTACTTCTGGCCGGGCCTCGCTTTTTGACCACGTTTTACACCCTACTGTTGGACCTAGAGGGTGGGAATATTCTTCTACACCGCTAGCAAACGTCAGAAACAGGTAGAAATCTTTCTTTGGCCCTCGGAGCTAATTAGCTGGCCCGTCTAACTTGTCGGGCCGCCTGCGTTATACACGCAATAAGCTGTTCTATCAGGGTGGCCCGGGGGGGGGGGGGGGAGGTCGGGGGATAGCCAACTGGGGCGGGGAACGTGCAATTAGGAAGATTAGACAGGCCCCTCCCCCAGTTACAGGCGCTTGTTGAATGTTAGGTGTTGGGTGTTAGCCCCAGAGCTGTAGTTGTAGCACCACGCTCTCCTACCTTCCCTCGCGGTGCAGTGATTTGAGGGGGTCCTTGGGCCCCGGTCTTGCTGTCCTGCGTTACCCAAAGATGTCCTGTGCGAAAACCCTGAGCGAGAATCCTCAGTGTCTACCATGTGCGGCGATCAAGGGCTGCTACCGGCGACCTCCCTGGTCCTGGCTTGCCACTCCTAGCGTTTCCTATGGTGGCCCTTTAGGAAGGGGCTCAGTTGCTGGGTGAGTTGAGACCGGGGGCCCCTGGTCCAAACTCTTGCTTCTTTCCCCTGGAGGAGCCGGGAGGGTGGTGGAAAGTTGGAGAAAAGTTGTGCGGTTGCGGTATGCGGTTGACCGGGGACCGTAGGCTCCGCTATGTGATTGATTGATTCAACCTTCACATCTTTCTTGGAGCCAATACATTTTACCGGTAATTGACTCCTGCGGTTAACAGGTCAGCGCTGTTTCTCGGCGTCTCCCTTTGGGGGCTCCTTCACCCCCTTAGCTCCTTTGAAGCCCGAATTCCTCTTTGGCAAGTGGGGCCAACCAGGTGTCCGCAGGCTGCGCCCAGAGCTACCCGGGCGGCCTCCGCGAAACACTTGTGGCACACTCTCGCCAGAACGAAAGTGGGACTGTGGGTGCAATTATGGCCCGGGCAGCCTCATTCACCTTCTCAATGCTGGGAGGATCAGGCTCGGGCTCGAGGGGTTTAGAGGGGAGTACTGGAAGTGAAGAATGTAAACGGAGTATCCCTCGCTCCTTGCTGTTTCGGCGTTTTCGGACGCGTTTCCGACCACTCCACTCCGTGTTTTGCAAACCACTGACTGGTAACTACACTGAGAGCAGTTGTCCCCTCTGGTAGAACTGTATGGCCAAACTCAGTTACTTTATACTCAGATGGCATAGCTAAGGTAAAGTTATCTGAGGTTGTAGTTGACAATTATGACTTTGATTAAATAATTCGGCTGAGGTTTGCATGGCACAACAGCGCTCATCTTTGAAACATGATGAGGTGCATTGCCTCATATTCAATCTTACTGTAAGGCGACAGTTCTATTGTCGCTGTAGAATGGTTTGTGGGCAGTGGAGTGGAATTCACACTTGAGTTATAATCAAAAATGGTTTCTTGTCTTCCGTCCCTGCTGAAGGTATAATATCACTAATGCGGTGCGAGAAACCTACTTAGGCTTTCATTCCTTTAGAGAAGGGAAATGCCTTCAGTGAATATGCGCTCCACAAGTCCTTAAGCGCATTGTTTTTAATTGAAAACAAGTTTTTTTTTTCCTTGTCCATGAAGATCTATTTACAGCAGAAGGACTCATTCAGCCCCTGTGACGTCACACTTTTTGCATCGCTAAAAGCTTTTCTTGTTTAAATGTTATTTTAACAAGATTACAATGAGTATAGAAATATATTTGTTATCTAACTCAGCGGTGTACACTCCGTTCCTTTCGTTTGATTCACCTACCCTATCTGTGGTGTACTCTTTTATTGCTGTGTTACATCTTGTCTTGGGCTGCCCTCAGTACTACAGAATTCACAATTGGATAAAAAAGAAGGGGGGGGGGAGTTTAGGGAGTAATCGTGGAGGGCACCAAGAAATAGCTAACATTTCCGTGAGTATCTCTTTTGGGTGGGCTGCAAGTGCACAGCTTTTCTGTGATAAATTATTTTGAGCAGGAAGCCATTTTAGGTCCATCTATGGCCGTATACACGTCCAGTGGTCTTCTAGAGAGAGGTGTTTCCTTTAATTTTGCTCCTGGACTTGCTGATGGGCCAGCTACAATCAGAGTACAACATGCAGCTATGAAAAGGCCATCTAAGGGGCATATTATCAAGGGCCTTATCTCCGCTTCTTTGGCTTTAAAAGCCAAAAAAGCGGAGATAATGTTTTCGCCCTATTAACAAGGCAGTGCTAACATGCATTAGCGCATGTTAGCAGCCTTGTTACCGACGCCTCGCTTTGTATCTCTAATGAGATGCAAAGTGGGCGTCACTGAGCAGTATTAACCTTGCAAATATCGCTGAAGTGCACATCGCGATATTTACAAGGCTGCCCCAGCATTTAAGCAGACGTTAGTTTTTGGAGAAAACGGCTGTTTTCGCCAAAACTAACATCTGCTAAAATTCAGACTTGCCTATCCCTAACATTGAGGTGGATTATGCTGATACGACCACAGGGTCGTATCAGCAGGTTATCGCCGTTTACAGGAACATCGCTGGAAAACCAGCGATGTTCCCTGCAAAACGACGATTTCCCGCTATCGCTGGAATTTTTATCGCCCTGGAGAAACGCGTTGTTAATAACGCGCTACCAGGGCGATAAATTCCAGCGATAGCCGGCGATATGGGAAATAGCGCTAAGCGCGCTTTGCGATAGTTATCGCAAGTTGTTGTTGATATGCCCCTAAATGGTTTGTGTACTCATTAAGTAACGCCATTCTCTTAATTTTGCTTCATTTTCTCTGTGTCTTAAAATACAGGGCTTGATTTACGAACCTATTTTTAAAAGACTGAAATCATTTCACTGGAGGTTTACTCCTAGGATTTGCATAAATTCGTGAGATGCTGGATGGACCACTTTCTTTAGAGCGCTCAGTATTCAAATAGTAATGTCCCCTTTTTAGGTCGAGCATTCGAGACCTCTTGTATATACTTTAGTATATACTTATATGTGTATGTACTTTGTGGGCTCTGGAGATCAGCCCTAGGACTTGTCTGCTTTCGCTTAGGGACTTTTTCCCCTTTCAACTGCCTCTATTTAACTTTCTTGATAGAAAACGACCAGCAGAGGTCAGTAAAATACCAGAATCACTTTAGCATTCTCTAGATTCCAGTCCATAGAAATTGTCTTCAACGAGCACCCGTAGACAATAATATTTTTTCCAAATTTTGTATTTTCAGTGATATGACCACCGAAGGCCCTGATTTTATATTAATAACAGAGCTTTGGACTATACCATTTCCCGCTGAAAGGCAATATTTCTCTCCATGTGTTCCCATACCTGGTGTGTCACGCAGTTTGGTGCTTACTTTCCCTCCATGTTAAAGAACAGTAGATGTTTCTGCACCCAGGCTAATGTGCTGCATAGCTAAATACATATAAGGTCCCAAAGGCGAGACCGATTGCATTGCATACCTATGGGCTTGGTTACTTAATGTTGGTCTTTTGAATATTCCTTTTTAGTGTATTGTGTTCTATTTCCGATGCTGGAGCTGGCAATATAGATATCTTTATAGATATGGTTCTGCCTTGTCTTATTCATGCCTATGATGTAATGCGGCCTATTTAAGGTGCTTTTCTAAACATTTTCTTCTAAGTATTCCCTCACCAGGAACCCCTTCCCACATATCATTGGGTCATGCTCACTTTGGAAGCCTGCGCCGTCTGGCGACTCACTGTGAAGAAATTTAGATCACAGTGATTGACAGGATATAAGGTAGCACATTAATTATACTATGTGAGTGTGTGTTTCAGAGTAAAAGCATGGAATGATTGCATATGGTTTACACACAGTGCGCTCGTTTTGATTGCAAGTGTGACTGAGGACTAGCAGATGAATGCCCTTTAGATGAATATCATGCTGAGGCACTAGCTCGTATAACATTTTAATAGTTATTTTTTCGTTTTAGATTGCTCCTATTTCAAGGACACTTTCTGTTCCTTCCTCCTTTACTTGTTTTTATTGAGGTTATATTTACATACCATCATATTGTGCCCTGAAGAAGGTGAGTGGTCGTTGACCACTAGCACCAAAACGCGGGTAGGAAACCAGCAAGAAAGCCTTGGGAACACCTGTCATTATTTAAATTTATACTAAATCTTCAGCAAGTACATTTGATGAAAAGAAGTGTATATGTATATTAAAAATATAATACTGCCATGCTTAATGAATGTAAGATACAGTTCAGATTTTGATTTATCAGTCTGTTTATAAAATCTAAAAGTACAATCATTCAGGTCAAGATGTTTCACCTATAGGCTTAATGTAAGCTTTGTTGTTTAGTATGAATGGAGTTATTGGGTATGAATGGTATGTTTCAGGATGAGTGTTGTGAAGGTTGGGAGGTTTACAATTTATTGATAAATATACAATTGTTTGCTCAAGACTACGGATGATCTATTTTGATAACAACAAATAAGCAAAAATTGATGAAGTTATGAACAAATAAAATGTTTTTGATTCTACTTTGGTTGTATGCATTGTGTGGCCTAAATAAGTTGCCGACTCTACTTAAGAGCTGATTTTGGAGGTGGGCTATTTTCTTCCAGTTTTTCCCACATAAGAAATCCCCATACCCACTAGAGCGGAGACAGTAGCAGCTAGTCCTCATACAGAATGACAAAATAATTCAAATGGCCTGGTCAAAATTACACTAATGATCACTTCAGCCAAATTCTGCCTCGTAAAGCTATTCACCAGTCAGGAGTACCATTTATATGTGTAAGTAAGTTGCTAGCTTCAGGTCTCCATTCGAATGTGAAATAGAGAATTGTGGGCTTGAGTCTCATCATGAATAAAACATGTAGGGGCAGATTTATGGCTTGCTGCGTTTCGCTGCGTGAAAGGGAAGGGGCAGAATGCACCTTATTTACCATTGATTATACTACACATTCCTCTCTTTTCCTAGCGCTGGCGCACTTTAGGCTACCTAGCTCAATGCAGGCACCCTTGCATCATGTTGCAAGGGTGCGGGCATTGTAGGCAGGATTGTTTTTGTGCACGAAGGGACACCTTACTGCACAAAAACAATCCTCAGAGACACTTTCTAAGTGTCCTGCAGAATGCAGGAAACTTAGAAAGAGGAAACAACGAGGAGAAATAAAGATATTTCTCCTCGTTGCCCCTCTTGTGGGGAGGCGTAGAATTCTGATGCATTCTCAGGTCTACCAATGTTGGTAAATCTTGGAATGTGTCAGAATCTATGGTTGGATGCGTGGTAACACCCATGCTCCACCCATGGAATGCCTCCCTGCCGCAAATTTGCGCTGCCTTGCGTTACTCTAAATTTATCAAGCCACTGAGGGCCATGCAAAGTGGTCTTGCGTGGCTTGCTAAATCTCATTTAGGTTTTGCAACGCCCTTGTGTCCCCTTGTGTTTCGCATGGGCGACTCAAAACCTTGATAAATATGCCCGGTAATGGCTGACTTTCAGTAAAGTTCTATCATAGTTGACGGAGAGGTTTGGCTCTTAGCGAGGGAGGAAGCATATTTTGTACGGGCGTGGAATATTTCCCAAGCCACTGCTTTCTGGCGTGATATCAATGTCCTTTGGGTCGACAAGTGCTCTCAGCTTGAAGTTCTGCAAGATGGTGGTGAAGAAGAGGAACAGTTCCATCAGGGCCAGGCTCTCCCCAAGGCAGACCCGTTTCCCTAAAAAAGCAGAACAGTGAGAATTTAGTTGGACACTTAGGTTCTTGGTCTTGGCATAGTCTGGAGTAAGCAGGACATTGTGATAGAAGATGCAAAGGTTGTCATTAAGTTCAGTCACATAATTGAGTAAGTGGTTCCAGGTATAAATAGATACCCAATTGTCTGTAGACACACCATGAAATTTAAATCTAATCCAAAGTTTTGCCATGGCATACCTAACATTCTTTCCCTAAAACCAGTATTATACCATCTGCCTTTACTTGTTTTATTTTTTCTTTTACTCAGAATGAATGTGCTTAAAAATGTAAAATATATACAAGAATAAGTAAAAATTTGTAGCATGCACTATTAAATGCTATTAAGATGTTTGAAAGAAGAAAGCTGGTGTAAAACGAGTAAACAATAGTAATAAATATATTAAAAATCATTAACAAAAATGATGGATTTTATATATGGGGTGAAGGCACTGAAGATATTCAATTAGAATATTGCAAGTAACCAATGAGTTCAGTGACTGTACAGAGGTGCAAGGCCACGACCGAGGGCTTTTTCTAGTCTTGCATCCCTTGCAGTTACCCCATAACATGAGTTGGAGTGTATTTTATTCCTTATAATACATGGTAAACCATATATGTAGTGGACTAACAAGTCCCTTTCTAAGCTCTGGTGTCATGTCTGGAATACTACAAGAGTAAGTGATACCCACTCATAGCAAAATCTTTGTGATTCGGGCCAACATTTCTCAGGGTGGTTACCATACATGGGCAAATGCCATTTTTTTAGGCTGGCATAATGCTATCTCTTAACCATACCAGATCGCTCACTTGAGCATATAAATCACAATTTGATTCAAGCATAAAAAAGTGAGGGGCACAAGATTTGTAAATTACAAATATTTCATTCACTTCAAATGCAAAAAGAGTAAATAAAGAGTCTTGGGTCCACGATTTTTAACAAATAGGATCAGCCGTTATACTCCAGCTGGGGAGCTCTGCTTCTCTTCCTTGAACTCACTGGCTATTCCAAAATAAATGATTTTGTTATCTGCATTGAAGTACTACTGAAATAATTTCAATGGAATCACAACCTTGAATTGAACATCACAGTGTCTTTCTCAGGGTTGTTTTGTGGGAGGTAGAACACTGGAGATCTGCTGGCAACACTCCATAGTTTTACAACTTCCACTCTGGTTTATCCAATTAGAATTCCTAGCCTTAGTTTTCAAGATTTCCAAAGCTTTCATACTGAACACCATAAAAAAGCACAGTGACAAAGTCTAACATGTAGGAATAGGCTAGCTGCGACTTAAGACTTCATTATGACCCTAGAGTTGTAAGTATAGTGTTGTAAGGATATCTAGCCTATAGTTACCTTTATATCTACTGTCACCATATTTTGGTTCTCAATAATTAGGCCTTGATATTTTTGCCCCACAATATTTTGCCCTCGGTGTTCTGGTGGAAATCCATACTATTCCTTTTGCTGTCAGGTAAGATTAATTACAATTTCTTGCTCAATTCTAGCTTTTGAATTTATTTACCCTTTGTAACATAGCTATAGCTTCCACCATCCTTCCAACCAACCCATTTAACGTCATTATTAGAAAGCCCACTCTCAAAATCATTAAGTGGGCTCTGCAGTGATCAATAGGATATGACATATCTTTTTACCTTGGTGATGATCAATGGGATAAGATATATCTTACCTGTTCTTGATATCAACAAGAGTAACGAATACAAAAAATCATAAGATTGGCCCAGACTTTCAGTGATCACTGATGATTACATTGGTAGATCCTTTACACAACAGCAGTTCTACAATAGTCCACAGGAGCTGAATCGATACTAGATGTTCAGGATATCCACCTGGGATAAATTATCACTGTTCACCCAAATTAATCAGGCGGTGTTTAACCAGAAAATTTACCATGGACCTGATTGTCATGGACCACGGTGAGCCCACATGCAAAACCTAATTTTAAAATATAGATGCATTACTTTATAGCCAGATATTCACACTGAATCACATATACAGCTGTTTTGTCATGTGTTTTGCAACTTTCTCTAGCCTATGCAGAGGGCCTCTTTTCTGATCCAAGGAACAGCCATCAAATTTTAATCTTGTTTCTGCAGACTGTCTCTACTTTTTTGCTTAAGGCATCTTCAAGCCAGTTTTAATCTGTTCACTTGAGCTTGAACTTCTTTTCTTACCTGCAGAAAATGCCATAAATGCTTCATTCTTCTTGAACAGGCCATTCTCATCCAGAAAGTGGGTGGGGTCAAATTGTGTTGGGTTTTTGAATTTGGTGGGGTCAAACTGCGAAGTGCATAGCAGTGGAATAATATTCAGGCCCTAAAAATAAAAGTTGAAGGAAAAATTTGTGACATTTCTTCTAGACCTCTGTAGCCTGTTTAGTAATAGTAAAATATATTGTGTATAGGTTGAATCCTAAAACATTCACTGAAAAAAAATCAAGACTTAAATAATGACAAAATATTACATAATCTATGGAAAATATACATGTGGCGTACAGAACTTAGAACAAAAGTTACTCACAATGACCAATGGCACAGACACAAAACATAATCACTGTAAAATTGTGAATTTAAATCATGGTGATGGGGGCCAGGCCTATAAATACAAGTAAATAAAAAACCAGGGGCCTGCTGTATTAGAAGTTGACTCTTCACTAATCAGTCGCAAACTAATTTGCGACAGCTAAAAGAGACTTTTCTAATGTACAAAAGCACATACACAAATAATTTTTTTAAATTTCACACTGATGTGAATATTTAATGATTAAGGGCCTTATTACGAGTACAGTGGTCTCATGATGGCGTTCCAACCACTGCCACTACTGCTGCTCCTCCCGCCGCATTACAAGTAAGGCAGTCAGACTGTTCGGAGACCGCCGACTCCACTGGGATCGAGGACTCCGCTGCGCCAGCGGTCTGCAACCACGCTCAATATGCTGGTGGTGCCGATGCACGCACCGCTGAGCATATTACAACCTGGAAATTCATTGTCCTTTTCATGGTGATGAACCTGCCATGAAAAGGGTGGCGGACAAGCAGGAAAGGGGGCCCTAACAGGGCGCCGAACCGAATGTGGGCCTGGAGGTGCATGTAGGGGCCACATGTTGTGCCCCCCTAGAAATGCACCCTTGTTCCTGCAAAGTGTGGCATGCACACCATGGTGCATGCCACACCATGCAGGAACGTGCAGCAGGCACTCTCATGGCGGCGATCTGCTGTTAAGGCTCTCCTATAAGCCTAACAGACCACTGCTGTGAGACCGCCGTAGCGCCACCCACCCACCATGGATTATACTCATAATCCGGTGGGTGGGCTCAACCCATCTTTGGCGGTCTTACTGGGACTGCGGCGATGGCAGTCCCAGCCGAAGATTGCCAAAATCGTTATAAGGCCCTTTGTAATTTTGGACTTGTTTTTCTGCTTTGTAATTCCATATTACTAAGTTGCTATTGCATTGAATTAAACATTCACAAATTGCAGATGGTCACAAAAAACAAAAATTGCACATGCAGCAAACCATCAATTAGAAAATAGCACTATTTATAGAAGTGGGACAAAGGAAACATTTTATACTTTAAGAATAGCTGTACTCTATGCTTTGGTGGGGTGAATGTGCATCCTGACTGCACAACAAGGGAGAAGGAATGGAAAAGAAATAAGTTTTAGGGTCCTAGTGACTGTATTTGATCAGATAGAGGCAGTGCTTAATTTGTTACAAAATAGGTGCCAGAGCCCTCTTCAGGAGGCAACTGCAGCTTGCCCCGCCAATTGCCCCTACTGGCGCTGCTAATGACAGTACTAACACAATTACTATCACACATCTAGAAGTGTGACAATTCAGACTATTTCAGGCCCCCAAAGCTATAAAAATGGCTTGGGCAGTAGGTATTAGGCATTTTAAAGAATATTGAATCATAAACAACTGTTGCTGTGCTTATTTCTAAATTAGACAACCCTGGCCACCATGTGGCAGACTGTCATAAGTGCCAATGTTGACAATTAAGTGCCGGTGCCGTGCACTGGAAAGCACTGGCTCAAATTAAGCATTGGATAGAGGTTATATACCAAATACAAATTAAATAGGCTGGTTAGTACAGATTTATTAGATAGACTTGAGCTCATCCTTGGAAGGCAAACTGAACGAAGCCATGCAATACCTGCCCATATACTCGTGCTTTGTTCCCTCCAACTTTCTGCCTCAGGATGCTACCAGGAGAAAGTAACATGTCCAGGATATTTTCTTGAAATGTGACATAGTAAGGCCTCAGGACCTGAGCACAGTCAAGGAACTTTTTTTTAAACATGCTGCTGCCCAGCGCGAAAATACTGAACTTATGAAACCAGCTGTGAGAGGGCATGTTTTGCTAAAATGAGTGCAGGGAATGGAGAACTATATTTTTACCCATTGTTGGACTTGGCCCTTTTTGGCTAAAGTTCCCTAAACTTTTTGCCTTCCCCCTAGACCTTTTTTCTGACATGGTGTTGCCAACTTAGATGCTTTGGGCACTTTGCCACTGCTGATCAGTGTCAAAGTGCAAGTGCTCCCTGTGTAAAGTGTAATGGTAATTGGTTGTCCATAATTGGCATGTTTGTCTTACTAGTAAAGTCCCTAGTAAAGTGCACTTTGTGTGCCAGGGCTAGTAATACAAATGCTACTCGTGGGCCTGCAGCACTAATTGTGCCACCCACATAAGTAGCCCCCAAAGAGAGAACCCAGGCCTGCCACTGCAGTGCCTGCGCGCAGTTTGCTAAACTGCCATGCTGTCCTGACAAGTGCACCCACTTGCCAGGCCTTACCCTTCCCTTTTTATGCACATCAGACACCCCTATGGTATGCCCAAGGTACCCCCCTGGGCAGGGTGCAGTGTCTGTGAAAGGTAGGACAGGTACTGAGGTGTGTACCATGTCCTAACAGTGAAATACTCTCCATTTCGTTTTTCACTGTTGCAAGGCCATCTTGCCTATAGGACAGAATGGGGAAGGATGTGTAATATGTTTCCAGCCTATCTTCCCATAGGCTTAAGATGGAGAGGTGAAGTTTAGTGTGCCTGAACTCACAATTTAATAACACATCTTTTTGTGAAGGTGGTTTTTGAATTGTGTGTTTAGAAACCACGCTTTTAGAAGTGGCTGGTTTTTTTGTTCTAACAATTCTGTGTGTCTCTGCCTGGTTGTGGATTGACTGTCTGGATTTGAATGTGATAGGATCTGGGAAATGTCTTGACCCAGGGGAGGAGTAGGTGAGACAGCCAAGGTTGACCTGCATCTGGAGAGTAGGGGGGAGGAGGAGCCCCTGGAGGTGAAGAGGCCTGGGCTGCTGCCATAAAACAAAGGCTCCATCTCCTGCTGAGCGATTGAAGATCCAGACCCCCACTATCAAAGGAAGAAGGTGTCACTGGCAGGGAGACACCCAGAACTGGTTTGGACAGGGGTCAGTGCCCCCTGAACACAAAGACTTCAAAGACATTTAGGGGTATAACTTTGAGAGCTGAAACCCCTGGACTTTAGACTGAAATCCATACTGAAAAAGGATTGAACCTACTTGGTGATCAAGAGGAACCTCTGCCAAAGAAGAACAGCTGAAGAGAAGGACTGCCCTTGCTGTGTGTTCTGGGGCTGGCCTGCAGTTTGCTGGTTTGACTAAGGAGAGGACAAGGGACTTTGCTGGGTCCCCATGCTTGTGATGACTTTGCTGTGTCCTGAAGTAGCGTGTCTCCAAGGGCCCAAGGAGAGCTGGCTCCCTGTTATGGAAACTCAGGAACATAAAAGTTTCCAAGTGTGTCTCAGCGACGCTGTGTGCGTGTGCTTTTTGCAGCCTGAGACCTTCATAAGAACTGCCCTGTGATCGTGTGCACCCGGAGTCCAAGTGAGTCTCAGCGACGCTGTGGGCGTGTGCTTCGTGCAGCCTGAGACCTTCGTGAGGATTGCCCTGTGATCGTGTGCACCCGGAGTCCAAGTGAGTCAAAGCGACGCTGTGTGCGTGTGCTTCGTGCAGCCTGAGACCTTCGTGAGGATTGCCCTGGGATCGGGTGCACCCGGAGTCCAAGTGAGTCTCTGCGACGCTGTGTGCTTCGTGCAGCCTGAGACCTTCGGGAGGATTGCCCTGTGATCATGTGCACCCGGAGCTCAAGTGAGTCTCAGCGATGCTGTGTGTGTGTGCCCTGTTGCAGCCTGAGACCTTCGTGAGAAATTGCCCCGTGACTGTGTGTCCCGGAGCAGTCTTGTTCTCTGCTTAGATCGACAGCGTGGCCAGAACTGCTGCGATCGTCATTGCCATCGGCCAGGGCCGGCATCCCCAGAGGAGCGGTGAGAATTCACTGCCGCCAGCCCGAGCCTGCCTTTGCCAAGGGGAGACCTCGAACCATCACCGTCGGGGGTTCGAGTTCCACTGCCCCAGATCAACAAAGTCGCACCGGAGGCCCAAGCCGCGAGGAGAGGAGAGTGAGATCGCACCCGCCAGGTAACGCTCAGCGAGCGTGCGTGTGTCGCCGCCTGGGGCGGGGTGCGGGCTACGAGAGAAACGCTCTCGGCCTTTCCCATCTTTGCAGCGCGAGCCCCCGCTCAAGTCCGTATTGCGGCCCGTACTTGCCGAGGAGTGGCAGTACCGGGGCCGGAGTGTGGAGTTGCACTTTGTTTTCCATCATAACAGTGTTGGGGGCATATTTTGGCAGTAGCTGACCGCGAGTCAGTAAGAGTGGCATACAGACTGTCCAGAGCACCGCGATCGGTGCCGAAGTACATTATTTTTGCATTACGAACTGCCTGATTGTTGCATTACGAATTGCATTATTTTTGCATTACGAACTGCCTGATTGTTGCATTACGAATTGCATTATTTTTGCATTACGAACTGCCTGATCGTTGCATTACGAATTGCATTATTTTTACATTACGAAGTGCCTGATTCTTGCATTACGAACTGCATAGCATTGCATTAGGACTGCATTGGATCATCGAGAATTGCTCATTAATACTGCTAGAACCTACCAGTGCTTGCGGGCCTAATAACCGGCAAGGTGAAATATTACAAATACGCATATGTTGGATTTTTATCATGTGGTCTCATCGTATATCTTTTTTTATAAACATATAATTGTTTTTTATGAAACTCGTGTGGAGTCCGTTTGTGGTGTTATCACTGTGTCACTGAGAGCGTGGTTGCAAATACTTTACACATTTGCCTCGGAGATAAGCCTGGCTGCTCGTGCCAAGCTACCGAGGGGGTGAGCAGGGGCTATCTGAGAAGGTGTCCTTCCTTTCCCTGACTTAGAAGCAAGGGTCCCTATTTGGACTAAGGTACCTACCTCAGCCAACTAGAGACCCCCAGTTCTAACACCCTTAAAAACCATTCTGATAGATTTTTAGTAACTCATTTTAGATTCAATCAGCTCCATTATCTGCTGCCAACCCCATCTGGGTTTTTACCTGCAAACGTGAGAGGACCCTGTGGCTATGACGATAGGTCTCCACAGGACACTTTACACTTTGTCCTCTTATGTAAATATTTTAGTCAGCCCAGGAGGATGTTTCTTAGGCCCCTTTTAAAAGCTATGAAATTTAGACAATCTCGTGTTGCACTTATGTACTTGCAGCTATTGCCCAACGACCATACCCTTTTTGTTGTCCCAAATTTCTTGAGGGCTGCTTTTAGATCAAGAAGCTCAAGATGTGATTGATGCCCACTTGGACCATGCGATTTTGCACAATACTTCTTTTAATGAATTATAACTACAATGATGTTCTTTTTACAGTATGTTGTAATTTTTTATAGTTGTGTTGACTTCCGAATAAAGATTTATTTATACATTTACTAACATGTCCAGGAGGAATATTCCAAAGCGCCCTTTGAATGTTTTTAACAGTTTTGTAAATGCAATAATGTCCAAACCAAATTTACAATACATCTCCAGCTGAGCTTAATGCCACTAGGTAAGACTTTTATATCTTTGCTTAGTTTCCACATGTAATTGGATATGATGATGGAACTCACATCTTAAAATGGTTCCACTCACACACTATCTGTACAGAAATAGAAAAACCATCACTAACTTCAATCAATCAATCTAGTCTTTATTTCAATTTGTTTCAATCATAAAAGACAGTGTACATCTATAAAAATAATTTAAAATAATCGTAATACAATAATCAGCGACCGTCAAGGCTTCAATCCAATAACATCATATTTTGTTCGCAAATTTTAAAATATTAATACAATAAAATCACATCAAGATAAAACATTTGATAAAATGATTTGATTGAATGTTAAAAAAGCTAAAAACAAGAAGTAAATAACAACCGCGTACAACTTATCTGATACAAAAACTGCTAAGCCCATAGTTCTACAGAGAGCAGACCAGTAGTAGTAACCTAGGGGCACTTGCCAGCCTATACAAGGAATAGAGTTACCACGCCAGGACATAATTCTCATGACCTCCTATGGATGGTCTGACAAGGTTAAAGTGCAATTAGTTTATTAGCTCGAATAACCCACATCCAACTCAGAAATTTGGCCACTGCAACCACAATGGGTTCCTAAGTCCCACCATAGCACATCTAGTGCCCAAATTCATACAAATTGGTTTAAGCCATTTATTCCTGGGTAACTTATAAGCTGGGCATACAAACAAGATATGGGCAAGTGACTCAATTTGGGCTGGACAGAAGGAACATTTGTCATCCGACTGAGGCTGCCATCTGCTGGTGAGAGCTTTAATTGGAAGCGAGCCCACTCTGAACTGATGGTATAACTTCCTATCGTTCGGTCTGGTGATAAGATCCCAATAGGACTCAAGCTTGGACTCGTCTTTGTGCTCCAAGAATTCTCTCACCATAGTCGGCCCCACGACTGATGAAAGACGCTTGGTTTTAACCATATTCCAATATGCTGCCTTGAGGTCCCTTTTAGATGGAAATGGGGTGTCCTCAGGGCCACCCATAGAGAACTCATCCCCATATTGGTCAATGTGGTTTTTAAGTAGGTTAACCAAGATATCTTGCATGAACAGCCCAACGCCCTAACTTCAGTGAAAGCCTTGGCATATAATGAGAGCTCTGGAGTTGTCCAAAGCCTTCTCCAATATGCAATAGGTCTAAAGCGGGCTAGGTCCTCTATACTATAACAACCCAGATCTAGGTATAAAGGCATGAGCGGGGTAGATTGTGGGAGGCCTATTAAAGATCTAACAAATTTGTTCTGTGCTAGGGCCAAGGATAATAAGTTCTCATGAGCCCATAGTTCAGCGCCATATAATATGGATGAACTAATTTTGGAACTGTAGATCTTAGGGGCTGGGGCGATAGGTTTGGACTGTGAAAGCCTCTGTTCTTTTATTAATGCACCAGCCAGTTGAGCATGTTTAAGGGACAACATATCAATCTGGGGCTGCCAGTTCAATCTCCTACCTAGCGTTATCCCCAGGTATGTGAATACATCTGTCTGTTCCAAGGGGACATTGTTCATGTACACTCTCCCTTTTATAATTTTATGTTTGTGGAGCACCATAAACTTGGTTTTCTCCACATTTACCACTAACTCATGATCTTGGCAGAACACCTCAAAGCGGGATAGTGCTGCTTGGAGACCCTGTTGTGTCTTGGATATAATTAAGGTATCATCCGCGAACATGAGTAGGGGTATATTCATACCCGCTAACGTTGGAGCATCTGTGGGATAGGTGGTATAATACTGACTTAATATCCAGGTGATTTCCAGTGTTACTTGCATTCTTATTGATTTAGAGGCAAAATGTCCATGGAGTATGGTATCCTTCATCTTTCGTCATTAAGTCCTTTATGACCAGCTGCCAAGGGGTGAGCTTGTAAATGTGTATCTGCTTGGTACATTGTCATAACATCCATATGCATACAAACTCTACAGCATATCTAACATCACTCAAATGGATACATATCCTTTCCTACAGGCGACAGTGCATGCGCAATTCTCTACTGGATTATGACCCCCCATTTTAATCTACAAACTCCAAGCGAGATACAGCAGCGTACATAAGCGGCCAGATCTGTCATAAGGCCCAAAAGGATCATCATAGTACAACCCAAAAATCTGCTATAAAGTAATAGCACTTGTGCAATGTTGCACATCATAGCAATAAGAAAGGGCCTTCAAATTGAACATGAGGAAGGGGAAGTTGGCGATGAAGGAGACCAAACACAATTTGACAAGATGCACTAGGTCTGCAGAGGGCAAGGAATGTGGATAGCTATCACCAATAATTACTTTTAAGTTGAGAAATTTTGTGACCCAGAGTTAATGGATGTTCTAAACAAAATCATGGTGTTTTTCAGAGGTGAAAGAATACCTCAGTACTTAAAGAAATTAAAATGGCAAACTACTATTCTTGAGAAATTGAGCAAGATGATTTTCTGGAAAATAACATAACAAACCAAACAAATCACATGTAAATTAATGTTGCTTCTAGGAAGATGTATACTTGAATGCAATCAAAGACTGTTTCACTGAAAACAATCATAGACTCAGCTGCGAATTCACTAAAGTCAAGAAACGTTTTAAGTTCCAACTTTACAAATTCTTAGAACAAATTATCTGCATCACAGAGCGATGGAGGAATAGTATTTTGATAAGACTATATTTACAAAAATGCCAATCAGAGGATCAAAACGACTACGGTGCCGATGCATCAAAGAAGTCAATAGCGATTCTTTATTTGAGGATTTTTAAGGAATCGCAATTAAAGAATCGCTATTGCCTATGCATGTAGGAATCGCAAATAAAATTGCGATTCCTACAAATTCCTTAATTGCGAGTCGCAAATTGCGAGTCGCAATTAAGGAATTGCTTCCCATTTGCGAGTACCCAATAGGTACTCGCAAATTGCGCATGCAAATTCAAGGGTGCAAGGGTGCCAAAAGGACACCCTGCTGCACTCCTGAAATTGTAATGTGAACACATGTTAGGCATATACATGCCCCAAGGGCATGTGTGTGTGTAACCAGGAACTTTGAAAAATGCACTTTAGTGCATTTTTCAAAGTTTTTGCAAATTACCGTCAAGTTTCATTTGACGGTAATTTGCGTACCCTATTTGCGTAATCGCTATTTTCAATGGTATCATGCATTGCATTTCCTCAAATGCAATCGCAATTTAAGTAATCGCAAATTTTGCGATTCCATAAATTGCGATTGCATTTGGGATGATGCATCCCAAATGCAAAAATAGCATTCGCAAAGGGGCAGATTCTGAGAATCTGCCAGTTTCCGACAGGTTTTTCTTTTGATGCATGTGGCCATAAATGCTAATACACGTCTTTTGTACTGAGGCTACAGTTTCACTAACAATTTATTAACATATACAAATGTGTGTGGGCAGAATACCCTGAGACTCACATAAGGTGGCTTTAGATCACGTCTATATGGTGTATAATTTGAATTCAAATCAACAGCTCAGACAAAGGCTTGACAAAGATACCCTCTGAAGCTTAACTTGACATTTGCTGGCATTCCGTTGGGTGCATCAAGCCATATTCGAGGGGGCCTGTGGAGGAGTGTTTGGATTCCCATATGGTAAAACTCGTTGCTGACCTCTACTTCAACTCAGGGGTAGAGTTTCTATGGTATGAAGGGCCGGGTCACTGACAAATGGAATCTAGCATACCTAGTCGCTTTCACTCTATTCAATCCATTTACAATCAATGTATTTATAAAAAATGTTACTAGCCTTGTATGACGTTTGACAATGTACCAGTTTTTGGGAGCAAGAAGATTCTTTTACAGTTCTATGCATAACATTCCTTAGTGTGGGCTACAACATGAAAATGCTTTTGTCTTTTCGTTACAGCTGTGGAAAGTTGCAGCACATCAAATAAAAGATACAATTATGCTATAAATGCATTGGTATGGTGCCAGAATATTGTGTCCTAAATATCGCCTGACAAAAATCGACTGTCTTAACTATCATTTACAAAATACCACTCCACTGGAGTTAATAATATAAAATGTACACCCATTGCAGCAACATTATTGTAAACAATATTTAGGCCGCAATACTTAAATTAAACATCATTTTTTGTCATTGATATTCTGACATAAAATCAGATTTATAATCGTATTCTGGAGAACACGAGTCTTGAAAGATACTGGTTAACATTCAAGTGTCATCTAGCAGGGATCCATTCTCATACCAAACAGGTCAGAGAAACCGATTACGTCCAAAGTAATAGGCGAGAATGCTCTATTACTTACCGGTAATCTTCATTACTCCGGGTCCCGTTGTCCTCGTCCCATTCTTAAACAAGTGGAGATAACCATCTCCCGACAGAAATACATAATCAGCACTAACCCAGCATTCCGCCTGAACCACCAAGCCCCCAGGAAGGCCGGCCGTCCGGGAGGGAGGGTGGGGCGTAAGAATGGGACGAGGACAACGGGACCCGGAGTAATGAAGATTAACGGTAAGTAATGGAGCATTACCTACAGGTCCCTTATGTCCCCGTCCCATTCTTAAACAAGTGGAGAATACCAAAGCAGAAACCCGGCATTCCGAACCCGCAAGCACACCCAGGAAATCACACCAAGGCAGCAATCCAAGGGAGGCAAAAGGAGGGAACCGCAGGAAATAACAGGCAGCAGAGCAACCAGACAGGAAGCACCCCACCAAAGCCGGAACGCACCAACCAAGGCAAACGGAAGACCCCGAAGAAGAGGACAACCCACAGAGGGCAGCCAGCACACACCAGGAGCCCCCCTCCCCCCAGCGAAAAAGGAAGGGGGAGAAAACGCCCAACAAAAAAAACCAACAGAGGCCGCCCATAACAAAGGACAGCGAGTAGGCCACACAAAGAAGAAGAACCCCAGCGGCCCAACCGGCCAGCAAGCCAGAACAGGCCAGCAGGGACACAACCAAAGACCGGAAACCGGACCAAGGAAAACAGAAGGCGACAGCCACAACAAGAAGGCAGCCAACCAGAGAAACTGGAAACAGAGCACCCAGGCCACAAAGGAAAGTCCCAGAGGCAAAGCCCCAGAAAGGAAAACAGGTGCCAAAGCACCCAACACCCCGGCCTGCAGCGGACCAGAGAAGACGAAGCCCAAACAGGACATGGCCAAGGGAACCCACCGGACAAAGGCTGACAATCCCAGCACCACCAGGAAGGCACACAGGACCCGGCAGCAGCCAGACACAGAGCGCGCTCCAACCACACCGGAGAAAGAACAAAAGGAAAGAGGCCAGGGCCAGCCAACAGGGCATAGGCACAACCCCAGAACGACCCGGCCCCCAGAGAGCCCAGAGGACAAAGCGCCCGAAACCCCCAGAGGAGGACCAGGCCCCAGGAAAGAACAGCCAGCACCGACCACCAGAGCCGCCAGACGACAACCACCAAGCTCCCAGCCAGGGAGGCAGAGCTACAGCGAGAGCCGAGGAGCAGGCCGAGAGCCAGCAAAGGCGAAGGCACACACAAAAAAACCTGGGAAAACAGGAACACAACTCCAGGAACGCCCCGCACAAGGCCCACCAAGCCAGCAGGGAGCAGGCCTGGGAACCCAACAGAAAACCAGCCCTCAAAAGAGCAAAACCAGGAGGACCAGACAGCCAGACCCCAACCAAACAGAAAAGGACAGGGAAAGTGCCAGAGACCAGAACCGTCCAGGAGGCCAAAAGCCCCACAAGGAACAAGGCCGCAAACAGAACCAGGGCCCGACACGAAACCCCAGAGCAGCTGGGGCAGGGCAGGCCAAAACCCAAGGCCACAAAGACACCCAGAAAAAACAGGCAGACAGCCGACCAAACAACAGAGAGGCCCGCAAAGACCGGGGACCAACAGCCCGGAACCGCACAGGCACGGAAGGGGCGGGACAGGGCCAACGGCCACAAACCCAAAACCCTCAACCGCAAGGGGAGGGAGAACAAACCCCCAAAACCAGGGAAGCCAGAGAGGCAACAGAAGCCAGGACAGAAGCCAAACAGACCGCACAGGTACACAAACCCCACGGCCCAGCAACCACCAAGGGCGGACAGGAGCAGGGGAAAAACCCGCAGCAGCAAGAAAACAGCCACAACCAGCAAAAAAGAACCAGGAAGCCAGGACCGAAGCCAAGCAACCCGTCCAGGCAGGAGGACCCAGAGGCCCAACCCGCACCCAGCAGAAGCCCCCGCAGCGCCCAGGCCGAGGCAAAGGGCAGGGAGGCCGACAGAGACCCCCAGCACAGAACCGCGGGACCACACAGCAGGCCGGACGAAGACACAACAGAGGCAACAGCCAAGAAAAAAACAGAGCCGGCGGCAGAGAAACAACAGATCGGGAACCGAAGGAACTAGAGAAGCCAGAGGCACAAGCAGCACCAGGCCCCGGACAACCAGCAGCAAGGAGGGCAGACCCCCACAGTGGCAAAACAAACACCACAGGACCGCACCCCGACAGGGGAAGGGGTGGGGGGGGCAAGCCTGCCGACAGACCCAGCCCGGGAGCAGGACCCGGGTGAGCACATAGGGAAGACAGGAGCAAGCGGACAGACAAAGACAGGCGCAGACTGAACCAAGAGGCCAAAAACAACAGGAACACCCCAAACCTGCAAGGACCAGGAACAGACAGGAGAGGGACCAGCCACCCAACAGGCAGGGAGCACACAAACCAGGACACCGGCACCAGGAAAGGGACCGGGGATGCCAGGCGAAACACACCCCAGAGCCGGCACAAAGCCACAGCACCGCCAAGGAAACGAAGGAGGCACAGTCGGAGACCAAACCGAACCAGCCGCAGGCCGGCAGACCAGGAGCGACCGGAGGGAACCCCGGACATGCCAACCCAGAAGCACAGACCACCAGGACCCCACACAGGCCGGAACAAGGCCAGACGCGGCCCAGGGGCAAAACAGGGCGGAAAGGCCGTCAGCCACAAGAAGGGCCAGCGAAGAAAGATCGCCGGGGCAACGGAGGAAGACAAGAACGACAGGCAAGAGCAGGCCCCAGAGTGCATGCAAGAACCAGGCTGAAACCACCGGAGTACTGCTACAGCAAACAAAAGATGGACGGAATGCTGACAATGCAAACATTCTCCCCCAGTCAAAAGATCTGGGTTAAATCCATCGTTCTTTTGCCCACTACGCCATCCCAGTTTGGACCCAGCCATATGCAAATCAGTCTTGACCCTGTGCCCCATGGGAACAGTCCAGACCGAACTGCCAGGCCAGGTCCTCCCTGGACCGGAAACAAGCATCCTGGGACCGGTTTCAGGGTATGTCACCCTTCTTCAGCCAGGCTAGTTTGAATCCAGTGGCGCAGTGAGCAAGGGACCCACGACTGGGCATACCCATCCCACTTAGGGCGAAAAGTGTTACAGCAAACAAAAGATGGACGGAATGCTGACAATGCAAACATTCTCCCCCAGTCAAAAGATCTGGGTTAAATCCATCGTTCTTTTGCCCACTACGCCATCCCAGTTTGGACCCAGCCATATGCAAATCAGTCTTGACCCTGTGCCCCATGGGAACAGTCCAGACCGAACTGCCAGGCCAGGTCCTCCCTGGACCAGAAACAAGCATCCTGGGACCGGTTTCAGGGTATGTCACCCTTCTTCAGCCAGGCTAGCTTGAATCCAGTGGCGCAGTGAGCAAGGGACCCACGTCTGGGCATACCCATCCCACTTAGGGCGAAAAGTGTTACAGCAAACAAAAGATGGACGGAATGCTGACAATGCAAACATTCTCCCCCAGTCAAAAGATCTGGGTTAAATCCATCGTTCTTTTGCCCACTACGCCACCCCAGTTTGGACCCAGCCATATGCAAATCAGTCTTGACCCTGTGCCCCATGGGAACAGTCCAGACCGAACTGCCAGGCCAGGTCCTCCCTGGACCGGAAACAAGCATCCTGGGACCGGTTTCAGGGTATGTCACCCTTCTTCAGCCAGGCTAGCTTGAATCCAGTGGCGCAGTGAGCAAGGGACCCACGTCTGGGCATACCCATCCCACTTAGGGCAAAAAGTGTTACAGCAAACAAAAGATGGACGGAATGCTGACAATGCAAACATTCTCCCCCAGTCAAAAGATCTGGGTTAAATCCATCATTCTTTTGCCCACTACGCCACCCCAGTTTGGACCCAACCATATGCAAATCAGTCTTGACCCTGTGCCCCATGGGAACAGTCCAGACCGAACTGCCAGGCCAGGTCCTCCCTGGACCGGAAACAAGCATCCTGGGACCGGTTTCAGGGTATGTCACCCTTCTTCAGCCAGGCTAGCTTGAATCCAGTGGCGCAGTGAGCAAGGGACCCACGTCTGGGCATACCCATCCCACTTAGGGCGAAAAGTGTTACAGCAAACAACAGATGGACGGAATGCTGACAATGCAAACATTCTCCCACAGTCAAAAGATCTGGGTTAAATCCATCGTTCTTTTGCCCACTACGCCACCCCAGTTTGGAATTTAGGCCCAGATCTCTGTACTGGGGTGAATGTATGACATTGTTCTGCATTCTGTCCATCAACTGTTGTTTTTGCATTTGTCACCCCGAGTGGGACGGGTATGCCCAGACGTGGGTCCCGTGCTCTCCATGCCACTGGAATCAAGCTATCCTGGCTGAAGAGGGGTGAAACCCCGAAACCGGTCCTAGGATGCTTGTTTCCAGACCAGGGAGGACCTGGCTTGGCAGTTCGGGCTGGACTGTTCCCATGAGGCACAGGGTCAAAACTGATTTGCACATGGCTGGGTTCAACCTGGAATGGCATGGTGAGCAAAAAAACGATGGATTTAGGCCCAGATCTCTGTACTGGGGTGAATGTATGACATTGTTCTGCATTCTGTCCATCAACTGTTGTTTTTGCATTTGTCACCCCGAGTGGGACGGGTATGCCCAGACGTGGGTCCCGTGCTCTCCATGCCACTGGAATCAAGCTATCCTGGCTGATGAGGGGTGAAACCCCAGAACCAGTCCTAGGATGCTTTTTTCCGGTCCAGGGAGGACCTGGCTTGGCAGTTTGGGCTGGACTGTTCCCATGAGGCACAGGGTCAAGACTGATTTGCATATGGCTGGGTTCAAACTGGAATGGCATGGTGAGCAAAAAACGATGGATTTAGGCCCAGATCTCTGTACTGGGGTGAATGTATGACATTGTTCTGCATTCTGTCCATCAACTGTTGTTTTTGCATTTACCACCGGAGTACTGCGCCAGGATAACCAGAGAGCGCACAGGCAAGGACGCAGAGCCGAGGAAGGCGACCGACAGGCGCCAAAAAGCCCACAGGAGCAGGAAAGCCCAGGCGGCACCACACCCTGGCCCCAACCAGGCCCGACCCTGCCAAACGCCAGAGACCAGACGAGACCAGGAGCACCCAGGGAGGAAATTCCGAAGGCGTAAAACAGGCACAAGGCCAGGCAACCGCACCAGGAACCCAGGCGGACCCCCAACAGGGAGAACCGCAGGGAAGAGAGGAGACCAGGCACCAATGACCAGGACACAGCACCAGCGAAAGACAGGCCGGTCCAAACAGCAGCGGCACGAACCCCGGATCCCCAGGAACTACCGGAAAAAGGAGAAAAACAGGCGAACTGCTACAGGGAACGCAACCGGGGGGAGGATGGGAGAAACGAACAACGCCCCCCCAGCCCAAGGCGTACCACAGCCACCAGGTCCGGGCAGGAGGAGCAACCAGCCCGGGCACCAGGCACACCGGGGGCAGAAAAGACCAACCCCCAGCAAACAGCCAGGCCAAGACGGGGCAGGGGCACCAAGGCCCCCCGACGGACAACCAGAGGCAGATCCCCAGCCGCCCCGCACACCAAAGACCAGAGAAGAGCAGGAGCCCAGCACACATCAGCCACAAAACCCACACAGAAGGCCTGGGCACACGGCATCCCAACCAACACCAGAAACACAGCCACCGAACAGAAGCTCACAGAGCGTGCACGGGGACCGCAGGGAGCAGGGGCAGCACACCAGCACCAGCCGCGCAACAGGAGGACACAGTCAGCAAGAAAATGCGTCCAGCAGAAAGGGGGCTGCAGCAGGAGCAACCCCGAACCGTGCAGCACAGCAGGCGGAACCAACGGACAGGGGAAGCCAGACCCAAGGAGAAGGCCATGGCCGCACCCACCGAAGCAAACCAGAAACCATCCAGCACAGGAAACTGCAAAGCCAAGGCACGAAGAGGCACCAGGGCAGCCCCGGAGAGGACAGCGGAGTGCACCCTAGCGCGGCAGTGCAACAGGGGAACACAAGGACCATGGCAAAGAACCCACAGAACGCAGGAACAGCGCAGCGCACAGAACACCACAGCACAACTGCCAGTGACAGGAGCAAAAAAAGAGAAGCCGCAAAGCCCACAGCACCAGGCAGACCCAGGAGGACTCACAACCAGGGACCAACCAGACCAGACCCACTCCAACAACCGAGAGAGCAGGGGCCGCCAGGGCGGCACGGACACAGGGCAGCACACAGCAGGGAAAAGGCAAGCAGCCAGAAACTGCACCAGCCAGCCAGCCGCACAAGAAGGAGACCAGAGGCAGAGGACAAGCGACCCACGCAGGAGGCACCAGGACCAACACCCGGCACCCTCCGGCAACTACAAGCCAGCGCCCCAGCAAACGCCCCCTGTGCAGAAACATTGGGGAAGTGCAATGGCAGAGAGACCGCAGCAGACCAAAAGGGAGAGACCAGCACGAGACCCGAACCAGCCCAGGACGAGACTCGAACGGGCGTCCCCAGCACCAAAGGCAGCAGCACCGAGAGGCGCACCCCAACCAATACCACCAATGCGTGGAAGGAAGAAAAGAGCATGCAGCACAAGCACGAAGCCCTAAAAGCAACAATGCGGGCAAAATCGACCGTGACTGCAAAACCCGCGATACACACAGGAGTAGCACACATAACTTGCGAAGGAAGAAACTGCGACCACAACCACTAGGCCACGGCAACTCTGGCGTCAAGCCCCGGCACCCCCAGGCTCCACAGGTGTCCACCACGGCAAGTCCCTCCAGCCTGCCAGCAAAGGAAAAGAAAGCAGCACAGCGGCAAAAACACACCCCCGGGCAGAGGAGGTGAGACCCCCCAAGGAATGCACACACCACCAGGGGCAAAAGAAGGGGGAAAACAGACACCGCTACACGGTACTCACCCAGGAGGGGAACCTGGAGACCTGAACAAGGTCCCCCCACCGAACAGCCCAAGGCACACCACCAGGAACCACGCCAGGGCCGGGCGGACATCCATGAAGCAACCGCGTCTGCCACTCGTCCAGGACCCAGGAAAACGCGGCCTTCGACCCGGAAGAGACTCCGGAGGCTGGTGCACCAGCCGCAAAGGGCCGGCCGACACACAAGAGCCGGCCACGAAGAACCCAGCCTCCCAGCAAGCCCGGCAGGCCAGAAGGGTGGACAGCAGACACCCCGACCAAACAGCCAGGCCGCCGGACGGGGGGAACCAAGAAGGAAAGCCACCCAAGCCCAGCAGGAGCAGCACCAGCATCCACAACGCACATCTGTCGACAGACAGAAAAAAGAACAGGCGGAATGCTGGGTTAGTGCTGATTATGTACTCCCAGTGGGAGGGGCGGGGTTAAGGTCCCAGCATTCCTCTGCTCTTTTTTTTTCTGTCGGGAGATGGTTATCTCCACTTGTTTAAGAATGGGACGAGAACATAAGGGACCTGGGGGTAATGACATATCGTCTAATGAGATCCTTTGGACTGGGCTCAAGCATGGTACCCAGATGGCCACATGTCTTGTCCAATTGTTTCAGGATAAAGTGTGCTCAGTTATGCTCTACGAGATAGAACTGTGGGGACTATGTAGAAAAGTTGAAAGTTGATCATTAGCCTGAACCATTTCTGGAAAAGGGCACTGCACCCTTTGCAATCAGCAAGAAATGCTATCCTAGAGGAGAATTTGAAATCAGAAAGGAAATACAACCATCTTCTTCACTGTGTCAGATTCACTTGGAGTATGTCTCAATGCCAGACAACAAAAATCATACATTTTATGATACTAATTAAGGAAACCGCACCTCGGGCAGGTCGTAGCCTCTGAACTTGATGTCCCGGGTCACAGTGTGGGGCACGCTCATGGGGACGATGTCCGCATACCGCTGAATCTCGTAGATCACGGCTTCTGTGTAGGGCATCTTGATTCTATCTTCCATGCTGGGCTGGCGGTCCCGCCCAATAACACTATCAATCTCTTCATGGACCTTTTCTATGGGTAGGGAAAGGCAAAATACTTACTAGTTTGTTCAGATGTCACTTCATAAATTAATTGATTCGGAAATACTGAAAGGAGAAAAAGATCGCCTGGCGCTTCGAGTTTGTCAAATATGAATCATTTAAATACCCTCACTAGAATCCAGTTGTAGCTACTGTTGTCTTTTATCTCTTACTGTCCTTTGTGAACATCAGCTTGTTGTAATTCCGTTTGCTTGCTGCCTTTTGTTTGGGCACACAGTCAGTATGTTTTCACACTTAACAAAGTGTATATTTGCTTAATACAACTTTACAAATGCAGTCAGTACCTAGCAGGCTTTGTTGTACTGAGCACTGCAGTCCTTATCTCTTCCAATGATTCCAGATGCACAGCTTTGAACCACCCCTTTATGTGAACCTCCCCATCTAGTTTGCTGGCTTGGAACCTGCAAGTGCAAGACTGACAGAATTTGTGGTGGTTATGCCTCTAGGAACCATCTCAAGCTTTCTTGATAAATGAGATGGCTTTGACTCTGTGGTAGCATCTCTTGGACTCCTCCTTCATACCTCTGAGTCTGCTTTTAAGTTCCTGTTACATTTTAAACTCCATTTTTTTAACTATTGAGAGGGATGGAAACAGGCCTACTGCAAATAGCTCTGTCAGTACGAAAGGAGGTATGGATTCTGAATATCGAGCAGGGAGTATTGTTATACCTTAATATCGGGCCCAAAATATTGAGGACAAAAATATTGACAGATAAGTATACATTTTACATATCTAACTCCACACACATGTACCTTAACAATATTACAGAGTGGTGGTAGCCACTCTTAAGTTATCGTTAGGGTTTTTAGGTGTAGGAATTGATTGAATTTTTTGCTTGCTAATAACTTTGGGGGTCATTACGATGGCGGACGGACTGCAGTCCGTCCGCCATCGTGTCGGGGAGTGGGACCGCCCGCCTACAAGGCGGCGGTCCCACCGGTGGTATTACGATGCCACCGCCACCGTGGCGGTCGCATCTACCATATTTAACATTGCGGCGGGTGCTGCTAGCTGCAGCACCCGCCGCCGGGGATGCAGCATTGCAATTTGGCGGACGGTGCCTGCTAGGCACCCCCACCATTTTACGGTTGCTGGCCACTCCGCCAGACAATCGGACCTATTGCCTGTGGCGGATCCGTGGCGGTGGTCTTTGCGCCCGCCACGGTCGCGGTCGGAGTCCCCCCGCCATCCTAATTTGGCGGGCGTGAAATCGCAGGCCGATGGCGGAAGGCCCGCCACCGCACGGCTGGCAGTGGCGGGTCTTTCGCCATCATAATGAGGCCCTTTGTGCCTGTTTGACGAAATTCCATTAAACTTTAAAAACTTAAGGGCACATGCATCAAGCATACATTTTGCGATTCTGAAATTGTGATTTTTACCGAATCACTATTTTGGAATCTCAAAATGCAATGCATGTCGTAAAGAAAATTGTGATTCCTTAACATTACCTAATAGCGATTCGGAAATTGCAAATAACTATTAGGTAATGTGACTCCATTCATTCCTATGGGCCTACAGGCCCATAGGAACGAATGGTATTACATCCGCTAATTGCGATTACCATATTGGTAATCCCAAATAGCGAATGCAAATCCAAGGGTGCCAGGGGGCCTAAGGCCCCCCTGAAGCACACCAAAAAAAAAGGTAAGTGTGCACATGTAAAGCATGTGAGCGCTACATGGTACTTTGAAAAATGCATTTTTATGCATTTTTCAAAGCATGCACATATTACCATCAACTTGAAGTTGATGGTAATTAGCGTTTCCTTAATGCACAGTTCGCATTTAGGAAACGCCACATGCATGTGTATTAGGGAATCTCAAATTGCGATTCCCTATTTGCATTCGCAATTTAGGTAATCACAAAAAATTGCGCTTACCTAAATTGCAAATGTCAAGCCTTTGATACATTAGAAATTGCCTTTTTCCTTCGCAAACGGGCCGATTCTGCAAATCGGCCAGTTTGCGAATGGAAAATGGCTTGATGCATGTGCCCCCTATAGCTTTTTCTAGAGTGGCTGAGGATGCAAAGTTTTGCACTGATTCGTTAAGGAGATGCAAAGGAAAAAGGGGGGTCCCGAACAGGTTTTTTCACCAATGAATTTTCCATAGACTATTTTTATGTCACGTAGCGCAAAAAAGGCCAGTCGAATTTTCATGAAATCTGGCAGGATTAGAGATTATGGTGTGCAGATTATCCTTTTTGGTATTACTGGTAAACAGAGTAAGAATTTTTAAAGTTATAAGTTATTTAAACCTAGTTATTTCTGTGACCACAGTACTGTTCCAGAATTCCACAAAATTTCACAAAACTACCACAGTAAATGGCGATGACAAGTCATTATCCGATTGGATAATGACTACCTTTACAAAAGGTTAAGGCAGCCATGTGTTTTAAGGCCTCTTTACCTGTGTTCGGGCTTAGGATCTTAGAAATAGGTAAGTATTAGGTATTATATTTTTCCCTACCAAGTACTACATTAGTAAAGTGGTACTAGGTAGGGAAACATCATTATAAGTTTCTAGATATTCAAAAAGTTTTTTTATAGTGTACCATATGCTACTACCTAGGAGGTACACATATATATATATATATATCAACCTCCAAATCCCGCCTCTCAACCAAAAGACGGGTCTGACACAGCTCGGGTCGCCTCAAGGTAAGGTTTTTAATCCACCACTTGGCACAACAGAATTCATGCACGTACACAGGGAAAACACCTGGAAGACGCGTTTCGGCGAATGCCTTCTTCAATGCCAGCTTCGTGTTGACCAGTTCATTTCTCGCGGGGCTTTGAAATACTGGATGATGGAATCCTATTGGAGCTCTGTCGTGCAATCACAGAGAGCGGGCTACGAAGTCTTAGCCCACAGTTAGTACTGTCCTTTCTTTTATAATTCAAAGCCCCCGGTGTGCAGTCAATTGTGTCCAAAATTCCACCAGCAGAGCATGCAAGCGGTCCCACTCCGCGAACTTGGTTAAGTAACCTGTTCGTGCATATGATAATGCCCTGACAACGTCAGCTGTTGAGCCGCCTACTCCCCGCTGTGGCATAATCAATGGCGGTTCTCCTCACCTGGTAGCTTCCCGTTCAGCAGTCAATCTGCTGCTCTCTCCCCATTGCCAAACAGTATCTCAGCCGGGGGGGGCGCCGCGGTGTGCAACAAACACTTCACCAACATTTGCCGGCAATCCGTGGTGCTCCAGAACGAGAGGCGTGTCAGTATGCAGCGCCGACTGCTGCCCAATATCAACCTCCAATCCCGCCTCTCAACCAAAAGACGGGTCTGACACAGCTCGGGTCGCCTCAAGGTAAGGTTTTTAATCCACCACTTGGCACAACAGAATTCATGCATGTACACAGGGAAAACACCTGGCAGACGTGCTTCGGCGAATGCCTACGTCAATGCCAGCTTCGTGTTGACCAGTTCATTTCTCGCGGGGCTTGGAAATACTGGATGATGGAATCCTATTGGAGCTCTGTCGTGCAATCACAGAGAGTGGGCTACGAAGTCTCAGCCCACAGTTAGTACTGTCCTTTCTTTTATAATTCAAAGCCCCCGGTGAGCAGTCAATTGTGTCCAAAATCCCACCAGCAGAGCATGCAAGCGGTCCCACTCCGCGAACTTGGTTAAGTAACCTGTTCGTGCATATGATAATGCCCTGACAACGTCAGCTGTTGAGCCGCCTACTCCCCGCTGTGGCATAATCAATGGCGGTTCTCCTCACCTGGTAGCTTCCCGTTCAGCAGGCAATCTGCTGCTCTCTCCCCATTGCCAAACAGTATCTCAGCCGGGGGGGCGCCGCGGTGTGCAACCAACACTTCACCAATAGTTGCCGGCAATATGCGGTGCTCCAGAACGAGAGGCGTGTCAGTATGCAGCGCCGACTGCTGCCCAATATCAACCTCCAATCCCGCCTCTCAACCAAAAGACGGGTCTGACACAGCTCGGGTCGCCTCAAGGTAAGGTTTTTAATCCACCACTTGGCACAACAGAATTCATGCACGTACACAGGGAAAACACCTGGCAGACGCGTTTCAGCAAATGCCTTCTTCAATGCCAGCTTCGTGTTGACCAGTTCATTTCTCGTGGGGCTTTGAAATACTGGAAGATGGAATCCTATTGGAGCTCTGTCATGCAATCACAGAGAGCGGGCTACGAAGTCTCAGCCCACAGTTAGTACTGTCCTTTCTTTTATAATTCAAAGCCCCCGGTGTGCAGTCAATTGTGTCCAAAATCCCACCCACAGAGCATGCAAGCGGTCCCACTCCGCAAACTTGGTTAAGTAACCTGTTCGTGCATATGATAATGCCCTAACAACGTCTGCTGTTGAGCCGCCTACTCCCCACTGTGGCATAATCAATGGCGGTTATGTGTGTATATATATATGTGTATATGTTATGTTATGTTATACAACATTTATAGCGCGCACGGATACTCAGGAGTGTCCCGGCGCGGGAGCCAATTGAAGGAGACAGAAGGGCGTGTGTCAAGGCTGGATGTTAATTAAAAAGCAAAGTTTTTAACTGCTTTTTAAACAGCCTAAGGTCTTGGGTATTTCGCAGATCGTATGGAATGGCATTCCAGGCTTTGGCCGCCCTGAATGAGAGGGAGCTGCCCCCTGTTCTAGCCAGGCGGTAGCGTGGGATAACGGCGAGGCATTGCGCTGTAGAGCGTAAGTGTCTTTGAGGCACATAGAAGTTAAAGCGTCTCCTGAGATAGGAGGGCCCGGATTTGTATAAGGCACCATGGGCAAGGGTGAGGGCCTTAAACAGAACACGTTGCCCCACCGGGAGCCAATGCAAATCCCGGAGATGTTGCGTTGTACTAGACCTACCAGAAATGCCCAACAGTGCTCTCGCTGCCACATTCTGAATGGTCTGTAGCTTTTTCAGCTGATAACCGGGAAGGCCAATATATAACGCATTGGCGTAATCAATGCGCGACAAGATGAGGGCACGAGTCACCATTTCCTTTGCTGATCTGGGCAGAAGTGGCAGGAACTTCCTAAGTAGTTTCAGTGTGCCGAAGCACACTCCAGCCAGTTTTTTTATCCGTGGAGAGAATCTGAGGTCCTCACTGAACCAGACCCCCAGATTCTTCACTGGGCTCCCCTTTGAATTGGGCATGGGGTAACCTGCTGGCCAAAGGTCATCCCTGAAATGCGGAGGGAAGGACCCATAGAGGAGTACCTCAGACTTGTCCTCAGGTGAGCTTCATCTCACCTCAGTATCAGCACCAGGATGCTCCCTTCGGAGTGACAGTTAGCGCTTTACAAATACCGCCTTTCATTTAATTTAATTGCATTTGAGCTGAGCCCCTGCGAGCCATATAAAGACTGCTGCAAGGCAGTTTTTGGCTAGGCATATAAATATGTGTATATATATTTATATATATATATATATATTAAAGCTCCACTGTTCTCCTTACGGTAAACAGAAGCCAGCACTCACGGGGTAGTTGCAGAAAGTTTTATTCCATGAAAGCAACAAACAAACGCGTTTCGGCGTAGCGCCTTCGTCCGTGTTACTGACACACACGACGTGGACATTTTTTAAACCAATGTAAATACACTGACATAGAAAAAGGACCAAATTAAATCCAATTCATGGGTGCCATCTTAGCATGTCTCAATATCGTCATAATATTGCACATAAAATCATTATCGCAATTCATTTCATTTATAAAACGAAACATATGTCTCAAATGGTATCAAACAATTGTTGCATCTTATTATGCCGTATATCGCAGTGAATGATTGTTCATTAGAGACAGTTATTATGCTATATATTTACACATTCAGCCGTGTATCGGCTTTAAATTGTGTCATTATCCTAACTCATTGCATAAAGGCAAATCTCAAATAATCCCCAACAATTGTTACAGCTATTACGCCGTGTATCGGCACTCGATAATGTTCGTTAAATAATTAAAGTTGTAAAATGCGTTCTGCCGTGTATCGGCTTTCAAAATGCTTGTGCAATATTCCCATAGTGGTCCTACATCATTGTCAAATTTAAACTGCTGACTTCAATTGATCTTCACATGTTACACACTTTCATTGAGCCGCATTTCGGCTACACCACAGATCAATTACCTAAATGCACTGCCAACTCTTCCCCGCTATTCAAACCCTTTGGGAATTTAGTTTGCAGGTCAAGGTCAAGGTAAGGAGAACAGTGGAGCTTTGATTTAATTCGCGGTGCACCTCCGCGATGCCGGCACCCGTTCGAGAGTGCTCCATGATTGAAGAGTGCAACGGAGCAGTAATATATATATATGTTTTCAAGGCTGGTTTCTCCGGCCAAAACGCGTTATGACTACTTTGTGAGCAAAAAATAAAATCAACTTACGCCAAGAAAAGTGGAGTTCGCGCTTTCTTCATCGCCGTGAGGAGGTTGAGGAGGGGAATCTCTTTGAATATATATGTATATATTATCTACTGGCGGTCGCCAGTAGATAGTTATAGTTAGGACCTATTTTCCATAGGAAATCCGCAACATTCTATTTGCAATAACGTTGGCGCCGGTTGACGAATCTTCGCGAAAGCTTCCAACTTGTTGGGGCGCTCCGGTCCGCTCCTATCCTGAAAGTCTCGGGGTGATTTGTCAAGCGGGGGCCGAGAAAAAAGGGGGGTCCCAAAATGCGTTTTCCCCATTCATTTTTCCATAGGAACCTTTAGTCGCAGCTACAGCCCGAACTGCTGAACGGAATTACACCAAATTTGACAAAGAGGTAGCCCTTGGTTCAGTGTCATGCCTTTTGCTTAAATGGTGTAAATCCGTTCAGTAGTTCCTGAGAAAATCAAAAGTAAAGTCACATATATATCTATGGCCGAGCTGCATGCTAATTGGCTGTCAAGTGGCTGTCGACACTCCAAATCAGGAAGTGTTGGCAGCCATTTTGTCCCTCGGTAAAACCGAGGGACAGAAACAAGTGCGCAAAGCGCAAAGGGGGCAGGGTAGAAACACCCTGACCCCTAGGTCTGCTCAGGGGGTCCCACAAGGACCCCTGGGCAGATAAAGCATTTTTTTTTTAAATGGCGGGATGCGCTTAGGGTGCGCGGATCCCGCCGAGAAAAAAAAAAAAGAAACAAGTGTGCAAAACGCACAAAGGGGGCAGGGTAGAAACACCATGACCCCCTAGGTCTGCTCAGGGGGTCCCACAAGGACCCCCTGGGCAGAAAAAAGCATTTAAAAAAAAAAACAAATCAGCGGGATGCGCTTAGGGTGCGCGGATCCCGCCGAAAAAAAAAATACGAAGCGCGACCTCCCGCGCTTCGTTGTTAATTGGCCCCCACGTGGGCCAAGTCCCGGGGGCATGCGGGGGGGTTATTTATAATATGTGGGGGGCCTCTAAGGCCCCCCCAAGCCCCGGGGACCGCCACCCCCCGGGGCTTTAAAAATAAATGGTGCGGGAGGACTCTCGGCCCTCCCGCAGCCCCGGGGACCGCCACCCCCGGGGCTTCTTTTTAAAATTGAATAGTACCTGTGTGGGGGCTCAAGCCCCCCACACACCCCGGGACTGCCACCTCCCGGGGCACTAACAAAATAAATGTGGGGGTCCGTTTTGGACCCCCGAAGCCCCGGGGACCACCACCTCCCCGGGGCTTTAAAGACATGGGAGGGGGGCCACGCGGCCCCCCTCCTGGAGCCTGTGGTGGCCCTGGGGACCGCCACCCCCCAGGGCCGGCTCCTGCAGTGTCCCGGGGTGCCCACCCCCGGGACACTGCTGTTTGCAATGGCAGGACGGGAGCCTCGCGGCTCCCGTCCTGTCATTGCAAACTGCTTTGCTTCATTGAAGCGAGAGCAGGAAACCTGCTCTCGCTTCAATGAAGCAAGCAGACTAGCTTTTCCATAAGGGGAGCTGCATGTCAGTAGCTCCCCTTATGGAAAAGCAATGCCGGCTCCCGTAGGACGCGGGGAGCCAGCGGGACTGTGGGGGGATTGGGGACCCCCCACAGTCCCCAACCAGAGGCCAGGCCCCGGGGGATGGGGTCCCTGGGGCCATTAGTGGCCTGGGAGGGGGGCCACGCAGCCCCCCTCCCCATAAATAAAATAAAAAATAAAAAATAAAACGTTAAGGCCGGCCCCGGGGGATGGGGTCCCCGGGGCCTTAAATGGCCTGAGGAGGGGGACCACGCAGCCCCCCTCCAAAAATGTAAATTAAAAAAACAGTGGGCATGCCCCGGGGATGGGGTCCCCGGGGCCAATAGAGGCCCAGGGAAGGGGGGCCACGCGGCCCCCTTCCCGTTTTGTTTAAAAAAAAAAAAATTAAAAAAATGTCAGGCCCCAAGTACGGGTCCCCGGGGCCAAAAGTGGCCAAGGGAAGGGGGGCCACGCAGCCCCCCTCCCATACAAAAAAAAAAGAAAAAAGACCGGCATCGTGCCGGAGGCCCCGCCCCCTCTCTGCAGATGGGGAACGAATTCCCCTTGAATACTGGGGGTCCCTGGGCGCCAACTAGCCCACCAGGAACCTCCAAGATGCGCCAGGGGGCTGCGTTGCAGAGAGGTGTACAGAGGCCATGCCCCTTTTTACACCTCTCTGCAACGCAGCTCTATGGCGCTTTTTGGAGGTACATGGTGGGCTAGTTGGACTCCAGGGACCCTCAGGATTCAAGGGGACTTAATCCCCCAACTTAAAATGCACCACGGGTCGCGTTTGCACAGTGGTGAAGGGAGGGGCGGGGCTTCAGGTGACATGTGTGCAAACAGGCCCCGTGGCGCGTTTTAAGATGGGGAATTAAATCCTCTTCAATCCTGAGGTCCCTGGGGCCAACTAGCCCACCAGGTACCTCCAGTAAGCGCCACGGAGCTGCGTTGCAGAGTGTTGTAAAAGGGGCGTGGCCTCTGTACACCTCTCTGCAACGCAGCCCCTGGCGCATACTGGAGGTTCCTGGTGGGCTAGTTGGCCCCTAGGGACCCTCGGGATTGAGGAGGAATTAATTCTCCAACTTAAAACGCGCCACAGGGCGTGTTTGCAGACATGTCACCTCAGGCCCCACCCCTTCCTTCACCATTGTGCAAATATTCCTCTAAAATCAGCCGAACTACGAATTTCGATTTACTCACCTGTTATCAGGAGAGACCACAGTGCTGCATCTTTGAGCCCAGTACTAATCCTGAAAAGTAATTTTAACCGTACTTACCAGTAACTTGAATTTCCTTCCATAGGATATCATTGCCTGCTTTTTGCTGAAAAAGTTTCTAAGTGTCGATTTTTGAAACATACAAATATTCCTCTAAAATCAGCAGAACTACGAATTCCGATTTACTCACCTGTTATCAGGAGAGACCTCAGTGCTGCATCTTTGAGCCCAGTACTGATCCTGAAAAGTAATTTTAACCGTACTTACCAGTAACTTGAATTTCCTTCCATAGGCTAACATTGACTGGTTTCACTTGGAAATTCTTCTAAGTGTGGAGTTTTGGAACTTTATAATATGCCTCTAAAATCAACCGAACTACGAATTCCGATTTACTCACCTGTTATCAGGAGAGACCACAGTGCTGCATCTTTGAGCCCAGTACTAATCCTGAAAAGTAATTTTAACCGTACTTACCAGTTACTTGAATTTCCTTCCATAGGATATCATTGACTGGTTTCACTTGGAAATTCTTCTAAGTGTGGAGTTTTGGAACTTTATAATATTCCTCTAAAATCAGCCGAACTACGAATTCCGATTTACTCACCTGTTATTAGGAGAAAACCCAGTGCTGCATCTTTTAGCCCAGCACTGACCCTTAAAAGTAATTCTAACCGTATTTACCAGTAACTTGTATTTCCTTCCATAGGAATCCATTGTCTGGTTTTCAGCAGAAAAGTTTCAAAGTGTCGATTTTCACAAACTACAAATATTCCTTAAAAATCGCCTGTATGACTTAAACGCATTCTTTGAACTGTTTACAGGAGATGCACCAGTGCTGGATCCAGGATCCACCACTGAGTAAGAAAAAGTAACGATAACACTACTTACCTGCTAAGTGAATTTCCTCCCATAGGATAACATTGGTGATTCTATGTGAAAAAGTTTCTGTCAACTTTTAAAATACAATAATATTCCTTAAAAATCACTACTGTAACCAAAACGCTTTTACTCAACTGTTTACAGGAGATGTCCCAGGACTGAATCTAGGATCCAGTCCTGTGATTAGAAAAGTAATCCATAAAGTAACTAATTGCATTTAACTTGAAATTCACATTGAGCTCAATGTTGCATTGTGTTTGAAATTGTGTTGCCCATTGCAACAACTGTAACTACTGTACTTAAAAGTCTATTGCCTATTTGCAAAGTATTTAAACTAAAGTAATTCATTCTGAGAAAGTATATTTTGTAATGTAATGTATAATGTAATTACAATGTAATTTAAAAAATAAAATATGTAAAAATAAATAGTTTAAAAAAATGTAGTAAATCAGTATCAAAAAAATAAATATAACAATTAATACATTTAAAAATTGTTATTTACAAAACCTTTGAAATTCACTGAAAAAAACCATAGGTTTCAGACATGTTATAGTTAGGAATTAGCATTTAAAAACCTTTGAAATTCACTGAAAAACCATAGGTTTCAGGCACGTTATAGTTAGAAATTAGCATTTAAAAAACCTTACAAATTCACTGAAAAACCATAGGTTTTAGGGACAGTTATAGTTAGTTGGACATTGCACTCGTACAAAACCCGTGAAATTCCCCGTTATAGTTAGTTCAGGTAACTATAACTCGCGCCCCATAATGCACTTCTGATGACGTCACATATTACATCACTCATGACATGGTCAGTGACATCACTGATGACATCACTGATGACATCTCAAATTATATCACTGATGACATCACTGATGACATCATCCATGTGATAATTTGATGCATCTTCTCACACCCTAATATAACTTTTGATACACCCACTGTAAATTACAGACTGCCATTGTCAAAACCATAGACACTCCAACACCAATTACTATATACACACTCACTGATTCTTAGGTCTACACACACACATCTACTCACTCACCCGTACAGTCACTCATACTTATAGTCAGGACTATTATATGCACTCATACACCTATATAAACACTCACACAAAGCCACTCATCCATAGAGGTACTCACACACCTAGTCAGTCATGCAAAAATTAAGAACACACCCATTTACTCATCTATACAGTTATACACATACCAGCTCACTTACTCATACAAATACTAGCACATTCTTACGCTCTTATACAATCACTGATACAAGCACACACTCATCCATACAGTCACTCTCACAATCACACACTCTCGCTTATAGCTATTTATATACTCCAACACACATATATACTGCCTTTCACATATGTAGTTACTCACACATGTACCACTGGGACATACATTCACTCACTAACACACTCTTACACACACTTACCCACCCATACAGTCTATCACAGATACACTCTTGAAACCATCCACCCAGTGAATCACCCACTCACACATCTATGCACAGAGTCGCACACACCCCACCCACACAAACACTCAGGCACCCATACAGATACTCAGACAACCAATCAATAACTCATATAGGCACTCATGTAGCTATTCACAAACCCATGCAGCCACTTACACAGCAACAGACAGACGGATACAGACATTCACCCAGTTTAGTCACTAACCCATGCATTCAGTAAGATACGTTTAATCACTCACTTATAGAGTTAGTCACGCACCTACTAAATCATCCATTCAGACACTTATACACCCACTCATTCTTCAATACGCCTTTCCCTATATATATTAAACATATTTAAACTTTACAGAAACACACAGTCACTGGATGATGTCATCAGTGATGTCATTTGAGATGTCATCAGTGATGTCATCAGTGATGTCACTGACCATGTCATGAGTGATGTAATATGTGACGTCATCAGAAGTGCATTGCGGGCGCGAGTTATAGTTACTTGAACTAACTATAACGGGGAATTTCACGGGTTTTGTACGAGTGCAATGTCCAACTAACTATAACTGTCCCTAAAACCTATGGTTTTTTCAGTGAATTTGTAAGGTTTTTTAAATGTTAATTTCTAACTATAACGTGCCTGAAACCTATGATTTTTTCAGTGAATATATATATATATATATATATATATATATATATTCACTGAAAAAACCATAGATTTTAGGGACAGTTATAGTTGGTTGGACATTGCACTCGTACAAAACCCGTGAAATTCCCCCGTTATAGTTAGTTCAGCTAACTATAACTCGCGCCCCGCAATGCACTGCTGATGACGTCACATATTACATCACTCATGACATGGTCAGTGACATCACTGATGACATCACTGATGACATCTCAAATGACATCACTGATGACATCATCCAGTGACTGTGTGTTTCTGTAAAGTTTAAATATTTTTAATATATATAGGGAAAGGCGTATTGAAGAATGAGTGGGTGTATAAGTGTCTGTATGGATGATTTAGTAGGTGCGTGATTAACTCTATAAGTGAGTGATTAAACGTATCTTACTGAATGCATGGGTTAGTGACTAAACTGGGTGAATGTCTGTATCCGTCTGTCTATTACTGTGTAAGTGGCTGCATGGGTTTGTGAATAGCTACATGAGTGTCTATATGAGTTATTGATTGGTTGTCTGAGTATCTGTATGGGTGCCTGAGTGTTTGTGTGGGTGGGGTGTGTGCGACTCTGTGCATAGATGTGTGAGTGGGTGATTCACTGGGTGGATGGTTTCAAGAGTGCATCTGTGATAGACTGTATGGGTGGGTAAGTGTGTGTAAGAGTGTGTTAGTGAGTGAATGTATGTCCCAGTGGTACATGTGTGAGTAACTACATATGTGAAAGGCAGTATATATGTGTGTTGGAGTATATAAATAGCTATAAGCGAGAGTGTGTGATTGTGATTGTGAGAGTGACTGTATGGATGAGTGTGTGCTTGTATCAGTGATTGTATAAGAGCGTAAGAATGTGCTAGTATTTGTATGAGTAAGTGAGCTGGTGTGTGTATAACTGTATAGGTGAGTAAATGGCAGTGTGTTTAATTATTTGCATGAGTGACTAGGTGTGTGAGTACCTCTATGGATGAGTGGCGGTGTTTGAGGGTCTATATAGGAGTATGAGTGCATATGATAGTCCTGTACTGAGTGACCGTAAGTATGAGTGACTGTACGGGTGAGTGAGTGGATGTGTGTGTAGACCTAAGAATCAGTGAGTGGGTATGTAGTTATTGGTGTTGGAGTGTCTATGGTTTTGCGAATGGCAGTCTGTAATTTAGAGTGAGTGTATCAAAGGTTATATTAGGATGTGAGGAGGTGCATCAGTTTTTCACGTGGATGATGTCATCAGTGATGTCATCAGTGATGTCATTTGAGATGTCATCAGTGATGTCATCAGTGATGTCACTGACCATGTCATGAGTGATGTAATATGTGACGTCATCAGCAGTGCATTGCGTGGGCGCGAGTTATAGTTAGCTGAACTAACTATAACGGGGGAATTTCACGGGTTTTGTACGAGTGCAATGTCCAACTAACTATAACTGTCCCTAAAACCTATGGTTTTTCAGTGAATTTGTAAGGGTTTTTAAATGCTAATTTCTAACTATAACGTGCCTGAAACCTATGGTTTTTTCAGTGAATTTCAAAGGTTTTTTAAATGCTAATTCCTCACTATAACATGTCTGAAACCTATGGTTTTTTCAGTGAATTTCAAAGGTTTTTTAAATGCTAATTCCTCACTATAACATGTCTGAAACCTATGGTTTTTTTCAGTGAATTTCAAAGGTTTTGTAAATGTCAATTTTTAAATGTTTTAATTGTTATATTTATTTTTTTGATACTGATTTACTACATTTTTTTAAACTATTTATTTTTACATATTTTATTTTTTAAATTACATTGTAATTACATTATACATTACATTACAAAATATACTTTCACTGAATGAATTACTTTAGTTTAAATACTTTGCAAATAGGCAATAGACTTTTAAGTACAGTAGTTACAGTTGTTGCAATGGGCAACACAATTTCAAACACAATGCAACATTGAGCTCAATGTGAATTTCAAGTTAAATGCAATTAGTTACTTTATGGATTACTTTTCTAACCACAGGACTGGATCCTAGATTCAGTCCTGGGACATCTCCTGTAAACAGTTGAGTAAAAGCGTTTTGGTTACAGTAGTGATTTTTAACGAATATTATTGTATTTTAAAAGTTGACACTTAGAAACTTTTTCACATAGAATCACCAATGTTATCCTATGGGAGGAAATTCACTTAGCAGGTAAGTAGTGTTATCGTTACTTTTTCTTACTCAGTGGTGGATCCTGGATCCAGCACTGGTGCATCTCCTGTAAACAGTTCAAAGAATGCGATTAAGTCATACAGGCGATTTTTAAGGAATATTTGTAGTTTGTGAAAATCGACACTTGAAACTTTTCTGCTGAAAACCAGACAATGGATTCCTATGGAAGGAAATATAAGTTACTGGTAAGTACGGTTAGAATTACTTTTCAGGATCTGTACTGGGCTCAAAGATGCAGCACTGAGGTCTCTCCTGATAACAGGTAAGTAAATCGGAATTCGTAGTTCAGCTGGTTTTAGAGGAATATTATAAAGTTCCAAAACTCCACACTTAGAAGAATTTCCAAGTGAAACCAGTCAATGTTAGCCTATGGAAGGAAATTCAAGTTACTGGTAAGTACGGTTAGAATTACTTTTCAGGATCAGTACTGGGCTCAAAGATGCAGCACTGAGGTCTCTCCTGATAACAGGTGAGTAAATCGGAATTCGTAGTTCTGCTGATTTTAGAGGAATATTTGTAAGTTTCAAAAATCGACACTTAGAAACTTTTTCAGCAAAAAGCAAGCAATGATATCCTATGGAAGGAAATTCAAGTTACTGGTAAGTACGGTTAAAATTACTTTTCAGGATCAGTACTGGGCTCAAAGATGCAGCACTGAGGTCTCTCCTGATAACAGGTGAGTAAATCGGAATTCGTAGTTCGGCTGATTTTAGAGGAATATTTGCACAATGGTGAAGGAAGGGGCCGGGGCCTGAGGTGACATCTGTGCAAACGCGCCCCGTGGCGCGTTTTAAGTTGGGGGATTAAGTCCCCTTGAATAATGAGGGTCCCTGGGGTCCAACTAGCCCACTCTGTACCTCCAGTATGCGCCAGGGAGCTGCGTTGCAGAGAGGTGTTCAGAGGCCACGCCCCTTTTGCACCTCTCTGCAACGCAGCTCTGTGGCGCTTTCTGGATGTACCTGGTGGGCTAGTTGGCCCCCAGGGACCCTCAGGATTGAAGGGGATTTAATTCCCCATCTTAAAACGCGCCACGGGGCCTGTTTGCACACATGTCACCTGAAGCCCCGCCCCCTCCCTTCACCACTGTGCAAACGCGCCCCGTGGCGCATTTTAAGTTGGGGGATTAAGTCCCCTTGAATCCTGAGGGTCCCTGGGGTCCATCTAGCCCACCAGGTACCTCCAAAAAGCGCCACAGAGCTGCGTTGCAGAGAGGTGTAAAAAGGGGCGTGGCCTCTGTACACCTCTGTGCAACGCAGCCCCCTGGCGCATACTGGAGGTTCCTGGTGGGCTAGTTGGCCCCCAGGGACCCCCAGTATTCAAGGGGAATTCGTTCCCCATCTGCAAACGAGGCAGGGGGTGCATTTGCAGAGTGCTCCAAGAAGGGGGCGTGGCCTCCGGCGCGATGCCGGTATTTATTTATTTTTATTTTTAAGAAGGGGGGCTGTGTGGTCCCCCTTCTTTTTCTAATTTTTTGGCCCTGGGGACCCCATCCCCCAGTGCCTGCCCCCTAATATTTTGTTTAAAAAAAAAAAAATTGAAAGGGGGCCGCGTGGCCCCCCTCCACAGGCCTTAATCGGCCCCGGGGACCCCATCCCCCGGGGCATGGCCTTCTTTTTTTTTTAAATGTTATGGAGGGGGCTGTGTTGCCCCCCTCCTTAGGCCACTTATGGCCCCAGGGACCCCATCCCCCGGGGCATGGCCGTCTTTTTTTTTTTAAATGTTATGGAGGGGGCTGTGTTGCCCCCTCCTTAGGCCACTTATGGCCCCGGGGACCCCATCCCCGAGGCCGGCCTTTGTTTTTTTTTTTTAAATTAACATTTGGGGAGGGGCCGCGTGGCCCCCTCCCGAGCCACTACTAGCCCCGGGGACCCCATCCCCCAGGGCTGGTCCTCTCCGTTGGAGACCGTGGGGGTCCCCAATCCTCCCACGGTCCCGCCGGCTCCCGCGTCCCTCGGGAGCCGGCATTGCTTTCCACATGGGGAGCTGCTAAGATGCAGCTCCCCATGTGGAAAAGCAATTGTCTTTGAATTTTGGAAGAGAGAGCAGGTTTCCTGCTCTCTCTTCCAAAATCCAAAGCAGTTTGCTATGACAGGACAGGAGCTGCGAGGCTCCCGTCCTGCCATAGCAAACTACAGTGTCCCGGGGTAGGCACCCCGGGACACTGCAGGAACCGGCCCTGGGGGTGGCGGTCCCCAGGGCCATCAAGGGCTCCAGGAGGGGGCCGCGCGGCCCCCCTCCCTACATCTGCAAAGCCCCGGGGAGGTGGTGGTCCCCGGGGCTTCGAGGTCCAAAACGGACCCCCATTTTAAATTTGTTAGTGCCCCGGGAGGTGGCGGTCCCCGGGGCATGTGGGGGCTGGAGCCCCCCACACAGGTGATTTAAATTAAAAAAAAGAAGCCCTGGGGGGTGGCGGTCCCCGGGGCTGCGGGAGGGCTCAGAGCCCTCCCGCACTATTTATTTTTAAAGCCCCGGGGGGTGGCGGTCCCTGGGGCTTGGGGGGGCCTTAGAGGCCCCCCCACATATTATAAATAACCCCCCCGCATGCCCCCGGGACTTGGCCCACCCGGGGGCCAATTAACAATGAAGCGCGGGAGACCGCGCTTCGTTTTTCTTTTTTTTTCGGTGGGATCCGCGCACCGTAAGCGCATCCCGCCGATTTCTTTTTTTTAAAAATGCTTTTTTCTGCCCAGGGGGTCCTTGTGGGACCCCCTGAGCAGACCTAGGGGGTCAGGGTGTTTCTACCCTGCCCCCTTTGTGCGTTTTGCACACTTGTTTCTTTTTTTTTTCTCAACGGGATCCGCGCACCCTAAGCGCATCCCGCTGATTTAAAAAAAAAAAAAATGCTTTTCTGCCCAGGGGGTCCTTGTGGGACCCCTGAGCAGACCTAGGGGTCAGGGTGTTTCTACCCTGCCCCCTTTTGCGCTTTGCGCACTTGTTTCTGTCCCTCGGTTCTACCGAGGGACAAAATGGCTGCCAACACTTCCTGATTTGGAGTGTTGACAGCCAATTAGCATGCAGCTCGTGATCGGGAGGGTACGCGGACCCTACTCGGCCATAGATATATATGTGATTTTATTTGTGATTTTCTCAGAAACTACTGAACGGATTTACACCATTTAAGCAAAAGACATGACACTGAACCAAGGGCTACCTCTTTGCCAAATTTGGTGTAATTCCGTTCAGCAGTTCGAGCTGTAGCTGCGACTAAAGGTTCCTATGGAAAAATGAATGGGGAAAACGCGTTTTGGGACCCCCTTTTTCTCGGCCCCCGCTTGACGAATCACCCCGAGACTTTCAGGATAGGAGCGGACCGGAGCGCCCCAACAAGTTGGAAACTTTCGCAAAGATTCGTCAACTGGCGCCAACGTTATTTCAAATAGAATGTTGCGGATTTCCTATGGAAAATAGGTCCTAACTATAACTATCTACTGGCGACCGCCAGTAGATTATATATATATATATATATATATATATATATAATTAAAAAACACTGTAATACACTATATTTCACAAGTATGGTTTAGTACAGCATATTTGCAGGTTTTGTTATATTTAATATTGTAAAAACAGTGTATGCAGCACCGCAGAAGAACCTAAAAATACCATGCAACTTACATTTTTATAAAACAAATGACAAAAAATGCAGTACTTACTAGGTACTAGAGCAGTACCCCGTAAAAGTATTTAACAATATGTAAAATAATATAAATACATTTCCCTACCTATTGCTTCTTTTATAAAGTGGCAATGAAGTGGCAAAAATATATTTAAAAAAATATACATAAATCTCCCTACCTATTACCACTTTAATAAAATCGCATTAGGTAGGGAACAACAATAAAACCTACGACTTACCTAAATCTAAGGCCCTAATATAGAACACAGCCAAAGTGTAGTAAAAACAATATGGCTACCTTTAAAGTTTCTAAAAAAAATCCATTACCAAATTATATACTGGCTTGTCATCGCCGTGTACCACAGTATACCACGTAGTTACCATGTTACACTGTGGACCAAAATATAACTAAGGCCTAGTATTGTTGTATTGCAGTACCACTGCATCACACCTGGTGTTGCATGGGCAATGCAATAGCTAAGTCAGTTTTACAAAGCAACTCAAGGCCACAATGCATGGCCCTGCATTGCTTGGTAAATCTGTGGAAACACAAGGTAGCACAATTTTCTGTTTTGCGTTACTCTGCAAACCATAATCTACATTACTGCTAAATTTGACATGCATGCATCAGTATGCCACTCCACTGTACACCACTACACTATACACCACCCCGGTATGTTATTCTAGTATATGCGACTACAGGGTACACAACTCCACTCTATGCCAATCCACTCAACACCACTCCACTCAAAGCCTCTCCATTATATGCTATTCCATTCTACTCCACTTCATTAGACGCCTCTGTACTCTACGACACTCCACCGTGGACTGCTCCACTCCATGCTATTAAACAGTACACAACTCCACTGTACGTCAATCAACTCTACGCTATTACACTGTATGCAACTCCACTCTATGTCACTCCAGTCTACGCCACTCCACTGTACACCACTGCACTGTAAGCTACTCCAGTATAAGCTATTCCACTCTGCGCCATTCTACTGTACACCACTCCAATCTACACTGTTTAAATGTATGCCACTACACTCCCCTGTAGTCCAATCCTCTGTATGTCACTCCGCTGTAAGCTACTCCACTCTACGCCACTCCAGTGAATGCCACTCCACTCTACGCCACTGAATTCTATGCTATTCCATTGGACGCCACACCACTATGCGCCACTCCACTGTATGCTATTATATTCGACCCCATTTCATTGTACGGCACTCCAGTCTACACCATTCCACTGTACGCCACTCCACTGTATGCAACTCCACTGTATGCTAATCCACTGTACGCCACTCCATTCTACGCTAGTCCTTTGGATGCCACGCCACTCTACACCACTCCCCTCTTTGCTTTTTTACTCTACTCTACTCCACTGTATACCACTCCACTGTACACCACTCCACTATACCCTATTCCACTCTACACTATTCCACTCTACGCTATTCCACTGTACTCCACTCTATGCTATTCCACTGTATGCCACTCCACTTTACGCTATTACACTGTACGCAAATCCACTCTTCGCCACTCTACTGTATGGCATTCCACTCCATTGACTCCATTGTACGCCACTTCAGTATACGCTACTCCACTGTACGCCACTGTACTTTGCGCTACTCCACTATACGCTATTCCACTCTACGCCACCCCACTCCACGCTAGTCCACTGTATGCCGCTTAACTCTATGACACTCCAGGCACATTATTTCACTGTATGCCACTCCACTGTACACTAATACACTGTACACCACTCCAGTATACTCTCCTCCGCTCTATATAACTCCACTCTACAAAACTCTATTACACTCTATGACACTCTACTAGACTCTACTTCACTCTATCCCCATACACTCCACTGTGCAAGTTTGTACTCAACTCTATGCTCGTAAACTGTATTGTACAGCACTCTAATCCACTCTACGACAGTTTCCAACACTGTACGACAGAGCACTCCACTGTACAGTATGAGACGCTACTCCAATTTATTACGGTTTACTCTACTGTATGCTACAACACTACTATTTCCAATGTACGAAACACTACTGTGCTCCATGCAACTCCACTCTACAACACTCTATTACATTATATTCCACTCTTTGACACTTTACTCCAGTCTATACCCCTACACTCTACTGTACAACACTGTACTATACTGTGTGCCACTGTACAAATTCTACTCCACTCTATGCTGCTCTATGATACTCTAGTCCACTGTACGCAACTCTGTATGCCACTGCACCACACTTTACTCCACTCTACTCTATGACACAGTACTCCATTCTACTCAGCTTAGTCCACTACTCCACTGTAAGACACTACACTCTACGGCACTCTATGAGATTCTACTCTATACCTCTGTACACCAATCCACTGTACCACATTCTACAATACTGTACTGTACTGTATGCCACTACACTCTACAAAATCTACTAAACTGTGTGCCACTCTACTCTACTTTAGTCTACAACACTTTCCAATACTGTACGATACACCACTGCACTGTACTTTACAATACAGTACTCCAATTTATGACACTTTACTAAACTGTATGCCATGCCATACCACTCTACTAGACTCCACGCCACTATACTCTACGACCTGCCACTTCACTCTATGAAACTTTACTCCACTCTATGCTACCACACTCCATTGTACTCCACTCCACTATACTCATCTCTACTACACTTTATTTCACTCTACAACACTGTACCATAATCTGCTCTATGCTGCTCCATTGTCCAATACTCTGCTCCATTGTATGCAACTCCACTCTACAACACTGTACTGCACTCTTAGCCACTTTACTCCAGTCTATGCCCATCCACTCTACACCACTGTACTACACTGTATTACAATCAATAACACACCACTCCACTCCTCTCTATGACATGCCAATCCACTATATGACATGGCACTGCACTCTATGACACCCTCCTCCACTGTACTGTACGACACTCCTCTTGATGATACTCCACACTACAACACTTTACTCCACCCTACTCCACTCTATGCCACTCCACTTTACAACACTCCACTCTACTCCACTGCACTCTACGGAACTAAACTTTACAAGACTCCCTTCCACTGTACTGTACTACACTCTACTTAATGACACTCCACTTGATAGCACTTAGCACTATGATTTGAAACACATTTTTATTAAAAAATAAAAACGACTGCAATTCAATAGAAAAAACAAAGGTTAAGGATAAGTTATAGTTAGGAAATCTTTATTTATAAATTCTATACAAACCCAACTTAAACTACAGAAACATTAGAAATTCTAAAGTTATAGGTATAACTTAAATTTTAAATGTATGCATCACCTTCAAATTACTATGTCATGCACCTCTGTACACAGTAGTGTTACCTCACACACCAAACTACATAAATCATAACTCACCACTCTACCATGCACTGTGTTCTCCCAGATGGCATAATTTCAAATGTGATAAGGGCTATTATGAATGCTATGATTTTGTATGCTTTGGGCTCAGTCCCCTTTGTACCTTCGACTTCTGTGTGCCTCAGCAGAATTCTGAATCCATATCTTAGTGTAGAGCCCACAGTCTCTGTTCCAGCAAAAAAGACATTGACTGTGGTTTTCAACATGGTCTCGTAGTTGAAGTGACCGGTGGGATTTTTCTTTTCCTGTGTGAGAGATTAGATTATATTTTTGACATTTAGTAACATATATGCACAGTATACCCAAACATTCTCCATTAACCCAGATTCCCAGATAACATTCTACCATTCTCTCACCTCCTCTTCATATGAGCATATATTACTGCCTCTGTAAAATAAATGCTTTTCTGTGCACTCCAGGGGGAAAACATGCATGGAAATCAGCACAGAATCAGGGAATCACATGCACAAAATAGGCCTGTAACTGTGGGGGATGTATGGTATTACCCTTTCTGAGTCAGAAAAGCCCTGAATTGCACAGCAAAGGGATGTGATGATAAACACATGCCCACACAGCAGTACAAATAAATGGCTAACCTCTTTAACATGTAACCTATATTCTGAATGTGTGTTTTACTGTATTAATCTGTGTGCCTTTATTAACCTATTGTAGTGAGGGTAAGAAGTCAGAATATAGAGTTTTTATTATCGGTTTGACATAATATCGAGTTAAAAATATTGTTGGTATAAAATATCTATGTAAAAAATATCTATGTATATAATATCGATTTTGTGTGTTGTAAAAAATAACGTTGTAAAAAATATCGATTGTTAAAATATCGTCAGTAAAATATATCGTTTTACTATTTTTTTTTATTTTCTAAAATGTTTGTAAATGATATAATACTTGTTAAATAAATTTAAAAAAAATTGTATAATAGTTTTTAGGAGCGGGATGTTGGGTTTATAGGGGATAAGGGTGGGGAGTGTTTTAAAAAAATTGGGGCAATTTTTTAAATATTTTAAAATTTAAATTGAATGTATAATATTTTTTTAGGGGCGGGTTGTTGGGTTAATAGGGGATAAGGGTGGGGAGTGTTTTTAAAATTTGAAATTTACATTATTTAAAATGTTAAATTTTTGGTAAAGAAATTGTAATATTTTTTAGGAGCTGGATGTTGGGTTTATAGGGGATAAGGGTGGGTAGTGTTTTAAAAATTTGAAATTTAAATTTTAAAATTTTTTTAAAAAAATGTATATGAAATTATAAAAGGTGCAGGATGTTGGGTTTAAAGGGGATAAGGGTGGGGAATGTTTTCAATATTTTTTTTAAATTTAAAAACATATTCTAAAATTGAAATTTAATTTCATAATTTTTTTAGGAGTGGGATTTTGTGTTAGGCGATAAGGGTGGGTATTTTTTTGTTACTAAATTTTCAAAATTTAGGGGCCCATTATGATAACGGGCGGATCGCCACCGCCGGGCTGGCGGTGGCCACCGCCGGCCCGGCGGTGGCGATCCGCCCGCCAGATGCTCCCGTTTCACCCACGCCATATTAGTATGGCGGGGGGCACTGCAGCGGACGGTAAGACCGTCCGCCGCTTTTCCGCCGGTCGGATCCCCGGCCTGGCGGAAAAGGACCTCAATATGGTGGCGGTGCCTTCCATATTAGGATGTGCAATTACAAAGGCCTTTCCATTGCGGCGATGCCACAATGGAAAGGCATGCAGGAATTGCTTTGGGGGCCCGTTACGGGCCCCCGGGGGGTGGGGGACTGCACTTGGGAGGTACCTATGGTACCCCCCTTCATTGGCATACACAAGGTGGCAGGCACCACGCAGTGCCTGTCACGTTGTGCTTGCCAATGCACAACATGCCTTTTTAACATTGTGGCGGGTGCTGCTTACAGCACCGCCTGCGACTAATGTTAAATATGCGGAATGCGACCGCCAGGGTGGCGGTCGCATCCTAATAGGCACAGCGGGACCGCCGCACCTCTGGTGGTCGGTCCCGTGTACCGCTATGGTGGCGGGCGGACAAAGTCCACCCGCCATCGTAATAGACCCCTTAGAAAAAAATTTGAAATAAAAAAAAAATGATATAAATAAATTTATGAGTGTAATATGGCGTTTATTGTGTTTAAGGGTGGTGAGTGTTTTTAAAATTTATTGATCATAATTTAAAAAAATTATAAATTATTTTTTAAATTTAATTATTGGAGTACTGGGATGTTGTGTTTATAGTGGTTGAAGTTGAGTATGTTTTAAGTTCATTAAAATTAAATTTTGTTAAATTTAAATTTTATATTTATTTAAAAAAATTAATTTATTAATGAGAGTAATTATTATGTATTTAATTGGTTAGAATTTTGTATTTGGTAACATTTTTCAACAATTTTTAAAAAACAAAATTGGATATTAATATTTATATGTCTCATATATTTTAACATATATGCTTTAAAAAAAATACTATGCAATGTATTTTTAATTATAGTAAAATGCATATGTTTAGTGTGTAGTATCTTACAAGAGTTAATATAATTGCTGTTAGGAATAGTATATTATATATGTTTTGATGTATTTTGGAGTGGGAATAGTAATTTACATATGTTTTGTGTCCAGCACCTTCCCTGATTTGATGTAGTTTGGAGTGGGAATAGTAAATTATATATGGTAAGGGTCCAGCGCCTTCACTGATTTAATGTACTTTGGAGTGGGAATAGTAAATTATATATTGTTAGTGTCCAGCACCTTCCCTGATTTAATGCAGTTTGGAGTGGGAATAGTAAATTATATATGTTTAGTGTCCAGCACCTTCCCTGATTTAATGTAGTTTGGAGTTGGAATAGTAAATTATATATGGTTAGTGTCCAACGTCTTCCCTGAGTTATTATAAATTGGAGTGGGAATAGTAAATTATATATGTTTAGTGTCCAGCACCTTCCCTGATTTAATGTAGTTTGGAGTTGGAATAATAAATTATATATGGTTAGTGTCCAGCACCTTCCCTGATTTAATGTAGTTTGGATTGGGAATAGTAAATTATATATGGTTAGTGTCCAGCACCTTCCCTGATTTTATGTAGTTTGGAGTTGGAATAGTAAATTATACATGGTTAGTGCCCAACGCCTTCCATGAGTTATTATAAATTGGAGTGGGAATAGTAAATTATATATGTTTAGTGTCCAGCACCTTCCCTGAGTTATTATGAATTGGAGTGGGAATAGTAAATTATATATGTTTAGTGTCCAGCACCTTCCCTGATTTAATGTAGTTTGGAGTGGGAATAGTAAATTATATATGTTTACTGTCCAGCACCTTCTCTGATTTAATGTAGTTTGGAGTGGGAATAGTAAATTATATATGGTTAGTGTCCAGCACCTTCCCTGATTTAATGTAGGTTGGAGTGGGAATATTAAATTATATATGGTTAGTGTCCAGCACCTTCCCTGATTTAATGTAGTTTGGAGTGGGAATAGTAAATTATATATGGTTAGTGTCCAGCACCTTCCCTGATTTAATGTAGTTTGGAGTGGGAATAGTAAATTATATATGTTTAGTGTCCAGCACCTTTCCTGACTTAGGGGTCGATTCCGATTCGGGCCGGAAAAAGCACCGACCGACTCGGATCCGGAAAAAATACCGACCGACACGTACCAGTGGCGCCCGACACGCCAAATACGATGCAAGCCGCGATAAATCCGACCGACACGTCAGGAAACCAAGCCGACCGACCGAGCCGCTCGGAAAATAGCAATCCGGCCGGAAAAACACGCGAATCCAACCGACCGACACGCACCCGGAACAAATCCGACCGAATCGTACCCGCCAACTCCAACCCGCAAAGTACGATGCAAGGCGCGAAAAACACGACCGAGTCGGACGGAGGACAAGCCGTACGACCGACACGCATACAAAACCGAGCCGAAGCAACACAATACACCGCGACCGACGCGTACGCAGCATACAAAACTGCACAAACACAGCGTGAACGAAACGGAAAACACCGTACGAGACCAATGCAGGGTCCGACTCGGTCACAAGAACGTTTCCAACATACACAAACAGCACAAAGGAAAAATCACCCAAAAAAGGCCAAACAAGCAATTACCAAGCCAATAAATACTGGGGGGGTGGGGACAGAGAACAAAGACACACCCACAACTCCACCTATATAAAGGACACAAATCACTACCATGAGCCTTTGCAAATGCCATTTCACTGCCAGCACCCAAGAGAAAGCAACCACACACCCACAGCTCATCCCTCACACAAGCCACACACCATCAGCACACCAACAAATACCTACCTCACATACACCCAGCAAAACACACACTCACACACCCTCACCTGCACACCAACACACACATCACTCACCATCACCACCCATCACCATGCCCCCCAAGAAGAATCCCAAGTTCCTAGATTGCGAATTGGAAGTCCTGGTAGACGAGATCCTCAGGGTGGAGCCACAGCTGTTTGGCACTCTGGTCCAACAGACCCCCATGTCGCAGAAAACCAAGATGTGGGAGAGGATCATCAACAGGGTGAACGCCCAATCATCATGTCGGCGCACAAAGACGGACATCCAGAACAGGTGGTATGACGTGCGCAGGAGGGTACGGGACCTGCTGAAGATAGACTACACCAACAGCCAACAGACCGGCAGTGGCCCTCCTGCCAAGCCAATATACCTCAGGCCCTGGGAGGAGAAGGTGCGGGCCATCCTTCCGCCAGTGAGCGTATATGGACTAGAGAACATCCCAGAGCCTGGTGAGTACACAACAAATGTACACAATAAACTGCCACAAAACACACACATCACTGTCAAGGGGAGAGTCAAACCATGCACACATAGCAATTACACAGCAACTAGAACAGAATCATCCCAAAATGTGTATGTCAGTCAGATAAACACAACACATGCCATCAAAAAAGTCACATCCAACTGTGCCAACACATGTACAAACACAACCACAACTACAGCTAGGCAGTGGCACAAATAGAACTAACACACACATCCACACATGTAGCCACCACAACAACACCAACACACAGTGAAGACCACTCAAAGGAAGGAATTCTGTGTATGCTGGCCAAGTCAGTGTAGCCAATAGCATCATGGGAGTCGCAGTCACACATATTGCCCCCCCACAACTGTCCCATCAACACCACCCTGAACCATGCTCACATCACAGGGAGTGGAGAAGGACTCACAAGATGGCTGACACTGGCTACTGCTGGGGGAGCACAAGGCCCTGCTGCCAACTGTGCACCAACAAACAGCAGGACACCACTGACTGACATCCTGAGAGACAACTTACACTCCCTGCAATGCAAGCACGTTCCATGGTGGGCTATCTGGCTGGCTGGATGGGAAGGGGGACTTGCAGCACTGACCATAGTCACCAGCACCTCCCCTCACACCCCCCCAACACAAACTCCACAGTACCCACCTGGTAGAATGCAATGCCCTCCATCCCAACACAAGATCCCACAAAGCACCACCACCCTGGCTTATGTTGTGTGAAGCACAGGGACACTCTTGGGACTCTTAGCCAAACAACTGCCAGGACAACACTCCCAGCCATCCTGTCAGCACAGCCAGCCCACCCCACAGGGAAGCAGAGTCAAAAGGAAGGAAGCATGGGCATGCTGGGAAGGGGGGTGGAGGCAATAGCATGATGGGAGTCGTAGTCACAGACATTGCTCAGCCTCACAACTGGCCCATCAACACCACCCTGAACCATGCTCACATCACAGGGAGTGGAGAAGGACTCACAAGATGGCTGACACTGGCTACTGCTGTGGGGAGCACAAGGCCCTGCTGCCAACTGTGCACCAACAAACAGCAGGACACCACTGACTGACATCCTGAGAGACAACTTACACTCCCTGCAATGCAAGCACGTTCCATGGTGGGCTATCTGGCTGGCTGGGTGGGAAGGGGGACTTGCAGCACTGACCATAGTCACCAGCACCTCCCCTCACCCCCCCCAACACAAACTCCACAGTACCCACCTGGTAGAATGCAATGCCCTCCATCCCAAAACAAGATCCCACAAAGCACCACCACCCTGGCTTATGTTGAGTGAAGCACAGGGACACTCTTGGGACTCTTAGCCAAACAACTGCCAGGACAACACTCCCAGCCATCCTGTCAGCACAGCCAGCCCACCCCACAGGGAAGCAGAGTCAAAAGGAAGGAAGCATGGGCATGCTGGGAAGGGGGTGGAGGCAATAGCATGATGGGAGTCGTAGTCACAGACATTGCTCAGCCTCACAACTGGCCCATCAACACCACCCTGAACCATGCTCACATCACAGGGAGTGGAGAAGGACTCACAAGATGGCTGACACTGGCTACTGCTGTGGGGAGCACAAGGCCCTGCTGCCAACTGTGCACCAACAAACAGCAGGACACCACTGACTGACATCCTGAGAGACAACTTACACTCCCTGCAATGCAAGCACGTTCCATGGTGGGCTATCTGGCTGGCTGGGTGGGAAGGGGGACTTGCAGCACTGACCATAGTCACCAGCACCTCCCCTCACCCCCCCAACACAAACTCCACAGTACCCACCTGGTAGAATGCAATGCCCTCCATCCCAACACAAGATCCCACAAAGCACCACCACCCTGGCTTATGTTGAGTGAAGCACAGGGACACTCTTGGGACTCTTAGCCAAACAACTGCCAGGACAACACTCCCAGCCATCCTGTCAGCACAGCCAGCCCACCCCACAGGGAAGCAGAGTCAAAAGGAAGGAAGCATGGGCATGCTGGGAAGGGGGTGGAGGCAATAGCATGATGGGAGTCGTAGTCACAGACATTGCTCAGCCTCACAACTGGCCCATCAACACCACCCTGAACCATGCTCACATCACAGGGAGTGGAGAAGGACTCACAAGATGGCTGACACTGGCTACTGCTGTGGGGAGCACAAGGCCCTGCTGCCAACTGTGCACCAACAAACAGCAGGACACCACTGACTGACATCCTGAGAGACAACTTACACTCCCTGCAATGCAAGCACGTTCCATGGTGGGATATCTGGCTGGCTGGGTGGGAAGGGGGACTTGCAGCACTGACCATAGTCACCAGCACCTCCCCTCACCCCCCCCAACACAAACTCCACAGTACCCACCTGGTAGAATGCAATGCCCTCCATCCTAACACAAGATCCCACAAAGCACCACCACCCTGGCTTATGTTGTGTGAAGCACAGGGACACTCTTGGGACTCTTAGCCAAACAACTGCCAGGACAACACTCCCAGCCATCCTGTCAGCACAGCCAGCCCACCCCACAGGGAAGCAGAGTCAAAGGAAGGAAGCATGGGCATGCTGGGAAGGGGGTGGAGGCAATAGCATGATGGGAGTCGTAGTCACAGACATTGCTCAGCCTCACAACTGGCCCATCAACACCACCCTGAACCATGCTCACATCACAGGGAGTGGAGAAGGACTCACAAGATGGCTGACACTGGCTACTGCTGTGGGGAGCACAAGGCCCTGCTGCCAACTGTGCACCAACAAACAGCAGGACACCACTGACTGACATCCTGAGAGACAACTTACACTCCCTGCAATGCAAGCACGTTCCATGGTGGGATATCTGGCTGGCTGGGTGGGAAGGGGGACTTGCAGCACTGACCATAGTCACCAGCACCTCCCCTCACCCCCCCCAACACAAACTCCACAGTACCCACCTGGTAGAATGCAATGCCCTCCATCCTAACACAAGATCCCACAAAGCACCACCACCCTGGCTTATGTTGTGTGAAGCACAGGGACACTCTTGGGACTCTTAGCCAAACAACTGCCAGGACAACACTCCCAGCCATCCTGTCAGCACAGCCAGCCCACCCCACAGGGAAGCAGAGTCAAAGGAAGGAAGCATGGGCATGCTGGGAAGGGGGTGGAGGCAATAGCATGATGGGAGTCGTAGTCACAGACATTGCTCAGCCTCACAACTGGCCCATCAACACCACCCTGAACCATGCTCACATCACAGGGAGTGGAGAAGGACTCACAAGATGGCTGACACTGGCTACTGCTGTGGGGAGCACAAGGCCCTGCTGCCAACTGTGCACCAACAAACAGCAGGACACCACTGACTGACATCCTGAGAGACAACTTACACTCCCTGCAATGCAAGCACGTTCCATGGTGGGATATCTGGCTGGCTGGGTGGGAAGGGGGACTTGCAGCACTGACCATAGTCACCAGCACCTCCCCTCACCCCCCCCAACACAAACTCCACAGTACCCACCTGGTAGAATGCAATGCCCTCCATCCTAACACAAGATCCCACAAAGCACCACCACCCTGGCTTATGTTGTGTGAAGCACAGGGACACTCTTGGGACTCTTAGCCAAACAACTGCCAGGACAACACTCCCAGCCATCCTGTCAGCACAGCCAGCCCACCCCACAGGGAAGCAGAGTCAAAGGAAGGAAGCATGGGCATGCTGGGAAGGGGGTGGAGGCAATAGCATGATGGGTGTCGTAGTCACAGACATTGCTCAGCCTCACAACTGGCCCATCAACACCACCCTGAACCATGCTCACATCACAGGGAGTGGAGAAGGACTCACAAGATGGCTGACACTGGCTACTGCTGTGGGGAGCACAAGGCCCTGCTGCCAACTGTGCACCAACAAACAGCAGGACACCACTGACTGACATCCTGAGAGACAACTTACACTCCCTGCAATGCAAGCACGTTCCATGGTGGGATATCTGGCTGGCTGGGTGGGAAGGGGGACTTGCAGCACTGACCATAGTCACCAGCACCTCCCCTCACCCCCCCCAACACAAACTCCACAGTACCCACCTGGTAGAATGCAATGCCCTCCATCCTAACACAAGATCCCACAAAGCACCACCACCCTGGCTTATGTTGTGTGAAGCACAGGGACACTCTTGGGACTCTTAGCCAAACAACTGCCAGGACAACACTCCCAGCCATCCTGTCAGCACAGCCAGCCCACCCCACAGGGAAGCAGAGTCAAAAGGAAGGAAGCATGGGCATGCTGGGAAGGGGGTGGAGGCAATAGCATGATGGGAGTCGTAGTCACAGACATTGCTCAGCCTCACAACTGGCCCATCAACACCACCCTGAACCATGCTCACATCACAGGGAGTGGAGAAGGACTCACAAGATGGCTGACACTGGCTACTGCTGTGGGGAGCACAAGGCCCTGCTGCCAACTGTGCACCAACAAACAGCAGGACACCACTGACTGACATCCTGAGAGACAACTTACACTCCCTGAAATGCAAGCACGTTCCATGGTGGGATAACTGACTGGGTGGGTGGGTGGGTGGGAAGGAGGTCTGGCTGTCAACCAAACACAATCAATGCAGACCATGTTCACACCCCAGAGAATACATAGAAATGCCCAAATAATGCAGGACAATGTGCCACACCAATATCAACCCCTGACTGTGACGACTTAGGACAATACAATGTACAGGCCCGCACCCCGAGGCACAGTCACAACTGTCAGGTGTGTCAACCACTGATGCCTGCAGAAACATGACATACATTGTTTGTGTCTCCCAAAAACTGGTGATGATAGGGACACAGCAGCAGACGCTGAGGAGTCCCAGTCCCAGGCTCAAGAGGATGCCGAGCTCACTGGCGTCGTACAGCCTCTGTCCTCCTCGGACGATGAACAACCTGGCACATCCGGTGCAAGTCAACATGCTGCACCAGCAGGACCACCAGCTGCAGCACCAGCAGGTCCACCAGCTGCACCCCCTGCACCCACCCCTCCAACGACTGTCACCACGAATACCATCCCTGCCGACATGGACAGAATAAGGAACAACACCAGCGCAGTGACCCTGGACCAACCTGGGGCCATGGACACCACCACCACCACCAACCCCCAAGGTGGACCAGGGTTATCTGTGCGTGCAACTGCACACACTGCACATGTCAGCAGGGGTGGTGGGAGGGGTGGGAGACAGAGGTCGCTGCTTGCAGACGTTGCTGGTGTGCATGAAGACCCACAACTGGTACGCATAGCTGATGCGTACCAGTCCAGCACCGGAGAGCTCAGCCAGGTAGTGGGGCTCCTCAGAGACATCAAACAGCAGCAGGCTGCCCATCATGCCCGCTTGGACTCCCACATGTCCCAAGTGGAGTCACACATGTCACGTGTGGACTCCCACATGTCACGTGTGGACTCCCACATGACCCGCGTGGAGTCCAAGTGGGATGTACTACATGAGATGACGGCGGTGCACAGGGACATTTTACAATGCCTCCGCCAGATGAACAGCAACCAGTCCACACCTCCCTGTGTGCCAACAACATCTGGTACCGAACAAACTGCAACTGCCACAGGGAGGGAGGAGGACTCTGGCGGAGAGTCCCCTGCACCGCAGCAGCCTGCACTTGAGGGCCCCCCCAAGAAGAGGGGTCGTCCGAGGAGGGGAAAGTGAGAGGCTGATGGCCGAGCGCAACTCCCAGGAAGCCTGAACCTGTTCTGGATTTTCGCCTTTGTGCACAGACTGTTCACCCTGTTGATGGCAACACTACTCCCACACATTGCATGGGGAGTATAAGTTGGAACAATGTGTCAGACAACAGTGGCCCCGATACTGGGGATCCTGTCTACCTGGACTTTCTATTCATCTAGGAACTTGGGATTGCAAGATTCATGTACAGCACAATCCATCCTATGCACTATTATCACAATAAACACACTAATACACCATACTTGCCTCTGTCGTGATTCCAACGTGGGTGCTGTTATGGGGATGATGAACTGCAAAATTACACAGTGTATGCGAACTGCAACAGCAAGGACAACACAGGCATGTGAGTACAGGCAACGTGACACATATGAGGGAGACACACCACCAGGGCTACACAACACATACACACCTAGGCCATCTGACTCATTGCCTACACTGATGTTGCCAGGGAAGACGGTGCAATGCACAGACACCACACCCATTCCCAGTTGTAGTCAAGTAGCCCACAGGTGCAGTAAGCAAATGGCAGTCAAATGTGTGACCACAGACAACGCACATCACTAAGTGAAGCACAGGTTTATTACACAGTAGCAACATGCCGTAACCACTACAGATGCAAGGTAACCCCACCTGGTAGCGGGCACACAGTCAACAACTGTAGACAGAAGGAAGTCCATGGGTGTGGCGCACATCACCTGTAGGGACACAACAGCTACCAGCCTGGATGTGCAATCACGTCGTCGGTGGACACAGTTGACCAAACGAATCTGAAAGTACCCTGTGAAGGACAGAAATGACACACAGTCAAAAGCAATGCAGTACAGGACAGAACAGCAAAACTCATGCACAATACATGTTACAAGATACCCACCCAGAACCAAGTTAGCATGTCAACACTGTTGGGGAGTACAGCCCACCTGTCACCACACATCGCAACACACATCCTGTCAAGTAGCCCATGGACACACTCCAACAGCACCAGAGCACCACCCACACATCATGCCAACTCACATCATTCACATGACACCTCAGGATACTCACATTCAGCTAAAGAAGTTGGTGATGAGCTGTGTGCGGACATCACCATCACCATCATCATCATCATCGTCACTGGCATCGTGGTCCAGGCCAGGATCCTCCACAGGTGGCGGATGTTGGTCATCGTCATCCTGGATGAGAGGCAACTCCTTCCGCACTGCCAGGTTGTGGAGCATGCAGCAGACGATGATAATCTTGCACACTTTCGCAGGGGCATATGGGAGGGACCCTCCGGTCTTGTCCAGGCAGCGGAAGCGGCTCTTCAGGAGACCAAAGGTCCGCTCAATCACTCTCCTGGTCCGACCATGTGCCTCATTGTAGCGCATCTGGGCAGGTGTCACAGGGTTCCTGAGGGGTGTCAGCAACCACGGCATGTTGGGGTATCCCGAGTCACCTACGGACAGACAAGTGCACATCAGCTGACTTGGAAAAGTGGGCGGAATACTACAGATCAGATCACACACAATGGCACAAAGTCAGTACACACCGACAAGCCAGGCACGCTGGTTCTGCATCTGTGCCATCAACCTGGGGATGCGACTACTCCTCATCACAAAGGCATCGTGTGCTGAACCAGGGAAACGGGCACACACGTGTGTGATGGTCATGTCTGCAAGACACACCACCAGTGCATTGACCGAGTGGTAGTGCTTGCGGTTCCGGTAGGCCTGCTCCTGGGCCTGTGGTGGTACCAAAGCCACATGTGTCCCATCAATGGAGCCAATGACATGCGGCATCCTCCCCAGGGCATAAAAGTCACTCTCCACGTCAGTGAGTCGTCGCAGTCTAGGGAAATAGATGTACCGGTTCAGGAAGAGCAACATTGCCGCCAAAACATCGCGGAGCACACGGCTGAACATGGTCTGTGACATCCCACCAGCAGACGCCACAGTATGTTGGAAGGTACCGGTGGCAAAGAAGTGTAGGGCTGCCATCACCTTCACCTTGGGGGTCAGCGCTGTAGGATACGGCCGGCCAGGCTGCAAATGTGGGGACAACTGCACTGCCAAATCCTCAATCAGCTGCCTGGTGAAGCGGTACCGTCGGATGCTGTCCCGTTCCACCATCGTTGCCAGGTCTGGGAATGGCCGATGGACAGCAGGAGCCCTGCAGTGCAGAGGAGAAGTAAGCAAGATCGTCAGTCACCCCACATATGCGGCATTGAACACACTCAAGATCCCAACATACATCATCATGAGGCACAACTACATGAAGTGTGCAGTACCGGAACGACATTTATGGTACATACATGGCCAACATCTGTCAACACGGTCCTACAGGTGGCATCAATTTGTCCCTGTTTGGCCCATTGGATATCATGATGCTGTGTCACAGTCACCCCCAGTGACATGTGAGGACAGATGTGCCCCAGGCACCACAGCTCAACGACAGGCACATTCCCAGGGACCCTGTAATGCCACATGGACACTGGCATCACCTGGAGTATCATGTGTACACCACAACAAAACAAACATGACCCCCACAGGTAGTGGCCACACTTGCCATGGCAGGAGAGCCATGGACGTCTGTGACACACACGCACAACATCAGAGTCCATGCACACACAACGTGGATGTGGAGACTGTCTCCCATTGTGCACATGAAATCAGAGACATTGTAAACACTACATGCACAAAGACTGTGGAGGGCCATCACTATTGTGCCACTGGGACACCCTGGCTCAAACATACCGTCCCACATGGGACTCACGGGGTATGTGACATGACATACACAAACACCACTGTGAAATGTGACCATGGCACATGCACAGATATGAACAGTTGCACATCACAGTGGTCACGTACACGTAACACCCATGATCCTGTCCCCATGAACACGTGCACAGCCTGGGGGTGGCTGCCCACAGGTGACACCCACAGGACAACATGTACACCAACATACACACAATAGGAAATGCAGCCTTACATGCCTTATGATAAGGTTTGGACAGGCTGTCGTGATGTAGGTGTGCCCCTCACTCCCTGGGAGCTATCTGTGGCTGGCATATGTCCATCTGAGACAGGCATGCTGACATATGCCAGTCACATGTACAGTGATGCGTTGTACTGCAATGGACCGATCGGTGCCTCCGGCCGGCCCATTGCATTCAATGTGTCGGGTACGCGTTGTACCCCTGTGCGCGTTGAACAGCAATGGACCGATCGGTGCCTCCGGCCGGCCCATTGCATTCAATGTGTGCGGGTACGCGTTGTACCCCTGTGCGCGTTGTACTGCAATGGACCGATCGGTGCCTCCGGCCGGCCCATTGCATTCAATGTGTGCGGGTACGCGTTGTACCCCTGTGCGCGTTGAACAGCAATGGACCGATCGGTGCCTCCGGCCGGCCCATTGCATTCAATGTGTCGCGAGTACGCGTTGTACCCCTGTGCGCGTTGTACTGCAATGGACCGATCGGTGCCTCCGGCCGGCCCATTGCATTCAATGTGTCGGGTACGCGTTGTACCCCTGTGCGCGTTGAACAGCAATGGACCGATCGGTGCCTCCGGCCGGCCCATTGCATTCAATGTGTGCGGGTGCGCGTTGTACCCCTGTGCGCGTTGTACTGCAATGGACCGATCGGTGCCTCCGGCCGGCCCATTGCATTCAATGTGTGCGGGTACGCGTTGTACCCCTGTGCGCGTTGAACAGCAATGGACCGATCGGTGCCTCCGGCCGGCCCATTGCATTCAATGTGTGCGGGTGCAGCGTTGTACCCCTGTGCGCGTTGAACAGCAATGGACCGATCGGTGCCTCCGGCCGGCCCATTGCTTTCAATGTGTGCGGTACGCGTTGTACCCCTGTGCGCGTTGAACAGCAATGGACCGATCGGTGCCTCCGGCCGGCACATTGCATTCAATGTGTGCGAGTACGCGTTGTACCCCTGTGCGCGTTGAACAGCAATGGACCGATCGGTGCCTCCGGCCGGCCCATTGCATTCAATGTGTGCGGGTACGCGTTGTACCCCTGTGCGCGTTGTACTGCAATGGACCGATCGGTGCCTCCGGCCGGCCCATTGCTTTCAATGTGTGCGGGTGCAGCGTTGTACCCCTGTGCGCGTTGAACAGCAATGGACCGATCGGTGCCTCCGGCCGGCCCATTGCATTCAATGTGTGCGGGTACAGCGTTGTACCCCTGTGCGCGTTGAACAGCAATGGACCGATCGGTGCCTCCGGCCGGCCCATTGCATTCAATGTGTGCGGTGCACGCGTTAGTACCCCTGTGCGCGTTGTACTGCAATGGACCGATCGGTGCCTCCGGCCGGCCCATTGCATTCAATGTGTGCGGGTACGCGTTGTACCCCTGTGCGCGTTGAACTGCAATGGACCGATCGGTGCCTCCGGCCGGCCCATTGCATTCAATGTGTGCGGGTACGCGTTGTACCCCTGTGCGCGTTGAACAGCAATGGACCGATCGGTGCGCAGCCATTGACAATGGGCTTGCCTGGCAACGGACGCGTTTTCGAATATTCGAACGAGTCGGTTGCTGGAAAATCAGTTGGTCACCCACAACAATGTTGCAAAATCATGTATGTCATGAAGTTGAAGATTTGAAGGATGCTGTGGGCGTGTTTTGGTGCTGCTATTCCATGGATTGGCCAGATTCAGAAGATGCAAACGACTTGGACCTATCACTTTGGACACAAGGGACAGTATCTGCCTCTCCAGCACATATATATTGCTGCATGTTCCCCTGAGAGCCCACTTGCCTGCACTACATGCTCCAGGACGACATCTGCCACTGCACTGCTGCTGTCTCTGCCCCTCTGGACCCTGCAATGGCACGTACTGTGGAGAGAGCCCCAGCCTTCAGCCTTGAAGAGAACCAGGCCCTGCTGGACAGCCTACTTCCACAGTACAGCAAGCTGTATGGGACACCAGGGGAGCAGGTGAGTGTTCTGTGCACTGCCTTTCTGAATGTGCATTTTGTCTGACTAGCAAGGCTGAGAGTCAGCACACCACTGGCTAGCAGGCTCACTGAGTAGTTGTCACCCCCCATAGTGTGTAGTGACTTGCACTGGACAGGTATGGTGCAGTGACAGTGCTTCTGAACAGGGTTTTACTCCCCATGCTATGATACCATGTAGTGACTTCTGGAAAACTGTCCATGGGCAGCCGTGCACTGCCTGGGTACACCATGTGCCCCTGTGATTGCGACATGTATATGCAACTGTGTCATGCACGGATATGTTGCATGTGTAGTAATGTCCTTATCACTTTGTCATCCTGACAGGCTTCTGCCCATCGGAAGCATGAGATCTGGAAGGACATCGTCCGGGCTGTCCGGTCCGTGGGGGTCTACAAGCGCCGGATCCGCAACTGCCAAAAGAGGTGGCAGGACCTTCGGGGCTGGACCCGGAGGATTGCACGGGTCCAGCTGAAGCTGTCGCCTCCTCGCAGGAGGGGCGGAACACGGACCCTGACCCCCACATGCTCAGGATCCTGGCGGTGGTCTTTCCAGACCTGGATGGGCAGCTGAAGGCCAGAGAGCAGCAAGGAGGGGGTGAGTCAAAGACTGCACTGTGTACTCTGTCTAACATGTTATGTGCCCTCCTCGGGCCAGGTTGAACTGCCACAGTACAGCAGTCATGTTGTCCAGGAGCCATGTCCCTCTATTGTGCACTGCCCACTCCTCATCTGATACCCAGGTGTGGCCCTTACATGCAGGGAATTCTGTCACTTAGGACTGTGTCCTTGCAGTTTGCTTGACTCAAGGTGGGAGACAGCATCTGTTTCCCTGACTCTGTGGTGGGCATCATGGGTGGGTCCATTGCTTACACAATGCCTGTATTCTGACATGTATTCAGCGTGTTACTTTGATCTGTGGTCCAATTGCTGAGCTGATCCACCACATGTGGCTGGGGTACCTGGCACACACCCATGCTGCGGGTGGGAACAATGTTTGGGCCCCAGGAGTATGTATATGACGTGTGTCACACATACTTAGCCAGCTGCCTACAGTCCAGGGCTCATCCCTCATTCATGTGGGGCTGGACAGTCATGCCTACTCCAGGCCATACAATACACTCTGTACTCCCACTCCCGTGTATCAGAGGACACATTGTGCACAGTGATTTGCCCCTCAGGTGTCTGCCTCTGTGTCAGTGTGCTGTGGATTAGTCGCCAGGACTGCTGTGGTGTTTCTTGGTAGGGGCTCAGCATGCCACTGGAGATGTGACCATAGGAGACGATACTTGTGTGACACATAGGTGTCTGATCAGCTGCCCATGCAGACTGGGGCATGTAAATGTGAAGTTCAGGCAGCTGTTCCCCATGCACAGCAGAGTGTGAGGGGCTCAGGTTCAGAGGGTAGTGTCACGAGTCTCCCATATGTCCAATAGGTATGACCTGGACAGATGAGGGTTAAGAGGATGTGTTGTGGGGGGATGTACATGTGCACTTGTGCAGCTCCAGGACTTGCATTCCCCATGACCTACTATTGTGACACAGTGCAGAGTGTTGTTGTCTGGCTGCAAAGTCATACATCACTGAGACAGTGATGTATGACTTTGCAGTCATGCCTCCGCCATGGCATGTGTCTACTGATTGGTGATCCTGCAGGGGAGTGACATGTGCTACATGCACACCATAGTGGCGCTGGCTATCAGGACATGGGTGCATCATGGTGTCTGTCGCTGGTATGCATCACATGCATTTCCTATTTGACTCTGGGCATCCCTTACATCCGTAAACCTGTACTGACTCAGTGGCAAGAGCTGTGATGTGTCCACACCGTGTTCTCTGCACTGTCCAACTACTGTGTACTTGGTGCATGTGTCAACACTGGGGTGTTGCAATCCAACAGACACCAGACAGATGGGTGCAAGGCCATGTGGGATGTGAGTGCCATGCTTGGCATCAGACTGACAATTGACTTCTCCTGTTCAATTAGTGCACTTTTAGCAATGTACAACTAATGATGCCAGGGCTTGCTCTGTGATGTGCTGTGCTCACAGTGGTGTGTGCGTTATGTGCAGGTGACTGATGTCTGTCTGTTTCCCCATTGTTTGCAGATACATCCACGGCCACGGAAGGGGACAGCTCCACGGACCAGGAGGAGCCGGAGAGCCAGACTGGGTCAGCAGCCGAGGAGTGGTCGGAGGGACCCAGTGGCACGGAGGGCGAGGGGAGCCACACCGAGGAGTCCTCAGCAGCATCCACCTCAGCTGAGGACCAGAGCAACTCGGAGGATGACTCCCTTGTGGAGGCGGGTGTCAGCAGCCACCACACCCCAGCTAGTGTTGCTGTCCCCGCCACCACCAGCACCACCACCGCCCTCCCATCGGCTCCCATTCCCCAGGTCCGTGGAGGCTCCCATGTCCGGGAGCGTGTCTCCTTTGGGCCAGGCACCGCACCCCCTGCCCCTGTGTCCCCTGCTGCCCTGAGTGAGGAGTCTGTGTACCTCCTTCGCCAGCTCCATGTAGGGCAGACAGCCATGCTGAGTGTCCTCCATGCGCACACCGCGCTGTTGACTCAGCTGGTGTCGTTCATGGAGGGCATCTCATCGGGCATGTCTGACCTACAGAGGGGCAATAGGTCCATGGACTCCTCCCTGACGGCAGCAGTGTCCCTCCTCAAACGGTCCCTCACCCCTCCTGCCTCTGCTCCATCCACACTCCCCAGCACCTTACCCATCCCAGGCACACACACACTGGCACACACCAGCACACACACATCCAGCACACTGACACACACGCCAATGACAAAACGCACACGCAAGCACATTCAGGGGACTGAAGCCAGACTCACAGGGGATGGGGCCCTGGAACACACACACGCATCCACATGCACTGCGCAGTCCTCAGTTCCCTCTCCCTCCAAAGCACCCTCCCTTGCCTCACCTGCAACCCCAAAGTCACAGCAGCTCTTCCTCTGTGACCTCGGCCTCTTCCCCACCGATGAAGCTGCTCCAGCATCCCGGGGGAAGAGGAAGCCCACCCACACGGAGCAGAGTGCCCCTCGCCCCCGGACACCCTCCCCCAGGCGCAGACGGACTGAGGCCCCCACCCGCAAGTCCCCCGGAGTGCTAAGAGCAAGACCCCGCCACCGCCCTGCAGCTCAGGCACAAGGTCTCCGTCCTCCATCCCTCAGGCCCCCACTGCACAGGTGCCCCCACCACACCCTGCCCCAGGTTCCCCCACCCACAGATATACCATCCCCAAGATGCTCCGGCCTTCTCCCCCTGCCACTTGCTCTCCCAGCACCACACCCCCCGCTGCGCTTGTCTGTGCCACTGATGTGGTGAGGGTGTCCCCCCTCTGTCCAACCCACCTTGCCTGTTCCCCATTCTCCTCCCCTGGAGGTAGGCACTGCAGTGGAGTCCACTACCGCCCTGTCTGACTTGGGCACTGCAGTGGCGGACCTGTCCACCCCATCTGCAGGGTCCACTGCAGTTGTGCCGGCACCCACGACATCTGTGTCATGCCCCCCAGTTGTGCCGGCACACACCATGTCAGACACCTCCACTGCAGTTGTCAGTGGCTCTCCAGCACCCACCACCCCTTCCCTGACTCCCCCTGGTGAGCCCTGATCCTGTCCCTGCGGTGCCTGGCCTGCCCCCCGGTTGCCCCTCCTAGTGGATTGTCCCTGGTATTGTGCAGGCATGCGTAGGGTGACATCTGCCAGTGTCACCCTGTTTGAACTTTGACAATGGACTGGCCATTGGCCTTTGCTCTTTTTCAGGACTTCGTTTGGCCTCAACACATATGCTGAATAAAGCAACTTTCTTTTCTCTAGTGCTCATGCTTCAGATGTACATGTTGTTGGTGCAGCTAACCATGCCCTTGCTGCAGTGATGGTGATATCTGGTCTCATGATTATGAAGTGTTACTGTGCAGGAACCCATGTGGTCCAGGGGGAATGTGTCCTATCATGTGGTGTATCCATGTCATCAATAGCAGCATCTGAGGGTGTCATGTGTTCAGTATTTGGCAATGGGTTTCCTACTTACATTGGCAATTTCATATCTGTGGCTTCCACCCCTGCACATCTGTTGTGCCTGCCATCGTTGCATTTGTCTACTTCCCTGACCGTGTTGCCATCTCCAGTGGACATGCAGGTTTGGGCATCAATGGGGAGGGACTCATCCGTGTAGTCAGTGCAACATTGCTATACAAGTGTGTTGGATCTGTGCTGATGATTCCGTTGGCACATCCATGACCAGGCTGATGTGATGGGAGCCCTCATTTGGTGCTAATTGTTGATTGTGTGACCAAGTGCTCAGCTGACATGATGGGGCCCTACTGAGGCAACATATGGCACAGCTTTCCTCACACAGGAGTGGAGTCCCCTCATGGCAGTGTGTACACGTGTGACATTGCCTGCGCCCAAGGTGTGTGTTGTATGTGCATGTCTGTGTGTTCACTTCCATTCATCTGCGCATGCTGTGATCCCTAGTGTTGTACCTGTTTGTGATGCTTGCTGACTTGAGCTATGTTCCCCCAAAGTCTTCTCCCTGTGTTCTCTGTGATGTGGGTGCATGGCACATTACTGGTCATCAGGGTGTCACCCATAGGTGTGTTTGCTGTCAGGGCAGAGTTTGTGTGCTGACGCAGATGGGTCACAGTCAGGTTTCCCTTTGGCACTTGTTGTTTGCCCCTGTCATGTGATTTCCAGTTTGTGTTATCTTTCAGTGATTGTGACACGTTGTGTGTGTGACTGCTGGCACTCCTTAGGGTCCGGGCTGCAATGTTGGTTGTTGTCTATGTGTGTTCTTTGTGGGTGACCTTGGCTTCTTCATTGGTGTGTGACTGTGGCTGGGATCCCATTGGTCGGTGTGGTATTGCCGTCATGTCCATGTACAGCGTAGTGTGCAGTGTGTCAGACATTCAGGAGTCTTGTTGAGTGTCCATGTGTGATGTGTTTCTACACCTTGGTTCCCACCCACCACCCTGGAATAGTAATGGGTGCATGTGCAATGTCACCAGTGCATGTGTACTTCACTGCTGCACATTGTTGGAGGTCGAGGGTGTGGTCTTGAGTGTGTGCAGATGAGAGTTGTTGCCCGGCTAGTCCCCTGCCTCCATGTTGGCCTTGGCTTACTGGCCATGCTGATTGATTTGTGCTTGTGTAGGTGTGATGGTAGTTAGTTGCTCAGGACACCTGACTGTGGTTCACAGTGTGAACGACATTTAGCTTTGTCATCACAGTGGTATTTTTCTTCAGCCCAGGGTCACCACATTGTGGGGGCCCTGGGGGTGGTGCTGTGGTGTGTCTGTGACTTGCTGTGTCAGTTGTTGTTCCTACGTGCCTGTGTGACATGTGTGTTTTGTGCTCCCTCTCACCTGTCAATGCCTGCTTGCCCTCATAGGGGATTTGGATCCATGAGTTACCTTAGTGTGGCAGTGTATGCACATCTGTATGATTGGTATTCAGCTCTCCTCATGTGTTGTGTTGTTGCCTGGGGACAATGGCACCCCCACCCCTCACCTGCTGTGTATGATGACAGTGTTGGTCTGCCTGTTTGTGTTTGTGCATCTGCACCACTGCATTGGCATATCTTGGGTGTGCCATTGGCTGTATGTTGTTTGGTGTGTTTCCCCTGCTGTCCCTGGGACTCCTAGGTCATCGGTCAGCACAGTGATCATGGTTTGTGTGTCCCATTGCTGCCATGGTATGGTATCTGTTCACCTCACATCTGCAGTCTCCACAGGGTATCTGCATTTGTGTGCCCATTGGTGCAAATATGTGGTTCTGCATTCTGATGGTCACTTCTGTCATTGTGTCATTGATGACTGTTGACGGTCTCAGCCACCATGGGTGTTGTTTGTCTGCACATGGCCAAAGGAATGTTTCATTTGCACTGCAGTATTTGGCTCCCCCAATTTATGTTGCAATGGGACACATACACTACTTTGCCACAGATGAGTTTTTGGTTCTGTGACCAGGAATGATCCATGCAGTTTGGCAGTTGCAGCTCTTTCTTTGTCAACAATTACCTTTTGGTCACTGTGATGATGAGGGTGTAGACCCCATTGCCACAATGGTCAAAATGTGCTTCAGCTATGGACCCCACACTTGCCTTTTGGTCACTGTGATGATGGGGGTTTAGACCCCATTGCCACAATGGTCAAACTGTGCTTCAGCTATGGACCCCACACTTACCTTTTGGTCACTGTGATGATGGGGGTTTAGACCCCATTGCCACAATGGTCAAAATGTGCTTCAGCTATGGACCCCACACTTGCCTTTTGGTCACTGTGATGATGGGGGTTTAGACCCCATTGCCACAATGGTCAAACTGTGCTTCAGCTATGGACCCCACACTTACCTTTTGGTCACTGTGATGATGGGGGTTTAGACCCCATTGCCACAATGGTCAAAATGTGCTTCAGCTATGGACCCCACACTTGCCTTTTGGTCACTGTGATGATGGGGGTTTAGACCCCATTGCCACAATGGTCATGGGCTGCTTGCATTGTGGGTGCCACACACATATATGTGTGGCACATGTGCTAGGGGGTCACATTGTATGTTCAATGTCATGTTCGGTGTTGTAGGCATTTGACACAGCCTGCTCACACGCTTGTCATGGTGGTGGGGGATGTCTTAATCTTGCATTCCCTAGGTTGTGGTGTGCTTGTTGTGTCATGCATTGTCCATCCTATGAGTGGGGGTGGTAGTAGTGGTAGGCATCCAGCCCCCCTGGCTAAGGGTGGTAGTAGTGGTGGGCATCCTGCCCCCTGGGTGAGGGTGGTAGTAGTGGTGGGCATCCTGCCCCCCTGGCTAAGGGTGGTAGTAGTGGTGGGCATCCTGCCCCCCTGGGTGAGGGTGGTAGTAGTGGTAGGCATCCTGCCCCCTGGGTGGGGGTGGTAGTAGTGGTGGGCATCCTGCCCCCTGGCTAAGGGTGGTAGTAGTGGTGGGCATCCTGCCCCCTGGGTGAGGGTGGTAGTAGTGGTGGGCATCCTGCCCCCCTGGGTGAGGGTGGTAGTAGTGGTAGGCATCCTGCCCCCTGGTTGGGGGTGGTAGTAGTGGTAGGCATCCAGCCCCCTGGCTAAGGGTGGTGGTAGGCATCCAGCCCCCCTGGCTAAGGGTGGTAGTAGTGGTGGGCATCCTGCCCCCTGGCTAAGGGTGGTAGTAGTGGTGGGCATCCTGCCCCCCTGGGTGAGGGTGGTAGTAGTGGTGGGCATCCTGCCCCCCTGGGTGAGGGTGGTAGTAGTGGTAGGCATCCTGCCCCCCTGGGTGAGGGTGGTAGTAGTGGTGGGCATCCTGCCCCCCTGGGTGAGGGTGGTAGTAGTGGTAGGCATCCTGACCCCCTGGGTGGGGGTGGTAGTAGTGGTAGGCATCCAGCCCCCCTGGCTAAGGGTGGTGGTAGGCATCCAGCCCCCCTGGCTAAGGGTGGTAGTAGTGGTGGGCATCCTGCCCCCTGGGTGAGGGTGGTAGTAGTGGTAGGCATCCTGCCCCCTGGGTGGGGTGGTAGTAGTGGTGGGCATCCTGCCCCCCTGGGTGAGGGTGGTAGTAGTGGTAGGCATCCAGCCCCCCTGGTTGAGGGTGGTAGTAGTGGTAGGCATCCAGCCCCCTGGGTGGGGGTGGTAGTAGTGGTGGGCATCCTGCCCCCCTGGCTAAGGGTGGTAGTAGTGGTAGGCATCCAGCCCCCCTGGCTAAGGGTGGTGGTAGGCATCCAGCCCGCCCTGGGTGAGGGTGGTAGTAGTGGTAGGCATCCAGCCCCCTGGCTAAGGGTGGTAGTGGTGGTGGGCATCTGGCACCCCCTGGCTAAGGGTGGTTGTGGTGGTTGGCATCCAGCCCCCTGGGTTGGGGTGGTGGCGCGCATTCAGGCCCCTGTGTGCATATGTGGAATTGGTGATGGGCATCCCGCCCCTATGGTGCTGCTGTTGCTGGTGTAAGTATATTCAGATTCCCAGTGTATGTGTGTGATGTGTCGTGTACGTGTTGTATGTGTTTTGTGGTTGGTGTCTGACTTACCTTCTGCGCCGTACGCGTCCGTGCCTGTTCCGGTAGTAGATGTAGAATATTGGTATGATCGGGACGAAGGGATTCATGGTTGGTTCGTGTCGTTCGTCCTTCTCGTTGCTTCGCGTCGTCCTCGTCGCTTGGCTTCGTCCTCGTCGCTCGCGTCGTCCTCGTCGGTGCTGTGTTCGTCTCGTAGCCGTGGATCGTGTTGTGGCGCGATTCGGAGCTTATGTGCGCCTCTCCCGGATGCTTTGACGTGCCGTGCGTAGCGACGGGTTCGGCGCGTACGGAAAGCGCATCGTACTTGTCCGGCCGGACGGGGCTGCATTTTCCCTTCCGTGCGACTCGATTCGGCGTTTCCGGATTCGCCTCGGTCGGAGAACAGGACCTGGTTTGGGTGAGTACGGCTCGGCCGGGATTTTTGCTGTTGTGCGCATCGTACTTGCTCGTTCGGTGTGCTGTACGGATCGGTCGGGAAACAGGCTTTCGCATGGCTTTTTCCCGACCGAATGGTATTGGGTGCGCCTCCGACCGAGATCGGAATCGGCCCCTTAATGTAGTTTGGGGTGGGAATAGTAAATTATATATGGTTAGCGCCCAGCACCTTCCATGATTTAATGTAGTTTGGAGTTGGAATAGTAGATTATATATGGTTAGTGTCCAACGCCTTCCCTGAGTTATTACAAATTGGAGTGGGAATAGTAAATTATATATGTTTAGTGTCCAGCACCTACCCTGAGTTATTATAAATTGGAGTGGGAATAGTAAATTATATATGTTTAGTGTCCAGCACCTTCCCTGATTTTTTTTTTTTAACAAATTCTTTATTATCATGTTTTTTCAGAATACATTACGGAAAAAATATATATATATACACAGTACTAAGGAGTTGCTCCCCCCACCCTCCACCCCCCATCGCTGGTCCAGCATATTTACAAAAAGATCAGTTTGTCAATGAACATAAAAGGAACATTACACATGGAAAAAAAAAAAAAGAAAAGATAAGAAACCTAGAGCAGATTCACTGCTCCTAGTTATATCCTCATTGCCAAGCCTTATATACCAGAGACTAATAGATTGTGAGGAAACAGAAAAAAGGGAGAGGTAGAAAGAATAGAAGTCTGACCTGGTTGCCTGAAAAAGAAAAGGCCCTCTACTATCCCAGACAAATTTCCAAATCAGTGTTAGATATTACCCGTCTTGTTGCTCTCATAAGACCATCTTCTTAAAGGAGCCCATATTTCCATCCCTTTAACCTTAGCTTTGCGTCCCCTTCTAGAGTAGACTGCAGTTTCCATTATATATACCGCCAAGAATCTCCCTAGCCACTGTTGACAGGTTTGAGGGACTGGGTCGAGCCAATGGGTGGCCAGGCAGAGTCTGAATACTGTCATAGCAATATGTAGGAATACCTGTGTCCGCCTTGAAAGTGGAGATCTGCCCACACCCAGTACAATCAGTTCTAATGACAGATCTATTTTCTGCCCCAGTAGGGATTCCAGAGTGGTACCAACATCTCTTTTCAGGGTATCCAAATCGGGGCAGGAAGCAAACATATGGACACTGTCAGCAGCTTGAAAGCGGCATCGCAGGCAGAATGAACCTGTCTCTCTACCCCATTAAGCGATCTTAGCCGGTGTGATACAAAGATTAAACCATGTTTTAAAGCACTGAAGTTGAAGGTTAGCAGCAATAAATGATGTTTGGGCCAGATGTAGCGAATCTTCAACTTCGCCTAATCCCAGCAGTAATAATTTCTGCCAGCGATCACAGTGTTTGGTTAAATCATCCGTTATCGTCTCGACTAATATTTTATAGATCCCGCCCAGTGTAATTGCCCCATCGAGCAGAACCTCGGCCAAATTCACCCTAGAAAAGCCACATCTACCTCCTATCTTTCTGGCTAGGAGATCTCTTATCTGAAGATATTTGAAAAACTTTCTGTTCTCTACCCCAAATCTATCCCTGATCATGTCAAAAGGGAATACCCCTGTCTCATCCATAACTTCACCTATTATCCTCACACCTTTGGTATACCAGTTGTTCATATACCCAACATTAAAAATGCTAGGGAGGGATTCATTGCTATATATTGGGGTATAGGCGTTGATGCGTCCCAGACCGAGCCTTTTCCGGACTGAGGTCCAGACTTTGAACGCACAGGTTAAGATTTTAAACTTGACCCTTTTGTAATAATTAAATTCCATATGGCGAATAAGACACCCCCTGGCCTTATTCCCTAATATCAACTCAAAAATTGATGCTGGGGAGACTGTTTGTATCGTATCCATTTCCCCATTGAGTAAAACAACCCATTTTGTGTAATATTGAGGCCCAATGGTATAGCTGGAGATTGGGTACCGCCCACCCACCTCTATCTCTTGGCAGCGTTAAAATTTTTAGCGCTCTTCGAGGGTGGCAGTTAGCCCAGATAAACCTAGAAAACATCTGATTCATGGAGTTGAACCAGGAGCTATCAATGGTCAAAGGAATAGCCCTAAAGAGATATAACATTTTCAGTAAGAAAAACATCTTAATAACATTGCATCTCCCAACCAACGTAAGTTTAAGATTCTCGAGTTGGTTAAAATCGGTTTTACATTTTGGGAATAATGGGTTTAAGTTAACTTCAGCAATCTTAGACACGTCTGCCATTAATTCCACCCCTAGATACATTGCCTTCTGTACTACACGCGAATCATTCAACTGTAGCCCTTTACTGGCCACAACTTGGGTCTTATTTTGATTGAGACGATAGCCTGAAATATTTCCAAAGATATCTGCTTCCTTTTCAACTTCGTCTAGTGCGTCCAGGGAATTCGAGGTGACAATTGCTAGATCGTCGGCATAAGCGAATATCTTAGTGCTCCCCCCGATACTGTGTATTGCTGGAATCCGGTTATTACATTCGATTTTTCTAATTAACGGATCAATATACAATGCAAACAACAAAGGGGAGCACGGACATCCCTGACGAGTCCCTCTGCTGATCAAAACTGGATCCGACATCTCCCCCTTTATTGCTACTTTGGCCACAGGATTGTTGTACATTATTGCATTAGCCTTGATAAAATTTTCACCCAGCCCTCTCCTCTTTAGAGTTGCCCATAAGAAGGGCCAGGAGACCCTTTCGAAGGCTTACTCTGCATCCAGCAAGATCAGCCCGACAGGGTCTCCGGCAATACTCGCGACATCAAAAAGAGCGATAACCCGCTGAATGTGGTCTATGGTGCTGCGGCCGGGGACAAACCCATGTTGGGTTGGAGAAACCAATTTCTTTATGACCATCGACAGTCGGTTAGCCAAGATCTTGGCATATATCTTAACGTCGCTATTTATTAACGTGATAGGGCGATAGGACCCCATCTCCTTAATTGGTTTACCTTTTTTGGGAAATACCACAATATTAGCTGATCTCCAAGAATCAGGCGCTCCCTGGCCGGATTGAGCCTCCAAAAAATTATCCTTCATCAATTCCAGTATGAAGGGAGCACATATTTTATAAAATTCCCCCGGAATAGAATCTGTTCCCACCGCTTTCCCGTTTACCAGGGATCTGATTGGGCCTCCAATTTCATCTGCTGCAATGGGTGCCTCCAGCGTCTCTCTTTCTTCTAATGATAACTTCTCATATGATATCCCAGCTAAGTAATTCTGTATTGCTTTTTCCCCACCACTGACTTCTTCCGTATAAAGCTTCTGATAAAATTGTTGAAAAGCAGCCCATATATCCACAGGATCAGAGACTAAGCCAACCACAGGATATTCAATTTCCTGTATTATCCCCTGTGTTACCAATTGTCTAGTGCGTAGCGCTAACAAGTGTCCCACTCTCTCGCTACATTCATACATTTTAGACCGCCAAGCGCAATATTTCCCTGCTGCTTTCTTTGCTGACACATCTAGAATTGTAGATTTTGCAAGAGCTACTTTTATTTGTGCCTGCTCTACTTCAGCGCTATTTGTGAGTGCCTCTACCAGCTGAGTTTCTGCTTCAAGCAGCTTTCTATAAAGCTCCTGCAAGTGATGTTTTTCCTTCCTCTGCGATGTCCACCCATACCTTGATGTTTCCCCTCTTATCCCAGCTTTTAGCGCATTCCATACAACCTCTAACCACGTGCTACCCCTATTCTCAATTATAAACCTGGGAAACCACTTCCTCATGTGTTCGATGTACTCTTCATTATAAAGGAGAGCCCTATCAAAAGTCCAGCGCGATATGGAGGGCTTTGATGTATGCAAAGAGATTTGTTAAACAATGTAACTGAACGAAGTACAA